>JARQOC010000004.1:283786443-284349568 GCA_033576535.1 Allobates femoralis | reverse complement strand
CATGTATTGCTTGAGACCTAGATAAATTAGGGATTGCAACAAGATGCTAAAATAAGCCCATGAATTCAACCCCTGGAGTGTTGCAGAACAGGTCTGGCTCTTGTTCTATTGCTTGAAGCCTAGATAAACTAAGATAGCAACAATTTACATAGAAAAGGGTACTGTGATAAGATAAATTTACTGTGTACACTTCGTAGTTTCTAGAAGAGGGGATTATTCTACATAGCTTCCTGGAATCTTTGAACACGTATAGGGTATGTGCACATCAGACGTTTGTGCATCTCTGCAGACCGACCGGGAACCAGTGTAGAATAGCAGAAACTGAGTTTTCTGTGGTCAGCAGTGTCCATCGTTTTTTGCTCGTTTTTTGCTAGTTTTTTATAGCGTTTATACAGCGTTTTGTCGGCTGTTTTTCTGAGCGTTTTTAAAACTGAGTTTTTTGCTGCACTTGTAAGCTGGAACCGCTGGAAAAACGACCAAAAGAAGTCACTTGCTCTATCTTTGAAAACCGGTGGAAAAACGCTGAAGAAACTGAAAACGACCAGAAAAAAAATGTTCTAATGAAGACAGCGTTTTCTAAACTCCATTGACTAGCATGTTAATCCAACCGGAGGCTAGGATTAACATAAATTAACATAAAACTCAGCGGAAACCGCCGACGGAAAACGCTGAAAAACAGCCCAGAAAACTACTGATGTGCACATACACATAGGCCACCATTTATGGCCTATACATTAGATTAATGTCAGCTAGAACAACCGACAATCTAATGATGGGAGAGGGTGGGACATGATCTGGCCTGCTGAATCTTACTAGCGCTTTCTTTTGTTCTATCTGGTAACTAGCTCTAGCCAGATGATTTTATTGACTCTCTCATAGAAAACACAGCAGGACTCAACCAAGCGGAGCATTCCTGTATATGGTGGAGTCAGGAGAAATAGCTGATGGCCAAAGCAGTGTGGGACACTGTCAACTTTGGGCCTCTGTTCAAGAAATGTGTTTGGGCCCCCTTCTTTTATGATGACCAAGCTACAGACTATACATACTGTAGCTTGGTATATGTCTATTATATTACATAGTGTCCTCTCATTATGAATATTATTATCCCTTAGTCCAGAGTGCCCCCTCATGTTATGCACATCACCATCCCTTTTTGCACAGTGCCCTCTCTTATGGTGGTGGTTCTGGTGATGAATTACTGTATTAATGGCGGTTCTGGTTATGTATTGCTGTATTGAAAGTGGTTCTGGTGATGTATTACTCTACTGATAATGGTTCTGGTGTAGTCATGTAAATGTTGTAATATTTAACTTATCAGACTTGATCCTAAAACATTATAGGGTCAGTGTGCTGGACTAAAAATACAGCTGTCTGAAAGTCTTTCAGCCAAACAAGTAGTTAACACAGTCTGTGTGCACAGATGCTTAATCTGACTGATCAGAAGGGGGTGTCACCTCTAAAGCCCCCCCGTCACACATAACGAGATCATTAGCAAGCTCGTTGTAACGTCACAGGTTTTGTGACGTAACAGCAATCTCACTAACAATATCGCTAAGTGTGACACTTAGCAGCAATCAGACCCCTGATGTAAGATTGCTGATCGTTACAAAGTGCTCTGGGTCATTTTTTGATTGTTGGTCTCCCGCTGGTCAGCACGCATCGCTGTGTGTGACAGAGAGAGACCAGCGATCAGCGATCTCACAGGCTGGTAACCATGGTAAACACCGAGTATCTAGGCAGCGCGCGCTGCCTAGATACCCGCTGTTTATTATAGTTACCAGCGATGTGGAGGTGGCTCCCTGGTTGCTGGGGAGATCAGCCTGTTTGACAGCTCCCCAACGACCAGGTAACGACGCACCAATGATCCATGCAGGATCGTTATCGTTGTCGGGATCGCTGGTGCGTCGTTGTGTGTGACGGGAGCTTAAACGTGTGTAGGGCAGTAGAAACCTAAATGTGGCCCTGAGCCTACTGCTCTCAGAGCAGTCCCAGAGGGGACTTTTGTGACTCTCTGTGGAATAACCATGTGCCCTAAAAACATGGACGAAGGTTGCCTTCATAAAAGGTTGTTTTCTTGAGACTACCACTTTTAGGCACGTTTCACAGTGCTGTGTTTTGGCATCAATGTGATTCCAGCTTAAACTGCATGCAATCACTTCCGTTTTCGGATTCATTGAGTTTCAAAGGGGCCGCAGGCACTTGTGGGTATATTCACTTCTTTACTTTTCCCCCTGCTCAGGGTGTTTTTTTTTTTTGTACAGAGACCCTGAGACCAAAACACATTTTAACAACACATAACTTTGTGTTCAAAGTACTAAAGTAAATGGAAGGGACACACTGTTTGTAATGTAATTGCAAAGTATTTAATAAATCAAGGTCCACAAGACAACAGAATCCTTTATAATAAACGATCATGTTACATAGATCAGGTAAAAACAGATGAAAGGAGATAGGGGCCCGTCACACCAGGTGACGTCGCCGGAGAAGTCGGCGGTGACGGGCAGGGAGCGCGCACGTTTTTAGCGCCCCACCAGTGTTGCATGTTTACATGCGGCGACACCTCCAGCGACGCACCGGTGATCTTACAGGCGGCAGCACTGCTGGGGTGTCTGAAAACCCCAGCAGCGATGCCGTAACATGGGAGCCTATGGCTCCCATCACCTGTGAGATCGCCGTCCCCCGTTTACATGGGGCGATGTGTACACATCACCCCAGAGTGGTCGCCTGATTTCACAGCGCTGCTGGTAAACCAGGCGACCAGTCAAATGCGTCGCCCTCGCCTAGACACATTAGGCGACACATCAGCGATGTTGGCGGCGATAGGTCACGCCCCAGCGTCGCCTATAAAATTGCCGCCGACATTGCCAGGTGTGACGGTACCCATACAGACATAGGTGATGCAAACCAGCAGAACACCTGGGCAGGATTACAAAACCAGCCATCTATGCAGTATATAATATCAAGGGGTATACATGTAAGGAGCCATATATTATAACTTCCAGAATAACCTATAGGTGTATTGCCCCAGATCCAAACATATAGAATCCCCAGGAATTCCAAGAATACTTTTTGGATGGAATTAATAGGGAAACAATGACAGCAAACCCCAATAGTAAATGCAAAGACCAGTAACTGTTAAAGAAAAAGTACAAGGTCCATACCCACGATGACTTGCAGTAGCACCAACTGTGTCAAGGAGGAGCCCCGACACGTTTCAGTCCTTCCTCAGAAGGCTGTGGTGTGGGTACTGGGGGTCCTTTTATGTGGACCGGACAGAAGTTCAGCCAATTACGGCACAATTGCATTACAAACACAGTGTCCCTTCCATTTACTTGAGTACTTTGAACACAATTTTATGCGTTGTTGATATGCATCTTTAGTGTTGTACTCTCAATTACTCATGAGGCCCAGTAACTCCCCTGCTAATTCTGTTGTCAAAAACACATTTTGTTGCAAATTTAGTCGTCATGACAAAAACCATGAACACTTGAATCCGAGACACTATGGGTTGAATTAAAATGTGGCTCAATGTAACCCGGATATGGTGGACTCCGGATCCGCTGGATCCGGATGCCGGATCTGGGTATTTGAACTGTGTGTACCCAGAACGCAGTTCTTAATGACCCACTCACTAGGGGGCATGTTATTTACACCGAGATCCTGCAGAAATATGTACACAACCGGATGTAACGGGATGCTCCCACATCGGTATTATCGCTGATCCTGAGATGGATCAGTAATAATACCGTTATAGGTGCATCCAGTTGTATCATTGCAGGGGAATCAGCAGGGATGAAAGTTTTTCCTGCACCCTTGGATTTAAAAAAACGGCAGTGTGAAGCCAGCCTTGTCTATGTCCAGACACGTTTGTTTTTGATTTTGCAATATCCGCAGAAAACCTGAGATGTTTCCAGGTTCTCTGAATTTTTACAGGAGGTTTGCTGCATTTTTTCTGTGGATTTGATACTTTTTTCTGCATATTTACACATTTTCTGGGGGATTTGGCGCTGCTGTTTTGCCCATTAAAACTCAACGCCCATGACCATGTGTACTCCCAACCAACCGATGTAACGACCATGTAAACATGTGGAGTTAATGGGTGAGGTGCGAGTAAGGAATAGTTTTATATCAGTAACATTTTAAAATCGGGTCCGGGAAACAATGCGATGTATTTCACAGACTCGTGCTCTATAGGCCTCCATGTTCATTGACACGGACCGGGTCCCGGACCGTTCTGTCCGGATTTTGGTCCGCTGTGCCCAAAATCGTAGCAGTCTCCGATTCTGTGTACAGCAAAAAATCGACAGAATCGGATCACTGACAAATCGGACGGCAATAGAAAAAGGGCACCAATCAGTGGTACATAGGGATAACAAGGGGCCAAATCAGATCTGTAGGTGTCCCCGTTTTACAACGACAGCCATGTATCCACCAAAAAACGCAACGAGAAACCAGCCTAAGGCTATGTTTCACAAATGCTTTTTTACTTTTTTCTAAAGCCAAAACCAGATCTCTTTGCAGTAAAAAGCTACAGCCAAAACGCAGGTTTTTCAGACTCTTTCCTTGCTTTTCCTTTTTGCATCAGGTTTCTATCCACACAACATTAAGTTAATGGCAAAAAACTGGATCCTGAAAAAAAATCAGGCTTTTTACTCTGAAATAACTGATCTTTCAGATTTGAAAAAATCGCAGTGTGAAACCACCCATACCTGTGTTTTAACAAAAAATGCTTGCAAAAACTATTACAGAGTTTCTTCTGCTTTTTTGCTTTGATTTATACCCCTTACCCATTGCTTTCTATAGTGAAAAAACACTGCAAAGCATTGAAAAAGAAATAATATACGCTATCTTTCAAAGTGGTAATGTATGTTCACACAGTGCATTTTTGCTTGCATTTTTGGGTTCAGTTTTTGCTGGTTTATGCTAATCTAAATCTTCATTTTGGTTTCAGCAAAACTATAAGAATCAGGGAAAAAAGCTGTCCACACACATTGTTTTTATTTCCTGCAGAAATTGTCACACCACAGGTTTTGCTGGCGTGTTTGAAAGAATGACAAGTCAATCCTTTTCTGCATTTTGGCAATGCGTTTATGACCAAAAAGCGCAGAAAAAACCTAGCAAACAACGACAGCAAACACAGCAAAAACACAAGCTTCCTCCTAGCACGAAATTCTGTGAGTCATGAGAAACCTTGAGAGACCCCTAAGGTTTACTGCATTTTACTCCAGCAAAACCTTACTTTCGTGAATCATATCCCTAACGACAAAAACCTTCTCTCAAAAAACAAAGCAGTTTTACATTTTCATTCGGGAAAAAAAGTAATCATGTGCGATGAGATTTTTCTGGTAATCTCATATCTTTTGCTGGTTACTGGAGAAAGTACCCCCGGGGCTTTTGGTACCCCCTGGGGGCTGCAAAGTACCCCTGGGGCCTGCTTATCCCACGGGGTGCTGAATACTACCACGGGCGCGGGGGGCCCCTGTATACTACCACTGGGGGCGCGGGGGCCCCCTGTAACTACCTCTGGGGCTGCTGGAGTAGATAAAAAATTTTATAAAAAATTCGGGCCCAAAATTGCTGAAACATCATCATGAACTAACATTTCCCCAGAAAAGTGGATTGGATCTGTAGGAACCCTCATGTCCGCTATATTTCCCTTTTTTTACTGACCCCCCGGCTTCACACCACAGTTTTTTGTTTGTCAGGCTGCCCCGGTTTTTTGGCGGATGCACCAAAACACCCTGCCAGCTCCACAAACCGGAAGGAAAAATATCCCCTCGGGGCCCCCTGTTTTCTGCCGGGAATAGGCAGTGTGCACTGCTCCCCATGTCCGGGTCCTGAAGTTTCAGGAGGGGGGGGTTTAGCGGGGAGTTAGCTGCGGTTCTAAAAATTTCACCCGGGATTTTTTGGGCCAGGTGCTGAAGTTCTTTGGGCCAGCTGCCGCTGAACTTCCCGCACGGGTTTGCCCGGGAAATTTGGGACCCGATTTTTATCAATCCGATGCATCCAGCCCCCCATAGCCTCCCATGTTATGGGTAGGGGGCGCCCTGAGGATCTGATTTTGTCAGTTTTTTTCCCCCGGGACAAAAAAGCGCTGAAAGTTTGCGTTTTGTGTGGGGGAAAAAAAAAAAAAAATTCTGCCGGATCCTCCCTGACAGCGGGGAAAACCGGAGGGAAAAATCCTCCCCAATCGGCCCCCATCCGGCCCAATAGAAATTAATTTTGGGGCCCAAAAATCGGATCAGCTTTGGGAACCACGGTTTTGGGGGTTTTCCAGGGCTGTCCTTTGGAACCGGACCCCCCCTTTTGGGATCCCTAAAAACCGGGGTGTAAAGCGGGTTTTTGTGAAAAATTGATTTTGCAGGGGTTTATTTCAAATCAGAAGAAGTTTTATGTGAAGTTTTTCCCCTTAACTTCCTTTTTAACCAAAAAAACACATATAAAATTTGTGTTTCCACGCAAAAATTTAATGTCAAAAAAGTTTTGAAAAGCCAAATACAAGGATGTACCCAAAAGAAAAGAATCTTTGTTTTAAAACCATGACATAGGGAAAAAGAGTAAAAAAACCAAAATTAAAAACCGCTTGTAAAAAAAAAAAATAACACATAAATATATTTTAAAAAATGCAAAAAAACCCCAATTTACATAAAAAACCCGCAGATGTTCTGCAAACAAAAAACTCCCCCAAAGGTTTAAATTGGGGGAAGCATAAAAAAACCTATTCAAAAAAGAAAAAAACATTAGAAAAACCAGTGCAGTTTTTTGTTTTTTGTTTTTAGGCTGCTGATGGTAGTCTTGTGGGAACAAGCCAAAGGGCCCGGGTTACCCCGCAACGATACCCACTAAAATTTTGTTGCAACATAAAGGGTTTTTGTGACTTTGTAGCGACCCCCATGCGAACCCCCCCGTTGGTTTTTAACTTTTCCAAGCCCAGCAAAAAGCTCACTGTTTGCTGATCTTTGGGTTTCATGACCAGGGCCCGTTTTTTCGATTTTTGGTCCCCCCACTAGGGGGCCAGCATCAGGTGGGGTGACACCCGAAAAACCAACGATCAAATGACCCCCCCCGGCGTTTGCCAGCGCCACCCCCACCCCGCGGGCCCGCTGGTAACTGGGGGAAAACCCATCGGGAAAACTGAGCCCCATCACTAGGGCTTAGGTTACCCGATTTTTGAAACCCTGTTTTTCCAGGATTCTCACTGGCCCCGCTTGTTTTTTATACAAGCAGTGCAGTTTTTTATCTTTTGAGATAAAAAGGGAAATCTCCGTTCAAGCCCCCTGGGGGGGACTTAAAAACCATTGAAAAAAAATGAAAAAAAAGCAACCCCAAATATAAAAAAACCCCAAAAAATTTTTACAAAAAAAAAAGATTTTTTTGGGAAAAAAAAAAAAAAAAAACCTCAAAAAATGTAAAAAAAATTTGGGTTATTGCCACCCCCGCAATCTCTGTATACAAAAAACCATTATAATAAAAAAATTTTATTTTTCCAAAATTTGAATACTTAAAGGAAAAAAAACAATGCCGTAATTGTCTTTTTTTCCATCGAAACGCCCAACAGTCCTAATTTTACCAAAAAAAATTTTAAACTAGAGAAAAACCCTTACAAAGTTCTGTAAAAATAAAACTGAAAAGGGTTATGAAAAGCAAAAATATATAATTTTTTTGTGCAAAGCAGGAAAAAATTTAAAAAATTAACGGGAAAAAAAATTTGGGTATAAACCACAACTGTAACAACCGCAGGAAAAAGTTTTTAAGGCAGGGGTAAGTGCTGTAAAAATTTTAAATGTAAGAAAAAATTCCAGATTTGTTTTTTTTCTGTTACCCTTTTTCCTCCCCAAAAGGGAACGAATAAAATGAAAAAATAAACCCAATTTGAAACCACAAAAAAATAGTTTACAACTTGTTTAAAAATTAAAAAAAACCCCTTTCACATAGCCCTGCCCTAAAAAAAAATAAAGTTGTTTTTGGCTCTCAAATATGTTTTTAAAATTTTAAGAAAACCATTAAAATGACCTTTTATTGGTAATTCATTAAAAAAGGGGAAAAACCTCATAGCAATACTCAACCGGGGGAAAAAAACAAGACAGCCGGGCCCGTCCTCCAATAATCAAACCCAATACGCACGCATAAAACAATTGCATGAAACAGTTTTGGCCAAAAGTTTTTGAAAACCCCTGAAATTTAAAATTTTCAGATAATACTCATTTCCCTTCCTGAAAATGATGGCAACCCAAAAATTTTTTGGAAATTATTTTCTTCAATTTAATTTGCCCTTCAATAAAAAAAAAACAAAAAAAAAATTGCCCCAAAGAAAAAATTGGGTTTTTAATTCCACACCAAAATAAAAAGGGGGTTTGGACAAAAGTTTTGGGCCCACTGTTAAAAAAATCTGTGTTTTTTTCCCTCTAATTTGTTAAAATTAACAGCACCTGTAACTTACCTTTGGCACCAAACAGGTTTTGGCAATAACTAAATAAACACTTGCAGCCATTTTACATGGTTTAAAAATTTGATAAAACCTTTCTCCCCCGGGTGCCCTTGTGTGTACCACATTGAGCAGGGAAAAAAGAAAAAAACCCCCAAAAGAACGTCTTGGGGGACTTGAAAAACCCCAAATTTTGAGGAAGCATGAAAATTTCTAAAGGGCTACAACCATCTCCAAAACCTAAAAATTTTCCCGTGCCCCTCCCCGTGGCGGGTTTTCCACCCAAGAATTTTTAAAGCCCATGGCACGGGGCCCAAACCCTCCCTAATGGGGAGGGGAAAGAAAATTTGGGCCCGAGAGTTTTAAACGCAAGATTTTTGAGGAATGGTGGGGTAAAAAACCTGACTAAATCCAAACAATTTCAGTGCCCTCGCCCGAGGGTCCCAACAGTGTAAACCCCCTTACTATTTTGGGGTTTGTCTGAATAAAAAAGGGGGAACGGGTATGGAAGCCCCCACTTCTTCCCCCGGGAGCAAAAAAAAGGGCCAGGCTGGAGATTGCCAAAACTTACCGGGAAAAAGCCTAAAACCCTTTTTTAAAAGAAAGTTCTTTTTTTTAAGATGGGGAAAAAAAGTAGAGTTTTTTGGGGCAAAGGCACAAAAATAGATTTTTACGGGGGGGAAAAAAAGAGGCTTTCAAAGAAAAAAACACGGTCCCCCTACAGCCCAAAACAGGGCGGATTTTTCCCTGATTTTTTTTTGGGGTTTTCTTTGCTGCCTTGGCAGGGCCCTGCTTGCCCGGGTTGTAAAAACATTATTGAAGTCTGAAGATTCCCAACAAATTTTGAAAGCTTTTTTTTAGGGCCCAGTGTGAGAAAGCGGGTCTCCCTCAAGGCCCGGGGCCCCTTCCAGCAGGAAAGGGACCCAAAACACCCTTCAAAAAGCTTTTAAAAAAGGGTTTTGGAGAGAAGAAAGGGAAACCCTTTTAAAAGGGGTGCTTTACATCTGCTTTTTTTTCGAAAATTCGCGGCAATCGGTGAAAAAAACCGCATCTGCCGCTTTTTAACCGCAAAAACCGGGTTCCACTTGCGGCGTTTTTGGGGTTTTTTTCTATGAAAAAGTATAGGCATACTTGCGGGGGTGCAGCAAGTGGGGTTTTTCACTTGCGGCGGGCCCGGCCGCGAAAAAAAACCGCAGTAAGCCGGGTTTTTTTTCCCCGGGGGCCCGCACCTGCCGCAAGGGGCAAAACCGCCTTCCCCGCACCGTCCGCAAGTAGCCTTTATTTTGGGAAATAAAAAAAACCCGAAAACCGCCCAAGTGGAAGGGTTTTATGGGTTTAAACGCGGCAGATGCGGTTTTTAAAAACCGCATCTCCCGCAAAATTTACGAAAAACGCAGATGTGAAAGCACCCCAAAGGGGGCCAGCAATGAGTCCAGACCTTATCCCCTAAACAAACCCGTGGAGGGGAAACTTTAAAAAAAGGCAGTTTGGGGAAGGCACCCTTCAAAAATCAGGGACTTGGAACAGTTTTAGGGAAAGAAAATGGTCTAAAATTTTTCCCGAAAACATTGTAAGAACCCTCTTTATGGTTACGGAAGGGTTGATGCAGGGTTTTTTTTGGGTAAAGGGGTTGGTTAAAACCCAAATGGGTTGGCTTTAGGGTGCCAATACTTTTTTCTGGCCCATTTTTTGGGGGTTTTGGGGTGAAATGATCCCAAAGGGTTTTTCTTTTTGCTTTATTCTCTTTTTGTTTTTTTAAATTTAAAGAAAAAAAAATTTAAAAGAAAAATAATAATACCAAAGAAAATTTTTGATTGCAATCATTTTCAGGGAAAAAACTGAGTATTATCTGACAGAAATTTCAAAGGGGTTTTTCCCAAAACATTTTGGCCCCAACGTATAAGCCCGACAAAGACCCGATATTAACTTTATAGGCTATTAATGTGATCCCATACCTAATTTCATAAAAGATATTTAACCCGTCAACCCCAAAAAAGGAAAATTTGGAATTTATCTCAAACCCCGGGTCAAAGGGGTTGTAGTAGGAATATGGGGTTTCAGCGGGCCTAGTGTTTTATAGGGGGCAGGAATTCACCCTGTAATTATCCCTTTAACAAAACAAAAAAGAAATGGCCCTCTCCAGAGAACTCCCAGCCCTTAGGCTGGAATCACACTGTCCGTGTGTTTATCAAAAAAAAAAAGCCCCTAAAAAAAAAAGGTGTAAAATTAGTGTTTTATCCTTGATATTGGTGAAAATAGCAAAGTTGTTTAGAATGCTAACCTGTTTGGGTTGTGAGACTCAAAAACCCCCCAAATAAACCTTTTGACAACATAGATGTAAAGTTTATACCCCTCTCAGCAGCCCATCCAGGGGTTGAACAATCCAAAGGTGAAAAGGGGAAAAATGGGAATAAGGGCCGGCCCCCCGCCCCAAAGGGGAAACCATTGACTCAGCTGTTTAAATTCAGATGGTGGTTTTTTACCGTTTTGGGGAAAAACACCTCTTCCTCAAAAAAGAGGTATGTTTCAATGATGCTGTCGGTGCCAGCCTAGTTTAATCAAATGCTGTGCTTGGGTAATGGAAATGATAGTAAAGTACAAATGGCCTTTGGGCTACTGATTGGCTGCAATGCTTTTCGGGGATCCCTAAAAAAGGGGGAAAACTACCAGAGTTTTTGAACTGTATCAATAAGGAGAAGAGGCAGCTAGAAAATTTATTCTTTCATTTCACACTTTTGTTGCTCTGTTTTTTTTTTAAAACTTTAAAAAAGAAGATTTCCAAAAAAATAACATTTTTTTAAAAACCTATGACGTATTTTTTAAATCATGAGCAAACCCTGCGTTTTTTGGAGCAGGCTCGGGGAGCTAAACCCTGCTTGATATATGAAGAGTCGGGCTGTTTTTAATACAGACGGCATGTCCCTTTTTAAAGGGGGTTATCTACTATTGGAAAAACCCCTTTTAATTTCCCTTTTTCTTTCCCCTTTAAAAAAACCCAAAAACCCAACCTCTGATGCCAGCACAGTTCCAGCAATGTCAAAAGTATTTTTCGGGGGCCCAGTGACATTTTTTACGACATCCCCGGGGGCTCCACACAAATCAGCCGGGCCCTTTCTTCACCACCCCTTTTCGGACAAAAAATTTAATTAACAGAAAGTGAGCACTCCCAGAACCCCATCTCCCCCCAAAAATTTTGCAATAAACATTTATAAAAAATTCCCTTGAATCCCAAAATGTTCCCTTTTGGCTGGAAGCCCACACTGGGTGTGACCCCAACAAAAAGTGAAAATCTCAGACCGCAAGTTTTTCCCTCAGCTCTATTTGGGCTGTGTTTTTTCTCTGGGGCTTTGATCCTCGCACCCAAAAAAATCTAGGGGGAAGCGGGGTAAAACTTTGGATTGCACTCAAATGACTCAGCGCTTGCGGGGTGCCCGTGCGATATATGCTAAGACCGGGGGAAATTTGGGGAAGATAGATAAATTAATTTCTCCCGTTCCTTGCAAACCCGTTTATTGGGGTCACATTGCATGACACTCGGGCTTGCTGCAGAAGAGCCTGAAGGTCAAATTTGATAACAAAATCCGATGTTTTTGTTTCAATTTCCCTTTTGCCTTTGTGGAAACCCCAGCCTAAAAAAACCCCAGCTTTTCCACAAAAAAGACAAACCTTTACCCCTTCCCCCAATGAAAAAAAGTAAAAAAGGAAACAGAAAAATAGAAATTTTTCCCTTTCCGTTAATTCAGTTTCTAGGAACCTTCCCCGACCCGGGTAGGAGGTAGGGCCCCGCCACGCCCCAAAAGGGACAGGAAGCAGAAGAGGAAAAAAAGGGCCCCCCCCACCCCCCACTAGCCAGTGTCTTACAAAGAACCATAGCCTGGGGGAGCCAAAAATCCCCGAATACATTCCGGAAAAAACGGGGGAACATAGGGGGGGAAAAAAAAGTGCTGTCGTGGAAGGTTTTCCCAGAAACCCGAATTTAAAGGTAAGAAAAATTTTTATTTTCTTATTCCCCCCTTCCACGACAGCTTTTTAGGGAACCAACGGGAAATAATACTTTGGGTGGGACTACAGCCTTTCAGGACTATCCTGCCAAAACCCAAAACCCCAGGGGAAGCCAGGGCCAACAGTAAAACTTGGGAAGCAAGAATGAACCCCAGGGAAACAGCCTAGCAAAAATGCTCCGGAGAAGCCCCAGCCCCTTTCCCTCCCAGGAAACAGAGGGAAAACTGGAGAAAAAGAGCAGGAACAGTGGGAAAAAGGAAAAAGGGGTCCGGGAAAAACCCTTCCGAAACCAGGGGGCGAAAGAACGGGGAGCCATTGCCTCGCCCGTTTTTGACGACCAAAAGGCCGGCCAAAAATATAGACCCCCACGTCAGGGCCCCCCCACACTCCGAGCATGCCCATGGAAAAGAAAAATTTAAAAAAAGTTTCACCACCAACGGATTCCGCGGAAGTTGCAAAGGGAAGGAAGAAACATCCACTGGGGGGGCGAAAGAATGGGCCCAAAAAGACCCCGTGAAGAAAAAGAAGGGTCCCGGGGAAGGACCAAAAAGCAGTCAACCAGGCAGAAAAGCGACGGGTCCCCCGGGCCCGGGAAACCGAGCCCCCCCAAAAACATAGGGCCCGAAACCCAAAAAAAACCCCCAGCAGAAACGCCAAACCCCCCAGCAAACAAAAGGGTATCACAGGGGGAAAGAAATCCAAAAGGGAAAGGGGGAAAAAACCCCGTCAGGCCCAAAAATGAGGACCCCGCCAAATCCTGGCAAAACCCGAAACCCAAAACCCCAACCCGGGAAGTGCCCGGGCCCGACCAATTTTGGAGGGGAAAAAAACCCCTTCACACCCCATGACTAAATGCCGAAGTGAACCCGGGAAAGCGGAATGTCCGCAAGGAGGCCACCAACCCGGCCGACAGGCCCGAGGCCTCACCCCGGCCCTCAGAAACCCTGGGAAACTAAGTCCCAGCTGCCGAGCATCCCAAAAAGGAAAAAGAAGACCACCCAGATAGCAAGCAGAGGTCCGAATGCAAAAGGACTGGTTTCCCCTGACCAAAAGCCCATGGGGCAAAGGGTGAACCAATACCCCCTCGCCCATAAAAGGGGGCCCCCAGAAAAAGAAGGGGATCCTTTCCAACCCCCCCCAGGAACTCACGAGAAGGGAGAAAAGGGGGGCCGGAAACCAGAAGCCCAAAAAGAAAAAAACCCCAGTCTGGGGGGAAAGAGGTCCATCCCCCACCAGGCCTCCCAAATCGAAAAAGGGGCAGGGAGACTAGGCTGCTACAGTATGAAAAAGCCCGGGGAAAGAAAAAAAGGACGAGCTCCCGGGCTCCCAACTGGCGACCAGGGAGCAAAAACCCCCGTTTTGGACCAGGTATCCCCTTTCCCCGGGAGGCCCTCCCGGGGGCTAAAAAACCCACCCTAAAGGGGCAGGGATCCTTTTCGGGCGGACTACAGAAGGAAGAAGGGAATGGCGGTCACGAAAAACAAACAGAAACCCCCAATGGAAAAGTGGCCCCCCAGGCCAGGGAAGGGGGCCCGTTTGGGGGAGAGCCTTTTACCAGAAAATTGTCATCCTTTAAAATTTTTGACTCGGATGATAATAACAGTTTAGGAACTGAAACCAAACACCCCCAAAGCTGGGGGAATGGGGCCCGGGGGCGGGAATTCACGCTCCATGGGTGTGCCAAAGCAGCCCTCGCTAGAATGGCCCCCCCCCCGGGAAAGGAACCGAACAGCAAAAAACGGGACCTAAAGTACCACTCATTTCCCCAGGGGAATAGAGGCCCCGCAAATTTAAAGATGAGCCCCAACCCTTTGGGAAAGGGCGACCCCCCCCCCCCCCCCCCACCTGGGTTTTGGCACCCAGGGGAAAAACCCACCGGGGGAAATTTCAAAACCCAGGCCCCCCCCTAAAAGCAGGCCTTTGGGATTCAACTACCCAGAGGGGGGATGAGGAGGAATCCCGGGAGACAAACCCCCGGGGTTTCCCAGAGGACGGCAGACTCCCCCAACAGGACAAGAAAAATGGTCCAGATGAACCTGAGTGAGCCTGAGCCCCCTGACGGGCGGGAAGGGGGAACCGTCAATGATCCCAGGGGAGGGACCGCCCCCCAAAAGGGGGGGAAGAGGGCCCAAACCTGCGCAGAAGCGCAGCAGAGATTCCACCCCCTTTGCACCCGAAGGACGGGGAGAAGGAGCAAAAAGAAGGAAAAGCCCAGACATAGACCCAGACAGGCTGAAAATCCAAAGGAAAGCAACGACCTCCGCCATAATGATCAAAAAACCCCGGACCCCGGGGGAAACCCCCCCTGAAAAGAAAGCGGAGGACTGTCCCTTTTGAAACGGTTTGTGAACCTGAGGAGCATTGGGGGTGGGGGAAAAGAATGGGCACCCCCCAGAAATTCCCGTCGGGCCATAGAGTGGGGCATCGGGGGGCTTTAACCCTGCCCCCAGAAGGGGGAGGGTTGGAACCGACGATGACACAAGCCCCCCCAGGGGAATTTCCCCCCCAAAAAGGGGGGAAAAACCCCCCAAACCCCCTCCCACAGCCTGGACAACGAGAAGACCGTGGGCGAAGGAGATCCTAAAACCCCGGGGAAAAAAAAAGGAACCCTAAGTACCCTGAAGGGGCAGGGTGGGAAAACCCGGGGGAGCGGGCGGAGGAGGCAAATCGAACACGAAGAGGAGGTCTTCGGAAAGACCCTCAGAACCCCCCGGGAAGCGGCGGGAAATCAGCCACTGGGGGAGGAAAACCAAAAGCATTTATGATTCAGGGAGACCGTCCCAAAAACCCCACTGCGGGGGCCCGCAGGCGGAAAAATGCCCAAAACAGAGAATTCCCAGGGGTAAAGCCTTTCCGGGGAAAAATATGAATATATCACTAGAGCCCTGTGCCCTCGGGGGGAGGCCTCAAACACAGGACCGGGGAAAAAAAGGCTTAATTCGCCCCGTTACCCCTTCCCCCCCCGAGCCCCAGAGGCAGGAGTAAAGCGCTGCAGGGAAAAGGGACGAGGGGGCAACTAGTCCAAGGCCAAAAAGGAAATCCCCCCCCAGGAAACCCCTGGCTAGGGGGTTTCCAGGTTCCCAGTGCCAAAAGGGGCCACCAAATAGGGAGGCCCCACCGGGAAAAGCCCTTTCGCCCCAAGTTGCCTGGTCCAAAAAAGGCAACAAGGCCCCGGTCCAAAAAACCAAGAAAACCCCAAAGAAGGGGGAGAGGCAAGTCCATTAAGGCACCCCAAAGGCCCCCCAAAATCCGTCAGGTGGAGCGGATAGAAAGAAACAGGGTGTTTAAAAGGAACCCCGGCAAACTGCAAGACCCCCGGGAAACTACCGAAAAAAAGGGAAGGGGAAAACAAGGGGCTTTCCCCCTTAGGGAGCCCCCCAAGGGAGCCCAGTTACCCTCGTCCAAGACAAAGGCAGAAAAGGGCCCCCAACCAGCAGCCCTCTGGCCCAAAGGGGGGGCAGCCTCAAAGGGGAGCGCCCGTTTTGTTTTGCTACATGCCGACCTGCACCCCCCCCGGGGGGCCCCGTGAATCAGAGATGCCCCCGAGAGAAAAAACCAAAATACTGGGGTCACCCCTGGGGGGAAAGGGAAAATTTTCAGGGAAAACTCCCAAACCTGAACGATGGGGAATGGATTGGAAAAACGGAATGGGTGGCAAACTCCAAAGCCGCCCCCTTTGCCCAGAAAGGGAAACTTTCCCCTAGAGCTTGACGGCCCTAGCCCCAATTTCCCCCAAGTAGAAGAGGAACCCACTCAGTTCCCGTGGCACGGGGAAAATGGGCGAAACAGCCCAAAACCCCGGGCCTTCCCCCCTCCCAGGAGCAAACCCCCCAAAAAGGGGCTGCCCGAAAAGAAAGGAAAAAGGGAAACCTGAAAACCCAGGGAAAACCCGGGGGGGCTATGCCCCTACACTAGGCTAGGGGGGGTGAAACCCCAAACCCGGAAAACAGGCATTAACGGCCCTCCCCAAAGGGGGGGCTGAAAGCCAGACTCGTCCCCCGAACCAAAACACAGTTAAGGGGACCAAAAAATAACAACTGCCCCCCGCAGAAAAGGGGACCCCCCCCCCCACTCCATTTAGACAAAACAAGTGGCAGGGGAAAAAAAATGGCCAAATGCAGCTGGAGGAGAAGGCCCCAGTAGCACACATAGGAACAAAACCTTACCGGGGCTCAGAAGTCCCTTTAGGGGAGCCTTCCTAAAGAAAGGCCTGCCCCCCAAATTTTTGTTTAAAGAGTTTCCCCGCTTTCCCCCACCGGGTCCTGGGCCCGGGCCCCCTGCAGTGGGGGCGTGGGGCATGCGATCCCCCAGGGTTTTCCCCTCACTGGGAAACCCCGGGAAAAGGGGAAGCCCCCCGTACCCCGGAAGCCCCCCCCACCCAGGGGGGTCCCAACCCCCCCCCTCCGGGTTGGTTGGAAAAAGTTAAAAAAAGGGACGGGAACCCCTGGCGGGGGTCCGGAAAAAGGGAGGTCGCCGGCCGGGAGCCCCCAGCCCGCTTCACCCCGGGGGGAAGGGGCCAGGGCGCAGTCCCCCATATGGGAGCACAGGAGGGGACGGAAGCCCGACCAAGGGCCCCGGTCCTACGCAAAAACATGCGGTAGGAGCAGCCGGAGGAGGAAGAGCCGTGCACCACCAACGCTGCCCGGCTAAACATCGGGTTGCTGCAGTCCCCGGCCCCCCCACAGCACGGGAAAAAAACCTCTCCATGCCCCAGGGGGACGGGAAAGAAACTCTAGGGGGAGGTGGGGGGGTCCTTTTAACCTCTTCTGTTTCCCTGTCCCAATTAGGGCGTGGCGGGGTCCTCCTTCTGTCGGGAAGGTGACTAAAAAAAAGGGTGAAGTTTCTGATTTCATCAAATATTTAAAAAAACAATGTTGTTACAGCCGGGATTTTAAGTACAAAATTCGCCTGCTATATGGAAACTCAGTTTAACACAGCACAGAAAAGCCCTCTTTCAAAAACCCCCATGTAAACATGAAGGTGAGAGGCCCGTTATGGAGGGGCGTGTGCCCATTGCCCCAAAAATTTTTTATAATTATTATTCATTTTTATAGCGCCTTTTAAATTCCATGGCTTTTTTCTATAAGGGTGAGAACCGGACAATTACGTAAAATAGGGGAAATAAAGTCTTACAGTACGGAGGGGGGGAAAAACCTTGTCCACAAGGATCAAGTCTAGGGGGGGGGGGGGGGGAAGGGAAAAGTAGGGGGGAAAGCGCCTGTGTGACAGTGTGGTGCCCCGGGGTTCATTGTGGCCCCTGGGTTGTCAAAGAGGTGGGTCTTGGGGTTTTCTTTTGAAGTTACCAAGGGTGGGAGAGTGTTTTTAGTTTTGGGGGGGAAGAATTCCAAAGTTGGGGATGAAGGGAGAAGTTTTAAATTTGCCTTTTGTGAGAGGGTGGATAAGGGGGGGTAAGATGGAGCTCTTGAAAGGTTTGTAGGTTGCGTGGGGGGCGGGGTGGCGGGAGACCTGGGGGGAGATGTATGGGGGCCCCGGTGATGGATGGCTTTTTTTTAGGGTTATGGTTTAATTTGGCATCTGTGAGGAGAGGGGGGAGCCAGTGGGGGTTTGGGCGGGGGGGGGACAGGGGAGTAGCAGGGAGCAGGTGGATTAGTCGAGCAGCGGAGTTTAGGATGGTTGGGAGAGGTGCAAGGAAAGTAGGGGAGGGGAAGGTGAGCAAGAGGTTTCATAGTAAAAGGGAAAGAATAATGGGCATGAACAAAAATTTTTGCAGGTCGGATCAAGGAAAGAGCCGACCCAGGAAATGAGTGGAGTTGGCAGGAGGTGGCGGGGCAAGGATGTGAGGCTTGATGGAGGGAAAAGTCGAAAGTAACCCAAAACACAAATTATGTGAAAAAGTGTGCTGTCCGTGTGCGATCGGATAGCACTGGGCAGCCTTTTATTTTAATTGTTGTTCCAGATTTTCCCTGTCCCTCTCACTTTCAGGGCCCCCGGCAGTTCTCGTGAGTGAATATTTCTGAGAATTGGTGGACCCCCGGAAAAGAGGGGGCAAGCAGCGCGGAGTCAGGGGGGGGTATAAATTCTTTTTTTTTCGCTTAAAATTCAGGCTCATGTGAAACCACAAATTCACAGGATAACATTTGGTGCGGGATTTTTTCTGCATTGATCCATTGACCTGAAGGGCCCGTGCTGCTGGCCAAAAAAAGACATGTACTGTGTGGGCACTGAACACACATCTGCTTACAAGGAGGGCACCGTATCATATATGGTGTGGGTACGTGGGGATAATCATACTAGAGGGGGATCAAAACTTTGGGGGGGCCTCTACTGTGTGGTGGGACTACTGTGGGGGGATCTTACATTTAGCGGTACTGTGGGGGGCATCAAACTGTGAGGGGTCAACTGTAAGGGCCATCATACTGTGTGGTGGGGACTAGGTGGGGGGATTATAAATTTTTGTGTGGGTAAAAATTGGGAATTATCATACCGGGGCAGGGGCTGGCGGCAAATTTCGGCCTGGGGGGAAGCATAAGGTGCCCTGGCATAGTTTGGGGGGGAGCGGCCCTTAAACCCAAAGACGATATGGGTGGCCCCCAAAAAAAGCTGCCGGGCCCATTGGCCTGGGGGAATCTCCCCCCCTGGGCCAGCCGTCCTGCCGTGACGATCATATTGTGGGGGCATCTACTGTGTGGGGGGATGGTGGGGAGGCATTATACTATGTGTGGGGGTTTAGTGGGGATCTTAAAAACCGTGGGGGATCAACTGAATGGCATATATGTATGGTGGGATACGGTGGGAGGCATTATACTATGTGTGGGGGTATGGGGGGATCATAATACTGTGAGGGGCTCATTTGTGTGGACCATCTTTCTGTTAGTGAGGTAATTGGAGGAAACATACTGTAGGGGGCTTATGGGGGGCATCATAAGGGGTGTATGAGACTGTGGAGGCATGACACGTTTTGGAGGGGCATTTGGAGCCATTTTATTGTGTGAGGGCAATTATATTGTGTTGGGGATTAGGGGTATGATACAGTTACAGTAGTGGGGAGCAACACTGTTTGGGAGGCATTTTTGTGGGAGAAGGAGCAAGGGTGCCATTGCTTGTATTGGGGGCCCCTGACGTGGTTATACTGGGGGGGTTATCATTTGTGCAGGGTGTCATACTGTTTTTTGATTTGGGGGTTATTTTTAGTCTATAGGGGTCATGAAAGAAATGCTGTGGTTTTCCCAGTAGGGGCACTGTTATATGGACATGCGCATGCCCCCACTCTCGTTTTTTTAATTTGGGGTACGGCCCACGTTGACCCCCAGTTTTCTATGACACCTTTTTCAGGGTGATTATAGACGTAATGAAGTTTTTTGATGGAGGGACCTTGTTGCTTTTTGCAAAGGCTGATCACCACATGGCTCAAAGCCTCTTAAAAACGGCTAGGTTTTGGGCCCACCATTGTTACAATCAGGACCACTTGATCTGGTTTTTCCAACCAGGCTCTGCCGACATTAGTGGGTTCGGAGTGATAATAAAGTGGAAAGATACAAAGTCGGCCCCGGGGGGGAGGTAACATGGCGGAGGGTACAGATGCTCGGGTGCCGTCTATTGCTCCACTTTGGCACCCCTCCACGCCCGCTAAAGGCTCCGCCCATTATCTTCCCCGGTAACCAATCGGACACGCTAGCTCGGCTGCCAATCGACACAGGATTTGGGTAAGTGGGCGGGCATAGGGCAGTCGATTTCAAAGAAGCGGCTTATAGCCAACGGTGCGGCGGTTCAGGGGCCCCATTTTGTTCCCCCGTTTGTTTGGGCCCGCGTTACCAGGGGGCCAAAAGGGGGGGCGCTTCAGAAAAATTTGGCAGAGATAAGTTTTTTTTTCTTTTTGGGCGATATATTTAACTGTTCGCTGCCCGAGCCGGGGACAACAAAGGCGGGGGACCCAGGGAAGAAGACAAAGTTTGGTACCCCCCGGTCCCAGCTGCTTTGCGGGCATGAAGCCGTTAAAGACGCCCCTGGGATGTTCTTTCCGGGGTCCAAGCATTCATGAGCCGGACACGGGGCTGTGGAACTTCCTGTGCAGTGAACGGGGGCTTTCCCAGTCATCCCCCCAGTAAGGACGTGTACGGCTACTGTCATGCCGCTCGTGGTCGGAGCCCCGCCCGTCTCCCCCCCGGGAGCCAAGGAGCAGCGCTCGGCCCAGCCCAAAAAACGGCGGGAAAAGGAGGCATAAAGGCATCCGGAGAGCTGGGAAGGGGGGGCGGGCACCGGGCGGCGGGGCGAGCGAGGAGTCCGGGCCCGCAGAGCTCCAGCTGCAGCAGCCCCCCGCCCCCGTGCATCCCCGGGCTCCGGGCAGGTCGCTGGAGGACATCTGAGAGCGGCCGCCCCCAAGCTCACCGCTTCCCCCCTATACGGGGCAGGGAGTGTCCCGCCAGGAGAAGGGGCCCCCTGCCTGCCGCCGGGCACCCGCAGATCCTGCAGGTGAAACTCAGCCGTGGTGCTATCCGCCCTTCCCCTTTCTGTCCCCTAACACTCACGCTGGGCGGGGATATGTGTTTAACGATCCCCCGTCTAGACTTTACTGTAAGGATTCTACTACAAAAGGGGTCGGGATCACACATGGCATGATCTCCTGCCCGGGTGGATGGCAACAGGTCCTTGTACTGCATCGGCAATACCTCAATCCCGATCCAAAGACTTGTTAGGATTTTACTTTTTACATTTGCCCAATTTGTCGGAGGGTGCTGGACTGTCCAGGGTGGGTGCCCTTTGGAGGGTGCTGGGCTGTGCCGGCTGGGGCCCTTCTGGAGGGTGCCGGGCTGGATGCCCTTTTGGAGGGTGCGGGCGTGCCGGGTGGGTGCCCTTCTGGGGGTGTGGGCCTGTGCCAGGTGGGTGCCCCTTTTGGAGGGGCTGGCCCGTGCAGGTGGGGGCCCCTTTTGGAGGGTGCTAGGGTGTGCCACTGGGTGCCCCTTTTGGAGGGGGGGTGGGCTGTGCCCGGTGGGATGCCCCTTTTTTGCAAACTAGTTAAATTTTTTTTTTTTTTGAAATGTTTCAATGGAAGCCCCGGGGCCTGCCAAGTGTCTGTCATGTATGTAGTGCCAAGCCTGATGAACAAGTTACAAGTGAACCTTTTACATTAGGTGTTAAAGACTTCTCTGAACAATCCATGTTATGGGAAAAGGCCCGGGAGCTGTGTTGTGTGGCATTGAATTTAGTGGCATTGGGCAAGACACAAAATAGGTTAATCTTTGAGGGGGATATTTTTTATTATATTTTATTCTTTTCCCCTAACTAATGTATGGTGCTCGCAGAATTGGGGCTCTGGGCCCTCCTTTAATCCCGTGCCAGCTTTTAACAGATATATGTGCCCCTTTTTACAGATCCACATGGCGCTTCCACATGGCCAAGAAGTGTCTGACTTTGGGCGTTCCTGTGTAGCTGGCTGGTTTTACTGCCCTTTTGTCTTTTTGGGGTTTCTTCTACTCTTCTTTTACTTTTTAATAATGGTGAATATATATATGTTACTTTGTAAGTTTGGACACAATCGCCTCTGTCCCCACTCCCCACCCCACCCCCCCCCCCCAAAGGATCTTTCCCCCTGTGCCACAGAGGACCATGTGATAGAAACAATTCAGGGCAATGGGGTTGCCTTAAACAAAAAAATTGATTCTTTAAATTTTTCCGTCTGGGTATATTTTAATGTGTTTGGTTAAGCCAGGGGAAAGTGTGCAAAAACTCATCATGGCTCAGGTTTTGTATCCAAAAACCTATTCATTAAAGGGGCTTTTTCCCACACCACTGGGCTCACGGGAATATGGTGGTAATTCTCATTAAAGGGGTCCACTATGAAAAACCCCCTTTTTTTCCCACCCCTTCTTTTGGGTACTGTTCTGAACTTTCCCTGACTCACGTTGGTCCAAGTCAAACATCCCTAATGTTAACTACTTCAGACTTTTGAGTTAATTAACAAGAAGTGGCACTGTGGCGCCACTCATTTCCCTTTGATTGTTCTCGTAGCCCCAGGTGTAAAAAGGGAGCAGCTATTTTAAACTTTATGTAAAATTGTTTTCTTTAAATCGCTTGTTCTGCTAAAGTGAACTCCAGGGGATACCCCGCCCAGCTGAATGGTGGCGTGACCAGTGTGTAAAGGGTACAAGAAAAAATATTTTTGCACCTATAATCAGCAGTCTCTTTTCTTGATGATTGGGGCCCTTTTCCCCCTGCTCCCCAATAAGAGTAAGTTTTGGATCCAAATGGTTCCTTTTAAAATTTTGTTAGCCGGTGAACATTTGTTTATTTAAATGTATATGAATTAAAATGGAATTGTATCCCCTTAAGAAAAATTTAGCAAGGGCTGGGTTTTTTGGGGGTTTGGGAACATTCCCTAAAAACCCATCACTTTGCCATTTCCTTGTTGCACAAAAAATTTGTCAACTTTAATGGCCATTTTACACGGCACGATTTTGTTGTCCAAACTTGATAAGTCACGGGGGTTCGTGCGTTGGCGCCGATATCGTTCGTGCGTTGTGTGGTGCAAATGTGCAATTCGATGCAAGAACTATGCCAAAATGATATCGGGAAGAATTGTGCAGGGTCTCCAACTGCCCGATATTGGAGGATGATCTGGCAGGATCGTGCTGTGTGTGACAGCCAACAACGATTTGGAGCAAACTTCCCCTATTCACTCCCATGTTAAATGGTCGTTCCTGGTTCGCTTGGACAAGGGGGCGTATGCATCTCAGTTGTGTTGCCTGCCGATATCGCCCCGTGTGACCACTCCTATGCGATTTTTGGATTACTGCCAAAAAAAATGTGCACTCCCGTGCCGTTGTATAGAATATCGAAACGTGTTGGGATGTGTTAAAGCGGCCGTAAAACCTTTTATGACAAAAAAGCTGTTTTACACACCTTAATGAATTGGGCGTTTGATGTCTTTTCCCATATTTATTATTGTGCGCGATCTAATATATATAGAAGTGGATGGGGCAAGTTCTTGAAGCAAAGTTGCCATCACAAAATGGTTAAAGTTTAAAAAAAAAAAAAAAAATTATATAACCCCTAAAAGACTGGGTGATTTAACCTTTTTAGCACTTATTTTTTTCCTTCCTTTGTCATGAGACATAAGTAAGGCTAAGTTCACGTCTACCTCCACCCGTTATATATATATTTTTTTTCCAATTTTATTTTTTTAAAGGCCTCATATGATAAAATAGATGTAATAGTGCTGTATGGGGCTTTTTTACCCTAACAAATAAACAAAGTGCACTCAAATGCTAGGGTATGCCCAAAAATTGAATTCAGGAATTTTTGACATGTATTACTACTAAAAAGAATACATTTTAATACTAAGATGCATAAAAAGGCCAATTTTATGTGCACACAGCAGCCATGTCAAGGTGCATCTTTTTTTTGTATCTCGATTAATTTACTTAGAAGTCTGATTTTATCAAAATATAAAAAGTGCAGTTGATTATCAAATGGGTATTCTTAATTTAAGATGGAGAATAAAGGGGGTGATTTTAAGAGGAATGTGTCCGGACCCTATTGCACCCAGAACCATGAGCAGTTCTGGGTGTGTATCTAGAATCCCCCCTTTACTAGTTGCGGGGGCTGTAGGACCCAGGATAGTTGGCCCAGATTGCATATATCGCACCCCTGTGGGTGTAATGACAAGATGCTTTACAGTCCCCAGCATCATAGCGGAGAGATACAAAGCCCCACATGCAAAATGGCTGTATATCTCTTAGCACTGAGCGTCTCAGATTCGCCGGGTTTGTATGTGTATCTCATTTGTATCTCATCCATATCGGACTGGCTTTCCGGTCATGCACACTACTCTCTAAAGCCGGGACATACACCTGGGCTTCCGAGTTGTGAGCATGACTGAATGTGTGGACAACCTCCGATCATAGGTCTGAGATGCTCAGTGCTAAGAGGTACAAAGTCATGCACATGCGTGACTGTATCGATGCTATGACGGGCACTGTAAAGCATGCTATTACACCACAGGGGTGTGATATCATGCAAACTGGGCCAAAACATTTGGTCATGCGCACTACTCGGATGCCAGGTGTGTGTACCAGCTTCAGAGAGTAGTAGTTCACATGGCCAGAGGTTACGGGCGACTTCTGATCATGGACAGTGTCTTTGAAACCAAATGCATGTACGCCTGGCGATTGAGAACTGTTCATGGTTCTGGATACAGTAGGGACCTGACAGGTTACCGTTAACTTTTTTTCTAATATTTTTCTTCTACTTTTTAATATATTGGTCCCCTTAAGGGACGTAAACCTGCAATGGTCTGATATTTTGTTGTATACAGAGTGTTGCTCTATATAGAGGAATTCTATCAATCTGCTATTATCGCCAGCAACAGTCTGGTTTTTACAGGAGCAGTGTGATGACACATACCGGTCTGCAGCAGACCCCTGGCTATCATGACAGCACATTAGCGTCCTGTGATTGCATTTCACTGATGAGGGAATAAAAACTGCATCCTGCCAGCACATGTTAAACGCCTCTGCTAGAGATTGATGGCAGCATTTAACAGGTTGATAGCCACAGGTGGCGCACCATGCCACATGCAGCTGTTGGGGTACTTTACACGTCGCAACATTGCATGCAATTTCACTTGCAACTTACTGGTTGCAGTGAAATCATGGACACATTGTTCTCTTGTACACGGCAATAAAAATGTGTCCATGATTTCACTGAACCAGTAAGTTGCAAGTGAAATTGCATGCAATGTTGCGACGTGTAAAGTCAGATGAAGGTTGCATCAGTCTTTGTAAGGAAAGATATGGGCTCATTGTACAAAGGCAGACAGATGAACTTAAAGGGAACCTGACCCCTCCAAATCACCCCCAACCATATTAATACTGTCACTGCACCCTGAAAGATCATTAGCATCGGTCCTTTACTGTAAAAAATGCGTTCTGTAACATTGTGGAAAAACACCATTATACACTTGCATATCAGCAACTTCTTCACCTTGAATAAGTCTCACAGGGTGTTCCCTGTGAGACTCTAAGCCCTCCTTGCCGCTATTATCATGCCCCGATGGGCGTGATAAATACTCCTAGTCCTCCTCGCCCCGCTGTATGGGCGTAATAGCCGGTGTGACGTTATTTGTGTCACATCCGATCCTGGTGATGTCGGTACACCCTTTAGGTGTAAGCCGACCTCACCATGTGTATTGCGCATGCGCGGCTTTTCATTCACGCCTATAAGGGTTTACAGACGTTACCAGGACCGGATGTGACGCAAATAGCGTCGCACCGTCTATTATGCCCATACAGCGGGGCGAGGAGGACTAGGATTATTTATCGTGCCCATCAGGGCGTGATAATGCACTGCTCAGGAGGGTTTTCAGAGTCTGTGAGACTTATTCAAGGTGAAGAAGTTGCTGATATGTAAGTGTATAATGGTGTTTTTCCACAATGTTACAGAACGCATTTTTTTACAATAAAGGACCGCTGCTAATGATCTTTCAGGGTGCAGGGACAGGTATTAATAGGGTTGGGGGTGATTTGGAGGGTCAGGTTCCCCTTTAAGAGGTAAATACAGTGCCTACAAGTAGTATTCAACCCCCTGCAGATTTAGGTGGTTTGATAAGATGCAAATAAGTTAGAGCCTTCAAACTGCAAACGAGAGTAGGATTTATTAACAGAAGCATAAATCTTACAAACCAAAAAGTTATGTTGCTCAGTTGAATTTTAATAAATTTTAAACATAGAAGTGTGGGTCAATTATTATTCAACCCCTAGGTTTAATATTTTGTGGAATAACCCTTGTTTGCAAATTACAGCTAATAATCGTCTTTTATAAGACTTGAACAGGCCGGCACAGGTCTGTGGAGTTATCTTGGCCCACTCCTCCATGCAGATCTTCTCCAGGTTATCTAGGTTCTTTGGGTGTCTCATGTGGACTTTAATCTTGACCTCCTTCCACAAGTTTTCAATTGGGTTAAGGTCAGGAGACTGACTAGGCCACTCCATCACCTTGATTTTTTCCCTCTTGAACCAGGCGTTGGTTTTCTTGGCTGTGTGCTTTGGGTCGTTGTCTTGTTGGAAGATGAAATTACGACCCATCTTAAGATCCTTGATGGAGGAGCGGAGGTTCTTGGCCAAAATCCTAAGGTAGGCCGTGCTATCCATCTTCCCATGGATGAGGGACCAGATGGCCAGGCCCCTTGGCTGAGAAACCATGCTTGACTGTCACCACCATGCTTGACTGTAGGGATGGTATTCTTGGGGTCGTATGCATGTGCATCCAGTCTCCAAACGTCACGTGTGTGGTTGGCACCAAAGATCTCGATCTTGGTCTCATCAGACCATAGAACTCTGAACCAGTCTGTCTCAGAGTCCTCCAAGTGATCATGAGCAAACTGTAGACGAGCCTTGACATGACGCTTTGAAAGTAAAGGTACCTTACGGGCTCGTCTGGAACGGAGACCATTGCGGTGGAGTACGTTACTTATGGTATTGACTTAAAACAATGTCCCCACTGCAATGAGATCTTCCCGGAGCTCCTTCCTTGTTGTCCTTGGGTTAGCCTTGACTCTTCGGACAAGCCTGGCCTCGGCACAGGAGGAAACTTTCAAAGGCTGTCCAGGCCGTGGAAAGCCAACAGTGGTTCCATAAGCCTTCCACTTCCGGATGATGCTCCCAACAGTGGAGACAGGTAGGCCCAACTCCTTGGAAAGGTTTTTTACCCCTTGCCAGCCTTGTGACCTCCACGATCTTGTCTCTGATGGCCTTGGAATGCTCCTTCGTCTTTCCCATGTTGACCATGTATGAGTGCTGTTCACAAGTTTGGGGAGGGTCTTAAATAGTCAGAAAGGCTGGCAAAAGAGATAATTAATCCACACATGTGAAGCTCATTGTTCTTTGTGCCTGAACTACTTCTTAATACTTTAGGGGGACCAAACAGAATGCTGGTGGTTTGAGGGGTTGAATAATAATTGACCCACACTTTTATGTTTAAAATTTATTAAAATTCAACTGAGCAACATAACTTTTTGGTTTGTAAGATTTATGCTTCTGTTAATAAATCCTACTCTCGTTTGCAGTTTGAAGGCTCTAACGTATTTGCATCTTATCAAACCACCTAAATCTGCAGGGGGTTGAATACTACTTGTAGGCACTGTATATATTGAGGTTTCTTTTTCCATTATTACCTACTTCCTGTTGTTTCAGGAAAATAAACATGTTAATTATAATATAATTATTCATAATGAACAAATTCTGCCACTATCGCTTCTGTAGACGTGTCTAATGCAGGGGTCGAGAACCTATGGCTTGCAAACCAGATGTGGCTCTTGATTGTTGTATCTGGCTTGCAGCCATATCAGGTGCCCGCTCTGCTGTACTGTGTATCAGGTGTCACTCTGTCTCTGGCTTCACGTATGGGTAAGACAACAGTGCCAGCAGCTGCAGGACCAATCAGTGGCGCCTGACATCATTAGCGGGAATCTGATTGGCCAGCCGCTGCTGGCTTCTGATTGGCTTAAGTGTGGGTACAACAGCAGAGACAAAGCGGCACCTGAAGCACGGTACAGTGAGGATCAGTGGGGGGTGTGTGTGTGTTGGTTTTTTTTTTTTTTAATTTTTTTTTGCTGGTATTGGCACCATGGTGGATGCTGCAAGGGGATGATGGGGCTACTGCATGGGGATGATGGGGGTATGGTCTTATATAAAATGCACACATTTACATGTATTTAGTTATAAAGTTTAAAAAAATATTAAAATTTAATTTTAAAATGTAAACGTATTGCATGGTTCTCATAGAATTACATTTTAAAATATATGGCGTTCATGGCTCTCTCAGCCAAAAAGGTTCCTGACCCCTGGTCTAATGAGTGTAAGTAAAGTCAGATGTGTGTATCCCCTGTTGTGATTGGTGGATCCTGTGGTATTAGCTGTTCATAAATCCTTAATCCTGCCTCTGAAAATGAGCCTGCTGAAAGACCATGGACGTATTGTTATGTTTAAGATCGGTGGTATTTACTGACCTTGGACATAACTACCTCCTGGCAAAAATGGCGATCTGTTGAAGGTGCCTGCTGATTCTATCAGTAGGACACGAAGCTTGAGCCCGTTAGGGTGGATTCCCACCCCGCAACTGCGATTGTCGTGACTGCTCAATTCTGAACTGGCAATCACAGCTATTGCAATGATTTGGGCAATTTAATAGTCTGTAGCTAGGAGGCTGCAGGGTTACACCCCTCCCCTCCAGACCCTGATTGGAGAGATCGTGCCATGGTGCTCAAACCCCCTCCAATCAGTATGCAGAGGGGTGGTGTGGCCTGTAGTGACTGCTCACCCAGCTTCATGCCATCTGGAGGTGAGGGAAGCATTTTCCTATATCGTCGTTACCTGTTTTAATCCCCTAAATGCCACAATTGATATCGATTGCGCCACATAGGGAGATGGAAAAAAGATCGTGCACTCTCTCCACGCTTATCGAGCCCCTGTGATGTCATTGTCAGGGCTAATCGTTACCATGGTGACTTGTAGGTCACCTGACTCGGGTAACATGACTTACGGCTGTAACACTGCAGCTCTGACAGCTGCACTGTACTGTAAATTACGTTCATTACAGTACAATGCAGCTAAGATCAGAGCAGCAAGTCCCATAAAGGGTCTAAATAAAGTTAAAAATATAAAAACATTTCAAAAATAAAAACCAGTAAATCAAGAAAAAAAAGTCAGTTAATTTGTTCAGGTTTTTGTTTTTTTTAATTCACATAAATATAACAACACACTTGATATCGTTGCGTCTGTAACATCCCACTTTTATAGGGTACTTTCACATTAGCGTTTGAAATCACGGAAGATGCGGTGAAAAAAGTGCATCTGCCGCAATTACCGCATACCGGCTGCACTTGCGGCACGTTTGCGGCACAGTTGCCGCAAGCCCCATACAATGTGTAGGCGGGCTTGCGGCAGGTGCGGGTTTGGCACTTGCGGCAGGTGCGGCCCGCGAAAAAAAACCGCGGCCGCACCTGCGCAAAGTGCCAAAACCGCACCTGCCGCGAGCCCGCCTATACGTTGTATGGGGCTTGCCGCAAGTGCAGCCGGGTATGCGGTAATCGCGTTTTTTTTCACCGTATTTGCCTCGATTTCAATAAACGCTAATGTGAAAGTACCCTAAAACTGTCACACTAGTTAACGCCTTCAGTGAACTCAGGAAAATACATAGTGTTATTTTTTTTACGATCGCCTTGATAACACCCACTGAGAGAGAGGATCGCCCATAGGGGCAGGAAACTACAGATAAAAAAGGATGGACCCCTCGCCTCCTCAGTTGGTTTCCTGTCCTTATGGGAACCTGCAGCATAGAAAGTACCTGGGTCCCAATACCTCTGTGCGGTGCCTGTGGGGACAGCAGAGTGCGAGTCTCAGTGGCAGCATTGGGGGAGCCCTACCTGTTCAGTCTCCCCACTCTGCTGGGATGGATGGCCGAGCCATGGTCCAGGTGGCGCGCTCTGGGACGTGTTGGTGCAGTAAGGAGCTCCAGATGCTCATTTGGGAGGAGCAGGGTGCAGCCATCGGCCTCCCTGCGCGTTGTGCAGGCCGGTTCTAGGTTCTACAGTGCGCATGCGCACCGACCTGATGACATGCCCGATACCCGGGAAGTGAGGTATGTGTTTCCGCAGGACCGGGAAGGTGCATTGGCTGGCGGCAGTTGACAGGGGCGTGGCTTCTAACTCAAATGACCAGCGTCCCAGCACAGGAAAGTGGTCCATCATGTCCCCCAGAGATGCGGAAGGAGCACCTTGAGGTGACTTCACAGCGGAAAAAGCGGCAAGAGAAAGAGCAGTGATGATACACTTAGGCCAGGTGTGTGCAGTCGGGTCATTCCATGTCAAGTGAATCAATAATTATTACCTCTATATATTTTTAATTCTTTTGAGATTTTGTTATTTGATAATAGTATGTCATGTCAGACAATGCAAAATGTGAAGAGAAAAAATGTCTAAAAATTTTTTTTTTTTTTTTTTTTTTTTAAATATTTTTCAAAGTTCTGAAAGTACGAATTTCGGTGTTGCGGCCTCTACATTTCTCCTCCTAACTCAGTCTAGAAATAAGATAGAGAAACAATATAAATACCATTCTACTCAGAACTGTACAGGCTTTCAGCAGATATGTCACAAGAGTATGTTTGTTAACATTTTACCCATGCAAACAAAAACGCAAAATTTTAAAACTCCTTTCCGAAAAATCGGTTTAATTTAAAACATTTCTAAAAATGCACATGTGCCTCCTAGCCACATCTGTACCAAAATTCAAGTTGGGATCGAGATGGAATCATATTTTAACTATTATAGCGTCAATAGGTTATTCCATATCAAGTGATCTAAATATGAAGTTTTTTTTTTACCAGATATCTTTTTAGATTTTTTTTTTATTTTCTTTTTTTCTATATGAAGTACAATTTCAGTTAATTACAAATGAAAAGTTTTGAATTTTTTTCTTCAGTTAATTTTTTACAGATTTTTAAAGTTTTAAAAAAACGTGAATTTTGGCCTGGTATTGCTTTACATTTTTTATCATATCATATATTTCATGCTTGCATTGATTGAATGTTTCATATAATCCATCAATCTTGTACCGGCATAAGATTTTTTTGTTGTGTGTCCATTTTTTTCAAAAGGATTGCAACAGCATATATGATAAAATATTGTTCCTTGAGAAGTAGCAGCCATTGCTATGTGAAAAAAAAAAAAAAAAGACCCGATTACTTACTGGTAATCTTGTTTTATGGAGCCATTACAGCACCCACAGAGAGAGAGGGGATCCGCCCCAGGGACAGGAAACCTACAGATAAAAGGGGCGGTCCCCCTCGGCCTCCTCAGTTGTGTTATAGAGATCGAGAGGAACCGCTAATTAGTACAAGTTCAAATCAGACAACTTTATAAACAATAACAACACCACACACGTGACAAATAGAAGGTGAAAGAAACTGTGCAGAAAACAAGGGGGGAAAGTGAGTTGGTGCTGTCGTGGCTCCATAAAACAAGATTACAGTAAGTAATCTGGTCTTTTCTCATCGCCACGACAGCACCCACAGAGAGACTTACAGAGATCAAAAAAGCTCGGGGTGGGACCACCGTGTGTGGAGGACAGACCTCCCCAAAAACCAAATCAGAAGTAGGTGAGAGGTCAAGTCTATAGTGTTCATAGAAAGTAGAAGGTGAGGACCAGATTGCACCTTACATATCAATTCAATAGACGTGTCAGCCCAGGAGGAAGCCATTGCACTCGTGGAATGGGCCCGACACCGTCCGGAGGAGGCACCCTGTAGCCTGATACGCCAAGCAGATAACTTCTCTGATCCATCTGGACAAGGTACACTTAGAGACTCCAGACCCCGCCTTCTGACCCTGGAAGGAGACAAACAGAGCCCTACACTTCCTTCCCGCCAGGGTCCTATCAATGTAGGAAAGGACGGCTCGTCTAACATCGAGCGTATGAAACTTTGTTTGGCAGGGGGAAAAAGGGTCCGGATTAAAAAGGGGGGCAGAATGATCTGACTGGGGTGAAACCTACAAACCACCTTTGGCAGGTAGGAAGGATCTGGTTTCAGCACTAAACTATCAGGAAAGACTGAAAGAATGGAGGGTCTATGGAGGTGCGAATGTCACTAACTCGGTGTGCAGAGGTAAGGGAACTAACAAGGGTTTTAAACGGAAAAAACCCTTCAGGGGGAGGTTTAAAGGTTAAAACGGAGCACCAGAAGCGCCTCCAGAACCAAGTTAGGCCCCAGGATGTACACTGGCAATGTAAACCCGGGCACTGCGGTAAACAAGCCGAAATAAACCTAGCAATCCATCTCCCCCCCGCAACATTACCCCCTATAAGTCACCCAAGGGCAGACCCTAAACCCTTAAGAATACCAACTGAAAACCCCCAATTCCCTCCCCCGTTGGAGAAATTCCAGGATACCCGGGGTAGGGACTACCGCAGAAAACGGGGGTAGTGTAAAAAACAAAAACTTTTGCCAAACTCTCGTAGATTTTAGTAGTAGAGGGCTTCCTACTCGGGCAAAGGGTGGAAACTAGACCCCCGAGCCCCCCCGCGGTTTCAATAACCCCTCTCAAATTCCCGCCGTCCAGTGTGACCGTTACTTGAGGGTGACGGAGTGGATCCTGAGACAGCAGCGACGGGGTTGACGGCAGGATCCACGGATCCGACAGGGACATGGCTCGTAGTCAGGAAAACCAAGGTCTCCTTGGCCAGAAGGGAGCAATGAGAATGACCCTCGCTCCCTCCTCCCTGATTTTCCTGATCACTGATGGAAGAATGGACAGCGGAGGGAAGGCATAGGCGAGATGGAAGTTCCAAGAGGCCTGGAGAGAATCCACCACATTCGGACAGTCCCTGACATTGAGGGAGGCAAGTTGTTCGACTTGACGATTCGCCATGGTGGCGAACAGATCGATGTCCGGGAGACCCCACAGGCTCACAATCTACAGGAAAAACACGTCTGCTCAATGTCCATTCGCCCTGACGCAGAGTATGCCGACTCAGGAAATCTGCTGTGGAGTTCTCTGTCGCTTTGATATGAAAGGCTGTGAGGGACAGTAGATGACGTTCGGTCAGATGGAGAATCGTTGATGCAGTAGACATCAGAGGCTGTGATCGCGTACCGCCTTGATGATTGATATACGCGACACAAGTCATATTGTCCGTCATGATTCTGACGTGCTGGTGAGTCAACTGTGGGAGAAAGTGAAGCAAAGCCTGAAGTATCACTTTAAGTTCCCGGACATTAGAAGAATCTGCCGCCTCCGGGACCGACCACTGACCTTGGGCCCACAGTGACCCCAGATGGACACCCCAACCGTCCGGACTAGCATTCATAACCACTACCTTTAGATGGGGAAACCACCCATGGAACACCCCTAGAGAGGTTAGCTGGAGACAACCATCAGGAAAAGGAAGCAATGACCTCAGAAGAAAGGGAAAGGGAGCTGTGTACAGACCCTTGCAACCCCTCCTCAGTGCTGAGAATCTCCTGCTGAAGACATCTGGTGTGGAACTGAGCCCATTACACCTCCGGAATACAAGAGGTCAAAGACCCCCAACAAGGACATAGCTGATCTCAAGGACATACGAGGATGGCTAACCGCAAATCCAACCTTGGCGAGTATAACCTGCTTCTTGTCATCCGGCAAAAAGCACAGCTGACTGACAGAATCCAAGTGCAGACCCAAGAAGGATTGACAAGTCAGAGGAACCGTCCTAGACTTGTCCCAATTGACCAACCAGCCTAAACTCTGCAAAATAGAAATGGTCCGAGACAGGTGATCTCTGCAATGAGAAGCAGAATTTCCCACAACTAAGAAATCATCAAGATACGGCACAATAAGAATATCATGATGACGCAAAAAGGCCATCACATCTGACATCACTTTGGTGAATATACGCAGGGCCATGGCGAGACCAAACTGCATTGCTGCAAACTGGAAATGCCGGAGACGACCTTCGAACACGAGTGCCACACAAAGGAACCTCTGATGATCGGGATGAATCGCCAGATGGTAATACTCATCTTTCAAATCCAAAACTGCTATAAAACACCTAGAAAACAAAACCTTAATGGCAGACTTAATTGACTCCATTTTGAAACTAGAGAACCGCACAAAAGTGTTGAAGTGCCTCAAGTTAATAATAGTGCGGAAGGACCCATAAGGTTTAGGGACCAGGAATAAAGGGGAGTACACTCCCCGTTCCTCCTGGCCCTCAGGGATCGGTAACAAGACCCGCTTCTCTAACAAACTCCTAACCTCCAACTCCAGTGCCTGCTGCTGCAAAGGAGACGGAGGGAGAGTCTGCACAAAATAATCCGGAGGAAAAAACCTTAAAGTCCAGCCTTAGATTTGAAGACACAATATTCAGGATCCACAAGCTAGACATAATAGCCTGCCATTGTGTGATAAAAAACACACAACCGGCCCCCAACTGGTGGAGCTGGACTAACGGAACCTATTATCCCTCTTCGCAGAGGAACCAAAAAGGGCACCTTTGGACTTCGATGCCTTGTTATCCCATCTGTTTTGGTCCTTATAGGGTTTCTTCTGACCGAAAGACTTGCGGAAGAGATGCATTAGGGAATCCTGTCTTCCTTTCTGACGCTTTGGCAAGGAGATCATCTAAGGCTTTGCCAAACAGGTACTCACCCTGACATGGCAATGCACATAAACAGGACTTGGCCTGTGCATCCCTTTTCCAGCCTTTAAGCCATAAGGCGCGCCGAGCCAAATTAGAAAGGCCAGCCGACCTGGCCGCTAGCCGTAAGGAATCTGCGGAAGCATCTGCCAGATAAGCCGCGCCGCCCCTTATCAGCAGAAGAGAGGAAAGCAATTTTTCTCTGGAAACGCCTCCCATGAGTTGATCTTCCAACTGATCAATCCACACCAGATGGACCTTGCTGTACATGTGGCCGAGTCGGCAGGTTTAAAGGCCCCCATGCAGGACTCCAAGACCGTTTGAGGAGCATATCCGCCTTACGATCCATTGGATCAGAGAGCAATCCTGAATCATCAACAGGAAGGGACGAATGCTAAGAAGCCGAAGCGACCGCTGTGTCAACTGTAGGGATCTTTGACCATGCCAAGAATTCCTCATCCTCAAAGGGATAATGACGCTTGGACGAGGAAGGATGCGACCCTCGGCGCTCATGCTTGTCCCACTCCCGCTGAATGACGTCCTTCAGTGCAGAACTGACTGGAAAGGAACGGCGCTTCTTCTGGGAAAGGCCAGCAAACATAATGTCTTGAGACGACTTAACCTCCTTAGAGTCAGAAATCCCCATAGTACTGCGGACAGATCTGACCAAATTATCTATACTATCCAACGGAAAACAGGACCTGCCCTCCTCAGATGATTAAGAGGAAGAATCTGAAAATCCGTGCTAACTTGACCACTTTCTGACTCAGACACAATAACGGACAAGTCAGGTGGAGATTTCTTCCTATGTCTCTTAGAATGCGTCGGCTGAGAAAAGGCCTGCAATTCTTCCCTAATCATGGCACAGATATCAGGCACGGGTGACTCCTCTTGTAAGGTTGTGGCAATAGATGATTGGCACAGGCGTTTGGAATAGTTATCGGGGAGAAGCTGGGGACACAGAGCACATTGCTGGTGTTTCACCTTCTTAACTTCCTTAGCCTAAGAAAGGGATACAGTTAAGGAAGACATCAGAAAATAGGCCGAGCCTGTACTCACCCCGTGATGCAGAAAACCCCAAGTACCGGTCCTGGAGGTGGAGGTCCAGCCTGAGTGGCAGAAGGATCTGTCTTGGTCCTGTCACTCCTGTCAGCGGAGCTCCCATCCCTGGAGCGACCACTAGATTTTCCCTTGCTGGTGTACATCTCTTCACCCAGAGGGCGCCCCTCTGAAGCCCTAGGAGAGGACATGTTCGCCACCAGACAGTGCCTGCACGCTGCCTTTCACTTCCCCTCCTGCGGGCGCACGTCACCGGTAACCCCGGAAGTGGTGCTGACGTCACTTCCGGGTCAGAGTGCAGAGAGCCACTGCGCATGCGCACCGGCCGCACCCAGAAGTGCGGCCGCACGCCCCGCACCGCTCCCACCACCAGACGAGCCAGAGGGACTGCAGGCGCCAGAACCAGCCTCCCATGTGCCGCAGCAGGAACCTGGCAGTACACAGTGCTCCCGCGCTCCTCATGCGTCAGGGTGGCTTCCCCCAGCACTGACTGCATGGATATTCCAGACAAAGGGAGAGCCTGTAACAGGACTTCCCAATGCTGCCTCTGAAGCCCCAGGCCCTGCCGTCCACATGGAGACTGCACAGAGGCTGATTGGACCCAGGTAAGCTCTTCATGCTTGCTGCAGGTTCCCATCAGGAACAGGAAACGAACTGAGGAGGCAAGGGGGACCGCCCCTTTTTATCTGTAGGTTTCCTGTACCTGGGGGCGGATCCCCTCTCTGTGGGTGCTGTCATGGCGATGAGAAAATACAGTTAAAGAGGACCTGTCACCAAACCAGGCATGGTGATCTAATTACAGCACTGGATGCAGCATGTCTGCAGCAGGCAGGCAAGGGGTCACCCAGCACTTGAGCAGCCCTGTACCCCGAGATAATACACTTAGAAAACTTACATGCTCCAGTCATTAAGGAGGTGGCTAGGGGCTGCAGCCAAGGGCAGATCACACCCCCTGCATGTTTAATCTGCCCACTGCTGCCAATCATTCTCTCCCTCTTCAGCAGCATTTAAACAGAGTTTTTTTTTGTTTTTTTTTCTTCTCTCCCAGAAAGTCCGTTTAGCCCCGCCCCCGAACGGCAAGTTCTGAAAAAAAAAACCCATAATTTTATCTTGTAAACTGAATCATCAACTTTTCACCCTAGTGAATGTCTATGTACCTAACCGTGGACAGATCACCTTTCTTAACAGAATTTTACGGACACTTGACCAGTTTACAAAGGGTGAATTGTTGATATTTGGTGATTTTAATATAGTCCCCAACCCCTCCCTTGATTCCTCGAATAAATCAAGGCAACACTCCTTTTGTTTAGATCCCTGGATAATAAAATCTGCACTCTATGATGTTTTTAGATGCATCCACTCATTATCTCTGAAGTTTACACACTTCTCGGGTACTTATAACTCTCATGCTAGATTGGATTTAGTCCTCACTAATATCTTCTCTCTCCACAAATTTAAATGCATCTCTATAGGCCCTAGGTCATGGTCTGACCACTCCCCGGTGATATTTGAGATTGAGACACTATGCAATACCTCTTCACAATGACTTTGGAGAAATGACAGCTTCCTCTATAACCACCCGGTCTATAAAAAAAAAAATAGAATCCACTATTCAAAATTATTTCAAAGACAATAATATTGATGATATATCAATATTCACTCTGTGGTCTGCTTTCAAGGCAGTAATCAGAGGCAAGCTCATCCAACTAAATTCACAACTAGCCAAAGCTAATAGAGATAAAACGAAAAATCTGGTGAATGATATACATATTTTGGAACAAAAACAAATTTCCAACCCCTCAATAGATTATTCTGCTAGGATCCTCCAGCTTAGAATGAAATCTCAAATCGGTCTTATTAAGTGAATACGACAAAATGGTACAAAAAAACAAATCTAAATACTACTTCTCCGCAGATAGACCATCCAAATGATTCGCTGCCAAAGTTAAACATTATAAATTGAAGTCTAGAATAAATGAGATAAAAGACCCCTCTGGCCGTTTAGTAAAACACCCACAAGATATAGTTACCGTATATACTCGTGTATAAGCCGACCCGTGTATAAGCCGACCCCCCTACTTTTGCCCCCAAAACCTGGGAAAATCTATTGACTCGCGTATAAGCCGAGGGTGGACCCCAGCACAGGTATGCAGCCCCCAGCAGTGGTATACAGGCCCCAGCAGTATGATATACAGCAGCCCCCAGTGGTATATACAGCAGCCCCCAGTGGTATATACAGCAGCCCTAGTGGTATTGCACTCCCTATATACAGCAGCCCCAGTGGTATTGCAGCCCCAGTGGTGTATACAGCAGCCCCTATATACAGCAGCCCCAGTGGTATTGCAGCCCCAGTGGTATTGCAGCCCCTATATACAGCAGCCCCAGTGGTATTGCAGCCCCAGTGGTGTATACAGCAGCCCCTATATACAGCAGCCCCAGTGGTATTGCAGCCCCAGTGGTGTATACAGCAGCCCCTATATACAGCAGCCCCAGTGGTATTGCAGCCCCAGTGGTGTATACAGCAGCCCCTATATACAGCAGCCCCAGTGGTATTGCAGCCCCAGTGGTATTGCAGCCCCTATATACAGCAGCCCCAGTGGTGTATACAGCAGCCCCTATATACAGCAGCCCCAGTGGTATTGCAGCCCCAGTGGTGTATACAGCCCCTATATACAGCAGCCCCAGTGGTATTGCAGCCCCAGTGGTGTATACAGCCCCTATATACAGCAGCCCCAGTGGTATTGCAGCCCCAGTGGTGTATACAGCCCCTATATACAGCAGCCCCAGTGGTATTGCAGCCCCAGTATACAGCCCCTATATACAGCAGCCCCAGTATACAGCAGCCCCAGTGGTATTGCAGCCCCACAAAATGCTGGCACACGTCCCCCCTGTTGTAAGGCCCCCCCTGCTGATTACTTACCATCCCTGGTCTTCAGCAGCACCACGGCGCCGGTCCTCTGTGCTCCGGTCCTCCGCGATCCCGTCCTCTGTGCTCCGCTCCACGGCTGCATCCGGGTTCCCCGCGCGTCGCAGAAGCAATGACGTCATCGCGTCGGCGACGCGCGGGGAACCCGGATGCAGCCGTGGAGCGGAGCACAGAGGACGGGATCGCGTAGGACCGGAGCACAGAGGACCGGCGCCGGGGTGCTGCTGAAGACCAGGGATGGTAAGTATTCAGCAGGGGGGGGCCTTACAACAGGGGGGACGTGTGCCAGCAGATTGGGGGGCTGCAATACACATATATGCACTGCTCCCCCTGGCGCTGATTGACAGGGGGATGCAGTGCATATGTAATGAGCGGCCCCACGTGACGGGGCCGCTCATACAGCAGCCTCCCCCCGCCTCCTCCTGCCTCCCCAGCACCCGGACAGAGCCCCCACCCCACTCACCCCGTATAGTGACTCGTGTATAAGCCGAGGGGGGGACTTTTCAGCCCAATTTTTGGGCTGAAAAACTCGGCTTATACACGAGTATATACGGTAACTCCTTTGCAAACTTCTGTAAAGCATTAGGGTCATTCCGTGTCAAGTGGACCAGTTTTAAAAATCGTCCCCACTCAACGTTCTCCGATTTTGCTGAAAATTTATAAGGATGTACATGTATGTTTGAAAAGAGGTTCTGTAAATTTTTAGGGCCAGATCTCAAATACTTTGGGCACTGTTGACCTTTCACTGGAGGCCCCCCCCAAGCCTGCGGCTTCAGCTAAGAGGATTTTGCAAACTTTGGCACATAGCCATTAGAGTTCTATACTGGCTATGATGCTGAAATTTGGCATACTAGCTCAACTTTTGCTGCTAAACACGATAAAATTATTACCGGCTATGACAAAACAATATTTCGGCCGCAATTTTGTGTCAAAGTAGCTTGCAAAACGCGTCGCATAAAATTTATGCCAAACTTTGCCCATATATAACTCAAGACCAAAAACCAATAGGAACTGGTGCTTTACCCTGTACAACAAACATCTACATGACTTTGCATTGCTGCAATATCACGGTCAAAGCATATGTATTTGTGGAAATATTCACACCCACATATGATGAAAAACTTAAAAAAAACGAATTTGACCTATTTTTGGTACCATTCACCAAAATGTCAAACTAATGCTTGCAGCATGCCCAATCAATGATGACTACAAAGAGCTCATATGCAAAATGGTCTGTGGAATTGAATCCAAGGACTGTATGCTTGGCCGTTGTGATAAATGCCCGCGTCCTGAAGTTTTAAAAGAATTTCTAGTCAATGTGTTTGTCAACAGTGACCCTGAAGATATTATTGAGTTCAAACAATGGATTCACACTGATCGAGACACGCTTGATACCAAACAACTGACTATCGAAGATTTCATTGAAGAATTGGTTTTGAAAATTTCTAAACTTTGTAGCCATCACTACGTCGCCAAGCACCAAAGTTGCTATCTGAAATCGTTGAAGGAAAATCTGAGACCTGGAGAGCTTGTGATCCTTATGGACTTTGCTGAAAATTACTTATTTATTGTTCAAGATGCCATTCAAGGTTTCCACTGGGAAAATAGTCAAGCTACAGTACACCCATTTGTAATTTACTTCAAGGAGTTAAATGGTGAAGCTGCGCAGAACATCAGCTTGTGCATAATCAGTGATTGCTCACGACATGACACAGTTGCAGTCCACACTTTCTTAACAGTAATTGTGGAGTATCTCAAGACTCTCATCTATGGGATTCGTCATATCCACTACATCAGCGATGGATCTGCAGCCCAGTACAAAAATGTCAAAAATGTTCTGAACTTGTGCCACCACAATGCTGATTTCAATATCAGCGCTGAATGGAATTTTTTTGGTACCAGTCATGGAAAGTCGCCCTGTGATGGGATTGGAGGGACAGCAAAGAGGTTGGCAGCTCGTGCCAGTCTTCAACGCCCAACTGAAAACCAAATACTGACCCCGGTGGATTTATTCAACTTTTGCAACGAGCAACTGCATGGAATCAAGTTTTTTTTTGTTCCAAAAGAAAAAATTGACGAAATACGGGTAGTTCAAGAGGAAAGGTTCAAAGATGGACATACAATTGCTGGAACAAGAGAAAATCACCAGTTTGTGCCAATTGATGACAAAAAGATTCGCATTTCAAGGGTGTCAAATGACCCATCATCTTTCATTGCCCATGTAGATGGATCTGTCAGATCAGAAATGCCTTTTGTGCCAATTGCAAACCTCCAGCCAGGGCAATACATTGCCTGCATTTACGATAGGAACTGGTGGATTGGAAATATTTTGAAATTTCAGTCGACGACCATGATGCATTAATACATTTTATGCATCCTCATGGACCAGCTAGCTTCTTTCACTGGCCTGTGAGAAGTGATACATGCTGGATTCCCGAGCAGTCAATCATTGCAATAATTCCAGCACCAGCTGCAACAGGAATGGGCCGACAATACAGCTTCTCTGAACCGATTATGTTGCAAATTCAGCAACAATTCCAGACCACTTAGACTGAACATTATGGCTTGGGAACCAACAAAAGATACCCAATATTAGGCTTGGGATCCTAGGCAAAGACACCCACCCTCAGGCTTCAGAACCTGCGATAAAGAGACCACCCGCGACTTGCCTTGCACGGCTATCGGCCATGGCTCCTGGGCGATGGAGCTGCCAATTCTCGAAAGACAGCATTATTACAATTCTTAATAGGATTATAATACCAATTCTTAGGGAATTGGTTGTGGTATAACCACCGTGGACCAACGCAAGGGTTTGAATAGTGCAGTTACCATTCATTGCGTATTAATAAATGACACCATGTTCAGTGGCATTTTTCTTTTCTTAAACGGAGAAACTCCAAAAAAAACAAACAATGATCCGTGTAGAGAAAAATGTGCTCTTTCTAATGATAACAGAATTAATATATTTTAGGGGTACCCTTTTTGGGAAATTTGACCTAAAAATAGGTAAAATTCGTTTTTTTTTAAGTTTTTCATCATATGTGGGTGTGAATATTTCCACAAATATATATGCTTTGACCGTGATATTGCAGCAATGCAAAGTCATGTAGATGTTTGTTGTACAGGGTAAAGCACCAGTTCCTATTGGTTTTTGGTCTTGAGTTATATATGGGCAAAGTTTGGCATAAGTTTTATGCACGCGTTTTGCAAGCTACTTTGACACAAAATTGCGGCCGAAATATTGTTTTGTCATAGCCGGTAATAATTTTATCGTGTTTAGCAGCAAAAGTTGAGCTAGTATGCCAAATTTCAGCATCATAGCCAGTATAGAAATCTAATGGATATGTGCCAAAGTTTGCAAAATCCTCTTAGCTGAAGCCGCAGGCTTGGGGGGGGCCTCGAGTGAAAGGTCAACAGTGCTCAATGTATTTGAGATCTGGCCCTAAAAATTTACAGAACCTCTTTTCAAACATACATGTACATCCTTATAAATTTTCAGCAAAATCGGAGAACGTCGAGTGGGGACCACTGGTCCACTTGACACGGAATGACCCATTATATAATTTAAGAGACGACCCTTCCTTACCCCAGCCCTCTGACAAGGAGATTGATGATTATTTAGCTAAACTCGACCTGCCAACTCTAAACGACAAAGATTTGCAAGATCTAAACCTACCATACTCACCCAAGAAATCTTGGGAGTGATTAAAGAATTTAAACTAGGTAAATCGCCGGATCCCCAATCTTTACAATATTATTTAGCTTCAATGCTTAAGCTTTCACGGGGATGGTTGTTAGACCCAGGTGTCTCAGCCTGGACTAATATAGAGAAGTCAATCGTTAAGACAATCAAATGTCAGCCTTCATTTTAGCTCATCTAATAGAACCCTCTAGACCTCCCCCAAACTATCCTGCCCTGAAGGCTGCTATTTTGGCATGGAGAAATCTTGTAAACAAATCTCCTGATCGAACTAATCTGACGCCAATGAAGAATATTCCTCTTATAGTACTAGAAATTTTAATACCAAAACTCAATCTATCGGATTGGTTGGATAGAGGTGTCCTATATATAAATGACATAATGCAAAATGAGTCTTTGGCATCCTTCTATTATCTTCCAACTAAGTTCTCTCTTCCCCGGGATGAGAGAACAAGATGGAGATCTATAGCCAATTACTTTGAAAACTCCTCTCCCACTCTTTCCCTTCCACAAACGGTGCAAGACCTCATAAATTCTCCTAACAAGACCCAACTATGAAAATCGAACATAATTTATAAAATTCTTAATAAGGAGACAGAACTTCCTGATCACTCTTTCATAGCGGCATGGGAACAAGAATTAAAGATCAAAATAGATTTGCAAAAAATGACAAAAACACTAGCTATTACGTATTCCAATACGTTCTGCCACGATCCATGAATCCTATTTAAATGTTATCTCGATGGTATTGGACTCGGTAAACTCCATTGCATTAATCAGTAAACTCCGAAATTGTTGGAGAGCCTGTAATAACCGGACCTTATCCCTATATTTGGAGCTGCCCAAAATTAGTAAATTTCTGGCTGGGAATTAAACAACTCATTACAGAAATTACTGGGTTGAAAACTAATATTACTCCTCAGCTTGCTCTTCTATCCATAGGCATAGAAGACCTTCCCAAACAGTTACGCTATATAATCTCACAAATACTCTTGACGGCAAAACTTGTCATAGCTTCCAGGTGGAAAAGTGACGATCTACCAACTTTATCACACTTGATAGAAAGAGTAACGCAACACAACATATTTGAATATAATGCCGCCATTAGAGGTAATTCTTTTTCAAAATATTTACAGCGTTGGGATCTCTGGACCACGAAATATTCTCCCATGTTATTAAACTAGGCCTAAAGACATGCTTAAATATGTTCTTAGGCTATCCTAGCTCTAGACATTATATTAACTTATGATGATGGTACAAATTGTGAACGATTGATGCTCAGTAGTACCTGAATTTCATTTCGAATTCTTCATTCTACCAAGCTTTAAATTTACTGTCTTGCTTTATTTACTCATCAATGCAGCATGTTAACTTATGAAAATCTTTTATTTTCTATGTACGTTCCCGCCTGTTGTGGGAGCTACAAACCATTACATTCCAATGTGAAACCCAATGTTTTTGTTTAATATGTCTGTTCCCTTTCTCCTCTCCCTCCCTTTATTTATGTATCCTCCACCCCTACTCCCTTTCTTTTTTTCCCCTCCTGTTGTTATTTGAAAAATTTCAATAAAGACATTTGAAAAACAGATAAACGCTGCAGTTTTGGCAGCTTTTTTCTACCAAGTTTTAACCACATCTGCATTATTCTTTTTTTAATTTCTAGTGAAAATGATGGCAGCTTTTTTTTATATATATAAATAGTGATAAATGCTGTGTTTATTTCAGCGATCAAAAAGTAGTGCAAGCAGTGATTTACTCTCTGAGTGTTTAAAAAAAACACTGTATGTGTTTCACTCCATTGAAATCGATGGGGGGCTTTTTCTGAACGATGATCACTCAGAATAGCGCTGTGTGTTTAATAGCCCTTAATAAGAAAAGCATTAAACTATTAATATAAATGTATTCAATCTAAATACACTCACCAATATTGTAGTACACAGAGTCCCTAGATACTTTTGTACAGACTATTGTTTGTTCAACAGTGAATATGTCCAGGCAAGTCAGGACATGAAAGCTCTGAAGCTCTCTGTCTTACTTCCTGACTGCGGTGGGCAGATACTTGGCAGGCCAGCAGCTCTATCAATCATGTTATCTGCTCTGCATTCACTTTCTACCCCTGTTCATTCTCAGATTGAGACCTAACAAAGCATTCTCCTGTGTCCTCTCCTGCTTCTAAGCTGTAACATAATAAAATAATACAGTAATATTTAAAAATCATGGATTACCGTATATACTCGTGTATAAGCCGAGCTTTTCAGCACAAAAAATGTGCTGAAAAGTCCCCCCTCGGCTTATACACGAGTCATATATGGTACCCAGTGGTATACAGCCCCCCCCCCCGTGGTATACAGGGTCCCCCCTTGCTTGTGGCAGACCTGTAAAAGAAGATATCATTATACTTATCGTGTCGCCGCCGCTCTGTCACCGTCACCGCGCTATTCCGGGTCTTCATGCTTCCTGCTCCGGCGCACAGGAAATGACGCCATTGTCTGTGCGCCGGAGAAGGAAGCTTGAAGACCCGGAATAGCGCGGTGACGGTGACAGAGCGGCGGCGGCTGGTGACACGATAAGTATAATGATATCTTCTTTTACAGGTCTGCCACAAGCAAGGGGGGGCCCTGTATACCACGGGGGGGGGGGGGCTGTATATCACTGGGTACCGCTGTATACAGCTGGGGCTGCTGTATACACAGCTGGGGCCCTATATACCACTGGGGCTGCTGTATACTACCACTGGGGCTGCTGTATATACCTCTGGGGCTGCTGTATACTACCACTGGGCTGCTGGGCTTGCTGTATACTACCACTGGGGCTGCTGTATATACCTCCGGGGCTGCTGTATACTACACTGGGGCTGCTGTATATACCTCTGGGGCTGCTGTATACTACCACTGGGGCTGCTGTATATACCTCTGGGGTTGCTGTATACTACCACTGGGGCTGCTGGGGTTGCTGTATACTACCACTGGGGCTGCTGTATATACCTCTGGGGCTGCTGGGGCTGCTGTATACTACCACTGGGGCTGCTGTATATACCTCTGGGGCTGCTGTATACTACCACTGTGGCTGCTGTATACTACCACTGGGGCTGCTGTATACTACCACTGGGGCTGCTGTATATACCTCTGGGGCTGCTGGGGCTGCTGTATACTACCACTGGGGCTGCTGGGCTGCTGTATACTACCACTGGGCTGCTGTATATACCTGTATACTACTACTGGGGCTGCTGCTGTATATACCACTGTATATACCACTGGGGAGGCTGCTGTAACACTGCTGGGGCCTGTATATACCACTGGGGAGGCTGCTGTATACCACACTGCTGGGGGCTGTATACCTGTGCTGGGGTCCACCCTCGGCTTATACACGAGTCAATAGGTTTTCCCAGATTTTGGGGGCAAAAGTAGGGGGGTCGGCTTATACACGGGTCGGCTTATACACAAGTATATACGGTATTTGGTAAATATAGAACCCACACTTTTAGACTACAGGCTGAACAAATCTGAATTCAAGATTTTCGAATTGACAGTGTAACAGATAAATATTTTAAAATCTGATCCCATTGCGATGCCAACTTGAATTTTGGTACTGAGCATAGCAAACACATGTGCATTTTTGGAAATCTTTAAATTAAACCGATTTTTTAGAAATGCGTTTTAAAATTTTGCGTTTGCATGGCTAAAATATTAATAAAGATAGCCTGTACAGTTCTGAGTAGAATGGTATTTATTTTGTGTATCTTATTTCTAGCCCCGAGATATGATAGAAAATGTAAAGTCATACCAGGCCAAAATTTGCGCTTTTTTAAAATCTTTAAAAATATGTAAAAAATTAACTGATGAAGAAAAAAATTCTAAACTTTTAATTTGTAATTAAAGTTGTACTTCATATCGAAAAAAAAAATGTAAAGATGTTGAGTAAAAAAAAATTCATATTTGGATCAGTTGACATGGAATGACCCAGTCTAAGTCCAACGCTGTGCCTCTACCTCCAGAGAACTGATACCCCACTGACAGCTACAGAGGGTGGGTGTATCTATGTGACCACCTGGTCAGCTGAGTTCCCCCTCCTTTTCTATGTGCCCTAGTGTAAAAAGAAGCTGAACAAAAGCAAGCATAAGAAGTGTTCTTTGTGTGTGCAGCCCCTGCCTGATGACTTAAATGATTATGTCAGTCCTTCATAACCCAGACCTTGGACGAGGAAACTCCCTTCTGTAATGCTGATTTAAAGTCCTTTATAAGGAAAGAGATTGGGAATTCCCTTAGGAATATTCAAAGGCCTTGCAAGCCTACAACTAGCCAGGATTTCTGTTATTCTGGATGTGAATCTGAAGTTGGGTTGCAGGAAGAGAAATTAGTGGAAACTTCCCAATCAGCATCATCATCAGATGAGGAATGTGGTTCATGTTTTCCTATTCAAGACATCTCTTGTTAAATCTGTCCGTACCACTATGGATATAACTGACCCTAAGGCCAGGTTCATACCACGGCACAATCCGATCTGGGGCTGTCTGATGTGAATCAAACAGCCACGGAGCGAATTTCGGCCCCATAGTATGCTATGGAGCCAGATGGCAGCTATCTGCCATCCGGCTTCCATCTGTCCGAGAGAATCCGGAAGGATTCGGATTTTTCTCCCGGACACAAAAATGTTGCATGCAGCACCGGAGCCGTACCCTGGAACGGACGCTGAAGCTCAGCGCCGCTCGGCACTGAACTTCAGCACTATGGAGCTGCGCTCCTGAATTATCAGTAGCTGCAGCTGCAAATGAGGCATCTGGCTGCACACCGGACCGGAGGGAATAATTGGCCTTCCGGTTCTATGCCCAGATCTGGTTCGGGGTGTTAGGTTCACCCTGACAGCGCTGGATCGTATCTGGCCGTGGTGTGAAGCGGCCTAAGGAGCCGATATCAGCTCAGGACATGATGCTTGCCCTCAGATGGAAGCCCTCTGAGAAGAAGCAGAAAGGTGCCTACTTCAAGGGTTCCTCCTCTAAGCACAAGTGTGGCACCCCAGAGTCTGATTGCCACAATGGCACTGCATCCCTCGGGGGGTGATGAGATGCTTGGAAGCAAGAAGGGGTATCCACATCAGGTAAGTCCACAGCATGCAACACTTTTCCTGACCTCCAGACCTAAAGGGGGAGCTCTAAAACCCGAGTTCAAGGGAGCTCCCCTATAAATTCAGGACGGGGTTAGTTAGTTCACTTCCTAGGAGGACTGTGTAGACAACCTGTGGACTGGAGCAGTGCTAATCTCGTCCCAGGTATAGTCGAGAGTGAGGAACAGCAAACATGAGGGACCCAAGGAGAGGGTCTGAGGAAGTGGAGAAACAGGCCTGGGGAATGGAGCCGCGACTCGCTCACCCCAGTGCAGAGCACCAGAAATGGACACCGGAGTCCGAGGTTGTGAGGGTATTCCAGACTCAGCAGCCCAAACTAGAGGATGAGAGACTCCATATCTCCCGGCCACAGCAAAGCACCAGGAGGCGCAACAGCACTGATTGCTGCGAGAAGCAACATTAGTAGCACAGCACCCTCCTAGCAACTGGTTCTAACCACCCAGAGGTGGCCCCTCTTCCCTGGCCACAGTGGGGGCCAGTGCACAGACTCTAGAAACTGTTACCCCTGATGCCTTACAGTTGCAGGTGCAGCAGCTAGCCAAAAGTATGGCTGAACTAACTAAGCCTGTACAGTCCATGCAGGGGCCCAAATCAACAGAGAAGATACAGTTGGCCTCCAGCCCAGATGACGTCCTGTGGCTACGCCAGAGGAGGTATCCACCAACCAGAGGACGAGCCAGTGATCGCTATGATGCTACTGGACATCGCATTTTCCGCTGCTGCAACGAAGTGGGCCACATAGCAAGACTTTGTACTTTAAACGAGCAACCCCTGGGGCAGTGGGCCACCCCCAGGAATGAGACAATCTGGCCCACATAACTGGCACGACAGGTATGTGGGAGGACGGCATCCCCATGAATGCTTTACTGGACACCTGTTCGCAGGTGATGCCTTATATCCTTTATAAACGGAATTGGGCCAATCTGACATCACATGTCGCCCAGATGGTAGCTTTACGATATATGCTAACAATGGCCAACCTCTGCTGCAGGTGGGATTCATAGAGGTGACCATTAAGGTGGGGTGTGCAGAACTAACCGCCCAGGGCATGATAATTGTTGAAGTAGACCGACGAGAATGTAACCCAAAGATTACTCTATGCACTAATGTCATTGAGAATTGTCTAAGAGAAATTGTTGCTTTATTACACATTACAACATGTTGCTAAAACTGTCAACATCGGGCAGCAGAGTGTTCTACAGAAAGACATAAAGGCCCCCTGATGCAGAGGCAGCAGGTGGAGCTGTCTGGTGGAGAAATTGGCAGTGTAAAAGTAAGTGACTCGGTCCCCATTGCAATACCCCCAAAAAGTGAAATGTTAATCTGGTGTAGGGCAGCAATAGGCCGTCGGGGTCAAAATTACCAAGCCCTGGTAGAGCCCGTGTACTTAGACAGTAGGCACACTGTCAGAGGGGTAGTCGATGTCGGCAATGGGAGGGTACCTGTACGTATCTTGAACTGTTGGGGAAGAAGAGTTCAAACTGCCTCGGTATGCTATCATTGCTAAACTGTTCACGGTCAATAACAACCCATAACGGCAGTGGAAACTTTGAAACCATCCGACCAGGCGGAGGACAACGGCTCCGAGGGGCAGCTGGAGGACTGGTGTCAGAAGGTACACGTATCTATAAAGTGAGATAAATGCGCAATAGGGTCTTACCTCTTTAGGAAAGAGGCAATGTTAAATTTCTGATAGAATCTGTTCACCTGGTAAGGTTGTGTATACCCACAACCAAGTTTGAGCGCTCAGAGGCCAGCTGCCGCAGGATCCACACATCCACGAGTAACCGCGGTTAAGAAATCAGCCTAAACAGGACGAAGTGTCACTCGATCCGCGCTGCTGCCAGGAAACCAGAAGACCGGAGTGTCTGGATATAGTGTTGTTTTTAATCTGACGCAGTTCGGAGCCAAAACCCAGCTCCTTCTTCAGGGTCAATCAAGAATTAGTCTTACAGCCATCAATATATATATGAAAAGGCGCCAAAAGACATTATTGATGATTCATCATGACGTCACAGATAGGGAGGTACAGTATGACGTAATGATCAGTGTCATCAGTGAGAAAAACAGGACTAAACAAAATAACATGGAGTATATATCACACTACACAGAATATATATGTATATATAATGTATATGAGACAATCAATTGTAACAAAGTATTAGAGAAAAAAAGTTTTATAAATAATAATACTGATAAGATCACATGATAAGATCACATGACATTATATAAAAGCATAAAGATAAGAGAGGGAACCAACTCAAGAAAACTGCATCTAAAAAAAGCACATTGCGATGTCATTACACCAAAGTGGCAGAACAGCAAAGTTAGCCTCTGTTTATGTGATTTTGTGCTGAAAACGTGCCTTAAATCTTAACTAGAAAGAAAGCAAAAAGTGTGTGTCAATTATGTCCGTCAACTGATATATATGTGTTTGTTCTTGTGATCTAAAAGATAAAGAAAAGGGAAACAGTTATATAGGAAAGGATTAAAAGATAAGGAGAATTATATATATTCTAGCTGTACTACCCGGCTATGCCCGGGTTAATAAATAACTGATGTTAGCTATAACAAAATAGAATTTGAATGTGTCATATTAATGACCTGTAGGAAAATAGAAGCTGAGCTGTGATTGGTTGCTGTAGGCAGCCTGATAAATCTCCAGCCAACAGTAAGCCCTCCCCCCGGCTGGGCAGTATATGTTACCTCACACATACACATAATAGACAGCTCATGTGACTGACATCTGCCTTAATTCCCTATATGGCGCATTTGTTGCACATTGGCTGTTTTTAATCAGATGTTTATTTATGCAAATTAAAGATAGCACACGTATGAGGCGAGTTGTGTGAGGCGATTTGTGCACATCTGTGTCTGTGTGGTGTATGTGTTCCTGGGGTGTGTGTGTCCCTGTGGGTTGAGTGCATGTGTCCCTATAGGTTGTGTATGTGTGTGTCCCTGTGGGGGGGTCTGTGTGGTGTGTGTGTGTCTCTGTGTTGTGTGTGTCTCTTTGTGGTGTGTGTGTGTCCCTGTGGGGTGAGTGTGCATGTGTCCCTATAAGGTGTGTATGTGTGTGTCCCTGTGGGGGGGTCTGTGTGGTGTGTGTGTCTCTGTGTTGTGTGTGTCTGTTTGTGGTGTGTGTGTGTCCCTTTGCATTGAGTGTATGTGTCCCTATAGCATGTGTATGTGTGTATGTCCCTGTGGGGGTCTGTGTGGTGTGTGTGTCTCTGTGTTGTGTGTGTCTCTTTGTGGTGTGTGTCGCTATAGAGTGTGTGTGTGTCCATGGGGTGTGTGTCTCTGTGATGTGTGTGTCTCTTTGTGGTGTGTGTGTATGTTCGGGTGCGTGGTGAGTATCCAATGTTGGGGCTGCTCCTTAGCGACTATACACTTGCTGTTACTCTTTGTGTGCATGTGGTGTGTATACATGTCCCTGTGCGTGGTGAATATTCTATGTCAGGGCCCCACCTTAGTGACTATATGCTGGTATATGCTGTTAGTCTTTGGCTCTGTCATTAAGCCCCTCTCATTCACAACTGTCAACTGGTAACTGTCACTTTTTCCCCATTATGTAGATAGGGCAAAATTGTTTGGTGAATTGGAACGCGCGGGGTTAAAATTTTGCCTCACAACATAGCCTATGATGCTGTTGGGGTCCAGACGTGTGACTGTGGAAAATTTTGTGGCTGTAGCTGGCAGCTGTCGATTTTTCTCCCATACTTTTTCTTTCACTTTTCCCCCATTATGTAGATAGGGGAAAAATTGTTTGGTGAACTGGAACGTGCAGGGTTAAAATTTTGCCTCACAACATAGCCTATGACGCTCTCGGGGTCCAGACGTGTGACTGTGCAAAATTTTGTGGCTGTAGCTGCGACGGTGTAGATGCCAATCCCGGATATACATACATACACACATACACACACACATTCAGCTTTATATATTAGACTAGCTGTAGTACCCGGCTACGCCCGGGTTAATAAATAACTGATGTTAGCTATAACAAAATAGAATTTGAATATGTCATATTAATACCCTGTAAGAAAATAGAAGCTGAGCTGTGATTGATTGCTATAGGCAGCCTAATAAATCTCCAGCCAACAGTAAACCCTCCCCTGGCCGGGCAGTATATGTTACCTCACACATACACATAATAGACAGTTCATGTGACTGACATCTGCCTTAATTCCCTATATGGCACATGTGTTGCACATTGGCTGTTTTTAATCAGATGTTTATGTTTGGAAATTAAAGATAGCACACGTATGAGGCGAGTTGTGTTAGGTGATTTGTGCACATCTGTGTCTGTCTGTGTTTTGTGTGTCCTGGTGTGTGTTGTGTGTGTCCCTGTGGGGTGAGTGCATGTGTCCCTATAGGGTGTGTATGTGTGTGTGTCCCTGTGGGGGAGGTCTGTGTGGTGTGTGTCTCTGTTGTGTGTGTCTCTTTGTGGTGTGTGTGTGTGTGTCCCTGTGGGGTGAGTGCATGTGTCCCTATAGGGTGGCTATGTGTGTGATCCCTGTGGGGGGGGTCTGTGTGGTGTGTGTGTCTCTTTGTGGTGTGTGTGTCTCTGTGGGGTGAGTGCATGTGTCTCTATAGGGTGGCTATGTGTTGTGTGTCCCTGTGGGGGGGTCTGTGTGGTGTGTGTCTGTGTTGTGTGTGTCTCTTTGTGGTGTGTGTCCCTGTGGGGTGAGTGCATGTGTTGCTATAGGGTGTGTGTGTGTCCCCTTGGGTGTGTGTGTGTGTCTCTGTGTTGTGTGTGTCTCTTTGTGGTGTGTGTGTGTTTGTTCGGGTGCGTGGTGAGTATCCAAGTTGGGGCTGCACCTTAGCGACTATACCCTTGCTGTTACTCTTTGTGTTCCTCCAACACTTTTCCATTCACTTTTTCCCCATTATGTAGATAGGGGACAAAATTGTTTGGTGAACTGGAACGCGCAGGGTTAAAATTTCGCCTCACAACGTAGCCTATGACGCTCTCGGGGTCCAGATGTGTGACTGTGCAAAATTTTGTGGCTGTAGTTGCAGACGGTGTAGATGCCAATCCCGGATATAATCACACACAACATACATACATACACACATTCAGCTTTATATATTAGGTCATTGCGGTGATACCAGTAGTTTGTGGGATTGGTCTTGTTGTGGTCTGATGGCTTCGTTTCAATATAAGGGAGACAGAGTGTTGGGACTATCTGAGTTCGTGTCAGTATGTGTGTGAATAGTATCATTAATTGTAGGTGCGTAATTAACTATCTATTTCTTTATAATTTAATAGTGCTAATACTTGAACAAAATAAGTAGTTGGACGTCAAAAATGGAAGCAAAATGACTGGATCAATTTAATGTCGGAAAAACCTCTATAATCAAGAAAGTCAAGATTTCCCCAAAAAAATGTATAAATAAAATATACATAAAAACCTATTTAATTAAATCATTTATTATGTAAAAATTAATTTATTTTTTAAGTTTATATTTAAAAAGTATCTCAATAATTCTAACATAATAATGATAATTTATATTATATAAAAATGAATTGTTATTTACATAATTTATCACAATGGTTTTTTTTAAAGTTTTTATTATATACAAATATTCTTTAGATAGATTATTTTATCATTGTTATTTATCATTATTTTAGCATTATTTTGGCAAGAACAAAATGTTTTGATGGATATTATATATGAGAAAAAACTTTTTATCTTCAAACCAAGTGTATTCGGTGAATTTTCAATTGTGTCAAGAGTAAATATATATCATGGTAAAAAATAATTAAAATCTGAATAAATATTCAAAATCTTGCATTTTATATTAAAATTTGTTCTATACCCCTTCATTGTCTTGTTTTATTGTTGGAGAAGGTAAGGAAACAAGAGATTAGACTAAGCTAGCTTCACACTGCAGTTTTTCACTGATCAGTGTCCATCAGTGTTTGTGTGCCAAAACCAGGAGAGGAACCAGGAGAGGAACTGCAGAGGAAAAACTATAATTGAAAGATTGACACCTGTTCTGAGTTTTGGAGACATTCCTGGTTTTGGCACCCAAACACTGATGGACACTGATCAGTGAAAAACTGCAGTTGAACCAGCCTTAGAACAAAAATAAAAATGAAAGAATTATCGCACATTTCATATATATGTCATATAAAACGAGAGAGAGAATTGGTGCGATTCTGGATATACATTTATACATAAAAACTGATGTATTCAAGGTATATAGTAATCGAGAAAGAATCTGGTGATAAGAGGACTAGGACCACTCTTTGTGGGACTTGTGAGTCACTCAACTCTATAAAGCAGTCTCAGTAAAGGTAATACCATGTCTCTATATGTGCCGACACTTGAAACAGAGATGAATAGGCAAGTTGTGAGAAACAGAACATGAAGATGTTAATCCGAAGGAAAGAACTGATACAGAAGAGTTCATAGGTTGCTATAAAGCGATTTCAGTTTAATATATACTATGTTTCTATATAAGCCAACAATTGAAACAGGGCTGAATAGGCAGTGTGTGAGACACAGGATACAAGGATATCAAGCAAAAGGGAAGAACAAATGGGAGTTCATAGGTTGCTAAAAAGCAATTTCAATATAGTCTATACTATGTCTCTATATAAGCCGGCAATTGAAACAGGGCTGGATAGGCAGAAGGTGAGACACAGGACACAAAGATATCAAGTGGAAGGGAAGAACTAACACAGAAGAGTTCATGAGTCACTTGATATTACAAATCAATTGCAATGCAATTTTCATTTCAATGTCTATCGAGAGTCAGATCAGAGCTGGTTTGGTAAAATACAGAACAATGAGACGCCAAACAGAGATACCGGTGTGCAACTTCTGACACAATGAAATAAGCATTTTTTTGTTGCTAACAATTAGTTTTCAACAAGGTTCATAAAGGGAGTGTTCAAAGGCTCATATAATATGTGTGTCTTAATGTTAATTCTATGGATTGAAGAGAGTAGAAAGAAGAATTATTTTTCTATCTAGTAATATTGGGCAGGACAACAACAATCATTATCATTATTTAGATGATCTCAGAACCAAGACTTAACCCTCTAGGTTTGAGGTTGTTGAGTTTATAGATCCAATATTTTTCTCGTTGGTGTTTTCTGGAATGATAGCTGAATTCCAATGGCTGTAATTTTGAGCTGATTGAAATCCCTATTATGAACCCTGTCGAAGTGATATGATACTCCATGTTGCGCAAATCCTTTCTTGATATTTGATCTATGTTTATTAATCCTACAATGCAACTCTTGAGTGGTCCGTCCCACATACTGGTGACCACAAGGGCATTCAAGCAGATAGATAACAAAGGTTGTTATGCAGCTTATATCAAACATGATTTTACATGTCTCTCCAGTAGCTGAGGATTTGAAATATTTGGTTTGTTGCATCAAAGTACAACACAGATATTGTTTTTTGCCACACTTAATAGAACCTTTTGAGGAAAGGGAACGATTTTTAATAGCAGTGGTGAACTTTTTTAATCTGCTCGGTGCTAAGATGTTTTTTATTGTAGGGGCTCTACGATATGTAATACCGGGTTTCTTTGGTAGTAGTTTCCCCAAAATGGGATCATTCAAGAGTAGAGGCCAATGTTGTAGTAGAATCTCCTTAATTTTCAGATGTCTTCTATTGTAAGTTGTAATTCACATAGAAAACTGCTTATGTAATTTTTGCTGTTGTCCCAGCTAATAAATATATCGTCTATATACCTTTTGAAGAGTACTAGACCAGTGTTAAATTCATTATTAAGGATGTAAATTTCTTCAAAGATACCCATAAATAGGTTAGCATACGCACATGCAACTTTAGAGCCCATCGCAGTTCCTCTTAATTGGTGGTAAAAATCATCAAGGAAAGTAAAATAATTATTTCTAAGAATGAATTCTAATCCTTGTAAAATAAAAGTCTTTTGCTTCGCAGGTATTATGTGATCATCCTGTAAAATAGACCCAATGCATGCTAAACCTATATTATGCTGTACAGTCATGGCCAAAAGTTTTGAGAATGATACAAATATTAATTTTAACAAAGTCTACTGCTTCAGTTTTTCTAATGGCAATTTGCATATACTCCAGAATGTCATAAAGAGTGATCAGCTTAACAGCAATTACTTGCAAAGTCAATATTTGCTTAGAAAATGAACTTTAACCCCCAAAACACATTTCAACATCATTGCAGTCCTGCCTTAAAAGGAGCAGCTAACATTGTTTTAGTGATTGTTCCATTAACACAGGTGTGGGTGTTGATGAGGACAGGGCTGGCGATCAATCAGTCATGATTAAGTAAGAATGACACCACTGGACACTTTAAAAGGAGGCTGGTGCTTCGTATCATTGTTTCTCTTCAGTTAACCATGGTTATCTCTAAAGAAACACGTGCAGCCATCATTGCACTGCACAAAAATGGCCTAACAGGGAAGAGTATCGCAGCTACAAAGATTGCACCTCAGTCAACAATCTATCGCATCATCAAGAACTTCAGGGAGAGAGCTTCCATTGTTGTCAAAAAGGCTCCAGAGCGCCCAAGAAAGACCAGCAAGCGCCAGGACCGTATCTTAAAACTGTTTCAGCTGCAGGATCGGACTACCAGCAGTGCCGAGCTTGCTCAGGAATGGCAGCAGGCTGGTGTGAGTGCTTCTGCACGCACTGTGAGGTGGAGACTCTTTGAGCAAGGCCTGGTTTCAAGGAGGGCAGCAAAGAAGCCACTTCTCTCCAGAAAAAAACATCAGGGACGACTGATATTCTGCAAAAGGTACAGGGAGTGGACTGCTGAGGACTGGAGTAAAGTCATTTTCTCTGATGAATTCTCTTTTCGATTGTTTGGGACATCTGGAAAACAGCTTATTTGGAGAAGAAGAGGTGAGCGCTACCACCAGTCTTGTCTCATGCCAACTGTAAAGCAATCCTGTAACCATTCATGTGTGGGGTTGCTTCTCAGCCAAGGGAATCGGCTCACTCACAGTCTTGCCTAAAAACACAGCCATGAATAAAGCATGATACAAGAATGTCCTCCAAGAGCAACTTCTCCCAACCGTCCAAGAGCAGTCTGGCACCCAACAATGCCTTTTCCAGCATGATGGAGCACCTTGCTATAAAGCAAAGGTGATAACTAAATGGCTCAGGGAACAAAACATAGAGATTTTGGGTCCATGGCCTGGAAACTTCCCAGATCTTAATCCCATTGAGAACTTGTGGTCAATCATCAAGAGACGGGCGGACAAACAAAAACCAACAAATTCTGCCAAAATGCAAGCATTGATTATGCAAGAATGGACTGCTATCAGTCAGGATTTGGTCCAGAAGTTGATTGAGAGCATGCCAGGGAGAATTGCAGAGGTCCTGAAGAAGAAGGGTCAACACTGCAAATATTGACTTGCTGCATTAACTCATTCTAACTATCAATATAACCTTTTGGTACTCATAATATGATTGCAATTATATTTCTGTATGTGATATACACATCAGAAAAACACAAATAAAAACCAGAGGGCAGCAGATCATGTGAAAATATAATTTTGGTGTCATTCTCAAAACTTTTGGCCATGACTGTATGATGGTATATAGGGAGGCGACATCTAAAGTTAGAAAGCAGAATGAATCCTCCCATGTATGATTTTTTAGGAGATTAATCAAGTGACTAGAATCTCTCAAATAGCTGTTTAATTTAAGTACCATATATACTCGTGTATAAGCCGACCCGTGTATAAGCTGCCGGACACCTGTACTACACAGTCGTGTCGGTTATGCTTTCATATGTCTTTGTAAGAGGACTCCTCTGTTCGTTCAGCGGACATCAGACTGCTGATTCGTTGGGTCTTCCACTCCCTCAGGAGCGGGGCCCATTCCGAAACCAAAAGCATGTGTCTACTTCTCATTTGGTATGTATCAAAGAAATGATGGGAGTGCTGGTGTCTCACGGTCCGCGCTGCTTCACGGTTAAATAAACTCACCAAAGAGCCAAATCGATTTCCATCCTTTTATTCCTCCTCTCTCCTACGCGTTTCGGCGCCTATCCTGGCACCTTCATCAGGGATATCCCTGATGAAGGTGCCAGGATAGGCGCCGAAACGCGTAGGAGAGAGGAGGAATAAAAGGATGGAAATCGATTTGGCTCTTTGGTGAGTTTATTTAACCCTGAAGCAGCGCGGACCGTGAGACACCAGCACTCCCATCATTTCTTTGATACATACCACTATCCAGTGGTTGGTGGAGGTCCTGCAGCAGCTGGAACATCGTTCCCAAAAACGCCCTCAAACCAGTTGTGGGGATCACAACTGGACCAGGTGAGCAGCTTCACAGCACCACCACTGTATATAAGTGTCACTAGTGATAGGGCACTATTGCGCCTCTTGTCCCCCTCCCTATTTTATCTTTACTTCTCATTTGGAGGTTTCTGGATTCCTCAGGGATGGTATTCAGGGCTCTTGCTTGGTTGTATCCCATTTGGCATCGTCCGGGGAGGTCAGGCTTCACTTTTTACAGTATGGACAGTCTGGTTAACTTCTGTTCGGAGTACACTGGGGGGCTACCCGTTTGATGATGGGTTACAGGCCGGGTCTAAAGTGCCTAGGGAAGATTCAGCAGTGGCTTCCACTTCAACGCGTTCCTCCTTGCCAGTGAACGGTACAGGTCCTATCTGATCTGCTTGTAAGGCAGATATGCTCCTGTAAAAAAAAAAAAAAAAGGGGAGACCTGCATTGGGGCCTTTGGGCCTGCTGTTCAGCTATGCGTGCGGCTAGATCTCTGCTGGTGTGAATTGACGACTGGAGACCCAGATCCGTCCGGGGGTGTCACGAGACACATTATGGTCACATTGATTCATGGGGGGGCTGCCTACGGGGCAGACGTGTCGGCAGATTCCCTGCATCTGGCAGCGAGGTCGGCAGGCTTATCCAATTCTGCTAGATGGGCACTTTGGCTGAAACGCTGGATGGGGGACGCACAGGCCATGGCCAAGTGCTGCGAATGGCTTTGCGAGGGTGAGTCCTTGTTGGCAAGGCTCTAGATGATCTCCTCTCTGAGGCGGCTGCCGGGAATATGGGATTCCCAACTCCCCCTCTTCCGTCTTATGGGTGAGCATTCAAACACAGACCATTCGACCGGAAGATTCACTTAGGGACTGTCATGGTTTCATCAGGCCTGACACTGGAGTTTGATCGTATTCTTCCGGATTCCATGTATGGACTTCACCTCCTTCTCCCTCACAGCAGCAGGCCCTTGAGTCTGAAATCTGGGGTCTGTTGGAGACGTTGGTTTTTATTACCCTTTCTTCCTGGTTTCCAAACCAGTTGGTTCTTATGGCCCATTATTTCTTTGAAGCGGTTGAATACCTTTTATCCGCTATCGCTTGTTCACATAGAATCTTTTGGATCTGCCGAGTTTATCGGTCACCACACAGGCACCTGTCCCGGGCTACCAGTGAGGTAGTTAGCCTGTTTCTCCAAACAGGAAGGTACAATACAATCCGTGTAGATTTCTGATTATATTCTTATTTCCTAGTTGCTTCAGGGCAGTACGGGATTTGATGGCATCCTATTCCCATCTAGCCATACATCCTGACTTCCAAAGGCTCTCAGTGTCGTAGTCGCTTCAACGGCTGTTCTTGTCATTTCTACTTGTCACCCTTCCATTTGATCTTTCCGTGAGGCCTCGGGTATTCACCTCCTTGCTTGCGGTGGTGAGGGCGTATTTGCGTCTCCTGGATACCCTAGTGATCCCGCACTTGAATGTTTTCCTCGTCGTGGGGAACTCTGCTGCTCTTGTGGACCTCGCCTCCGTACTTCGATTTCCTCTCTACTGGCGCTTGGCTGGCTGGTGTACACATGGGGGCCATGCTTGGTTGGATTGTTGCTCCTGGGCCACCTAGCCATGGAAGTGCCATTGTTGGTCAACTGTGCCACGTCCAGGTTCCTTCCTCATGTTCGCCGGTCCTTCCTAGGCTTTCTCCTCGACTCTGTCAGACAGCTGTGCCTCCTCACTGAAGCCGACAGGTTGCTGATTTCGGGGAAAGTTAGGAGAGCTTTCGCCCCCTCGTATGTCCCTGCGGGAGGCCATCTCCCTGTTGGGGTCCCTGTTGTCAGGTCTCCCGGCGGTGCTGTGGGCTCTGTTCCATTCCCGGGGTCTCCTACACGGTATTCTTCCGGCTGCATCTACTCTTCTGAAGCTTAGCGGTCGTTCTGTCTGGCTCCTGGGGTTGTACAGTCCCTGTCCTGGTGGTCGGCCCTGACTGTCCTTTCCAAGGGGGTGCCCTGGGTGGTTTTTCCGGAGTCTGTTCTGGTCGCGGATGCTGGCCCAGAGGGAGGGGGAAACGATTTAGTGTCTCCAATTGCTCAGGGTTGGTGGTCCATTGCTGACTCTGAGGATTCCTCTACCATGTGGGAGCTATCTGGGTTTCGCCATGCCTTCCTCCATGTTCTTCCACAGTTGGTGGGGACTCATGTGGAGTCCTCTCGTCATCTGTCGCATTTTTGCTTCATCAGGGCGGACCTTGGTCCTGGCCTCTCATGTCTTTTTTTTTTGTTACTTTAGGTGGCTAAGTAGTTAGCTTGTTCCTGGAGGAGACCTATTTGTAGGTGTGGAGCCCCAAGGGATGGGGGTACTCGGTACCGGACCGGATGGTAGTGGGGAAGTCACGGGTGGCTTGGTCCGGACCGTGTCCCTGGCTCGACAATTAAGGGGGAATTATTTACAGGGGAAATGTCACGTGTGACGCCACCCACTTGGTGCGGCCAGTGATGGGGCCGCCGCTGCTGCAGAACCTCCGGGGGTGATGGAATGGCAGCGGAGATGTTATAGTTCCAGTGGGGAGAACTGTATCCCCCGGGGCAGTAAGAGTTAAGTCTCTGGTGCGTAGTTGTAACACACTTACTTGCACTCACTGCAGGGATCTCTCCTCCTGGCTGGTGCTGACAGGCTGGATCTGTATGAGGGAGAATGGTGTGCAGGTGGATGCAGACACGAGAGGCAATTCAGGTTTTCCAAAGCTTTACTCTTTGTTCTTTCTAAGCAGTTTACAAGTCATTTGCAGGTCTTTACACGTTTAAGCACAGTTCGTAACACACGGGCGCATTCTCACTCTCCGGGTTCCCTTTGCTCCCTGCAGTCAGGCCTCTCTCTCTCTGTGACCCCTCACACAGTCTGTAGTGTCCTTTCCGGGCTGTTTACATTCTCTTTGTGCGACACTGGACAGTATGGCGGTGACTCGGGCTCCTGTGAGTCCTCCTGGTTGTCACTGAGCTGCCTGTCCTTTGGGTTGGGGACCCTAACGTGAAGCTGTGATCCCCCGTCGGTGTTTTGGAATGCCGGGTGAACTACGGTTCCCTCTAGAGCCGACACTCTACTCAGCCCAGCCTCCAGCAGTCCTTAGCACGAGGCTCTACCAGGCTCCTTCTCTCTGTTCCTTCCATTATCATAGGAGGGACTTCTCTGCCTGCAGTCAGTGGCTTTAGCTGCTGTCTAGGGCACGGGTTCCACCGTCCCTCTCTGTTCTGTCACACTCCTGGTGGCATCAGCATTGGACGTGCTTTCTCTCTCCTCTGGCTCGCACTGGCTCAGTACGGATTCTGCGCTCCTAGCCTTGCACTCACAGAAGTGTGATTGTCCTTCAGTCTTTACAGCTCAGCTCACATCAGCCTACTGCCTTCCTTCACTCCTCCCCCTCACTATATACTGTCAGTCACCTGACCTCTGGTGTGCCCAACCCACTCCTCTGAATCCACCACCCCTCGATCACATAGAGTTTCTAATCTCAGGGCTGGATGTTAACCTCTTCCTGACACGTGGGTTGTGTGGGCTGTGAGGGTGTTGTTGTTCAACAATGTCCTACCTGCCTGGCTGCAGTTCCCTTTGTGGCCTCCTGGACGCAGGGGCGCCACACTCTCCCGGAGTTAAACCAGCGTGTCCTCGCGCTGCCCATCATGGATTACCCTGAAAACATTTTTATTTTATATAACAGTAAACATTAAGGATTCTTGGTTTCTTCCCTTCCGGGAGGCACGATTCTTCAAACGTTACTTTAACTATAAAACAAGTGCATGGGTATCTACGTCATTACCCCTTTTCTGTAAAATACACATTATAAAAGCATTACTTTGTATCAAAAGTATAAAAGTTCTTCTTTTCTGAAAAAGTGCTAAAAATTCTCAAAAAGCAGCTTCAAAACAATCAAAGTCTCATGCACTACGTTGCATGTGCAGCTGGTCTTAAAACCAAAGGGGAGCACACTAAGGTGCTCAACTATATACAGGGAAGTTCGTACCAAGTCATTGTTCATGGTGCAAATGTTCAATTCAACATATACAAGACAAACAGGGGAATGCTAGCATTCATTCAGGTAAGGGATGGGATCAATAAGGAAAAATGCTTCATTCACACTTACAGTTTCTTCTTTCCTTCTGATGCAGGACCCGTGTTCTACGCCTTCTTTACTTGCTTCCAAGGCAACACCTGCGGTACTGTTTTTCTGGGAAACACTTCCAGGTTCTGCAATGCGGCGAACAACAAGTAGCTATCCGGGGTCTGGGTGATAGCATCTTTCTTTGGTGGTAGAGTCTCTAGGATCGTCACAGGATCCGTGTTTACAGCCACATCCATGTAGCTAGTTTCTTTGAGGTCGTCTTCTATTTCGAAGTATTCCGCGGTTGATGCATCATCCACATTTCTTCAGAATTTAAGCAAAGCCTTTTTACTTTAAGGCCGTACGGGCCACGCTCACCTTGGGCAATGTAGTATGACACCCACTCTCCGATCTCGACCTGTCTATCAGGATGGTCTGGTGGGAGTTGTTCCTCCACTTCCCTCTTATTAATGAAGATACCCAATTTTGCACCGGGTTCACGAGCGAAAGCATAGCCTCTGTTTTCCACTATCTTAACGATCTTGCCCTCATGCCGCGGGGATTTTTGGATCTCTTTGTCTCGGCGGGCTGCATTCTTGGCCTCCTTAGCGCGGGCCACCATCACTTGCTTCTGCACCTGCCTCTCAGCTTCCTCCTTCTCCCACTTCCTTACACATCTACGGATGTATTCCTCCCATGTTATCAACTCTGCAGGGCCTGCCTCTCCAGCGGGGTCTCCTAGGAAGCCCATCAGGTCCTCGCAATCTCTATCCCGCTCCCACCAGCAACGGAGCTGCTCCCCTCTCACCTCGGTGGAAGTCGGTGGTGGTATCAGCGGCTGCGGCAACTTCAGGAATCCCTCCGGCAAAGCTCCAAGTGGATCGGCTTCTTTCTGTGCCTTACACGGTACGGCTGGTGGGGTGGTTACGTCCACCAGGATCGCGGTATGGCCCTCAGCCTCACTTTCCGCATGCTCACGCGGCTCTCCAACCCAGCCGGGTTGCTTAGACTGGGCTTCATAGCCCTGGCGGTGGTCAATGTCTATTTGAATCTGGGTCCGGTTCTCTTCCTGGGCCCGTGTCATCCGTTGGGGCAGCAGCCGCAATACACCCCTCCGGGTGTCTAGGAAGAAGGGACGCTCCTTGCCGCCTTCAGCCATCTCTGCACGATCACAAATGTTCTTTCCCTGGCCGGGTTCCTCCACTGGGTCGTCTTGTGGGCCCTCCGGGATCACACGTGGTCTCTCGTGCGCAGCGCTCTTCTGGGTGTCCTCCGCTTCCGTCCGCGTGTACTGGAATGGCGACTGCTTCCCTTCCGGTTGCTCGCTCCGCCCCCTCCTGATGACGATTTCCTTCATCATGCCCGCCAGCTTCTTGGTAGGAGGGTCTAGGGGCGGCTGCTCTTCTTTGAGAGTGACAGCTGGCTCTCCCGGAGTTAAGGAGAGCCAGGGCAGGACCTTCTTTTCGCGCCTTGGACCGGGCCGGCCCACGATGGGAGTCTTGGGAACGCCTCCTCTGCACATGGCGCTAGTCCCCATGGCCGCCATTAAGGTCACTTTTGGCGGGAAAAGTTCAGAACACGTTGTCTAGGCGCACAAGGTCCAATTCTTTTGGACCGGGTAGATCCTGTTCGTGACGCCAGGTTGTGGAGCCCCACAGGACGGGGGTACTCGGTACCGGACCGGATGGTAGTGGGGAAGTCACGGGTGGCTTGGTCCGGACCGTGTCCCTGGCTCGACAATTAAGGGGGAATTATTTACAGGGGAAATGTCACGTGTGACGCCACCCACTTGGTGCGGCCAGTGATGGGGCCGCCGCTGCTGCAGAACCTCCGGGGTGATGGAATGGCAGCGGAGATGTTATAGTTCCAGTGGGGAGAACTGTATCCCCTGGGACAGTAAGAGTTAAGTTTCTGGTGCGTAGTTGTAACACACTTACTTGCAGGCACTGCAGGGATCTCTCCTCCTGGCTGGTGCTGACAGGCTGGATCTGTATGAGGGAGAATGGTGTGCAGGTGGATGCAGACACGAGAGGCAATTCAGGGTTTTCCAAAGCTTTACTCTTTGTTCTTTCTAAGCAGTTTACAAGTCATTTGCAGGTCTTTACACGTTTAAGCACAGTTCGTAACACACGGGCGCATTCTCACTCTCCGGGTTCCCTTTGCTCCCTGCAGCCAGGCCTCTCTCTCTCTGTGACCCCTCACACAGTCTGTAGTGTCCTTTCCGGGCTGTTTACATTCTCTTTGCTACGTGTTGTGCGACACTGGACAGTATGGCGGTGACTCGGGCTCCTGTGAGTCCTCCTGGTTGTCACTGAGCTGCCTGTCCTTTGGGTTGGGGACCCTAACGTGAAGCTGTGATCCCCGTCGGTGTTTTGGAATGCCGGGTGAACTACGGTTCCCTCTAGAGCCGACACTCTACTCAGCCCAGCCTCCAGCAGTCCTCAGCACGAGGCTCTACCAGGCTCCTTCTCTCTGTTCCTTCCATTATCATAGGAGGGACTTCTCTGCCTGCAGTCAGTGGCTTTAGCTGCTGTCTAGGGCACGGGTTCCACCGTCCCTCTCTGTTCTATCACACTCCTGGTGGCATCAGCATCGGACGTGCTTTCTCTCCCCTCTGGCTCGCACTGGTCAGTACAGATTCTGCGCTCCTAGCCTTGCACTCACAGAAGTGTGATTGTCCTTCAGTCTTTACAGCTCAGCTCACATCGGCCTACTGCCTTCCTTCACTCCTCCCCCTCACTATATACTGTCAGTCACCTGACCTCTGGTGTGCCCAACCCACTCCTCTGAATCCACCACCCCTCGATCTCATAGAGTTTCTAATCTCAGGGCTGGATGTTAACCTCTTCCTGACACGTGGGTTGTGTGGGCTGTGAGGGTGTTGTTGTTCAACAATGTCCTACCTGCCTGGCTGCAGTTCCCTTTGTGGCCTCCTGGACGCAGGGGCGCCACATAGGGCTCCTGTTGTTCCTGGACTGCTCCCTCAGACTTCCCCTTTAGTTGGCTGTCATGCCTGGGCTCAGCTATGAGGCCTGGGGAGGGTTGTAGATATGGGAATATTGTAGTCGACTTCCTCACGTTGACCGAAACATATCTTTCCTTGTTGACCCTGCTCATCGGGGGAGTGGGCTTTGTCGAAGCGGCCTTTCTGTGTCGACACACTTCCGTTAAGGGACCGGGACTCTGTTTCGCATTGTTTTTTCTGCGCACGTGACTTATGGGGTCTCCCGGAGTTCGACTTGTTCTCCACTGGGGTGACCAGCCAGGTCCACATGGTTTGCCTCCCTGCAGATCTCCGACAATGCTGACATAGTAGACTCCCCACGGGCTCCTGGTGCTTCATTCTGGCCTAGGCATTTCCTCCTCTGGCCCTCCTGCCGATAGTGCTGTGAATCTTCAGAGACGTGCCAGCCTTGTGATCCTCATCGCTTCCTTCTGGCCACGACGACTGTGGTTTGGTGGTTCAGGTCCGTGTCAGTGGCAGAACCATGCCTTCTGCCATCTGTTCCGATCCTGTTGTTTCAGGGGCCATTCAGTCATCCTCACATGAGGGGTCGGCATCCGACGGCTTTGCTCTTGAATGGCGGCTAGGGAAGTTACCTTTTTTCACCCTAATTTCAGAATTGTAAGGGCTCCGCTACTTGCGTTCTGGCTGGGTAGGTTGGGAAGTCTTGGGATTTTATGCCTTCCCGTTCTCATGTGATCCCCTTTATGGCAATTTAGCTTTTCTACGGTAGGGCACCTTCTTCGGTTGTCCGTTTATACACTGAAGGTTCTGGTGTCTGTCTTGGGGCTTTATACGGGTTCCCTGTTGCTGGTGATATGTGGGTCTCTATCTTCCTCTCTGCGTGTGTCCGTAGTGCCCCGGTGCATGTTAATGGTGTGCCCCCTGGGATTCCATCTGGTCTTGGATGCTCTTCCGGCTGCCCCTTTGTGCCATTGGAGTCTGCTTCTATGAATGCCTTCTCTCATGTCGGCTCTGCTTGTGGCGCTTTTTTTGTTCAGTAGTTTAGTGATTTTCAGGCCCTTTCCATGGACCCGCCTGTCCTCTCGGTATTCCCAGATGGCCTGATTTTGTTGCCTGGTCCCTCATCCCTTACGAAGGTGGTTTCTGCCTTCCATCGCAGTCGCATGATGGTTCTCCATTTTTGTTTCCCAATTCCAGTATTCCTGGGGAGGTACATTTTCCACGCTTTAGATGTTAGTCGTAGTATCTTTCTCTACTGGATAGGACTCGGGCTTGGAGGCAGTGCAGGGTTCTGTTTATCTCATTTCAGGGTCTTCGCAGAGGGTCTGGTGTTACACAGAGCGCGTTATCCTGGTGGTTTCATGATGCCTTCTGCATGGCCTATGCTGCAGCGGGCGTCCATCCTCCGTCTGGAGTTCATGCCATTCCGCTCGGGCTATGGCTTCCTCCCGGGGCTGCACGGGCTGCTGTGCCAACTGAGTTCATGTGTAAGGCAGGAACCTGGTCTTCGCCTTCCACCTTTTTCCACTGTTATGGACTGAACCTCTCCTCTACTTCTGACGTGGTGTTCGGGGGGTCTGTACTCAGCACGGTGGTCCCTCCCTGGGTTGATGTCTCTGCAAGTCTCTCCAGTGGGTGCTGTCGTGGAGTGAAGAAAAGATTGGATTACTTACCGGTAATCTGGTGTTATAGAGCCACGACAGCACCCACTCACTTCCCCCCCCTGTTTGCTTTTTTCACTCCTGCCTGGTCACTTTAGTGGTGGTGGTTGACTGCATTTTTGTGTATTTTTTGGAATGAATATTACTTTGGCGGTTCCTTTCATACTTTGTAACCCAACTGAGGAGGTGAGGGGACCGCCCCCTTTTTATCTGTAGGTTTCCTGTCCCTGAGGGCGGATCCTTCTCTCCAGTCTTTTGTATTCTCTTAGGAGCAGTGGCGTAACTACAGAGCCGCGGGCCCCGGTACAAGTTGCATTCCGGGGCCCCTTAGGTGAGGAGCAGGGGTGGGGGTTGTATGCTAGCGGTGTCGGCAGGCGCGAATACCTGCTCTGCCTGCCGGCTTGTGGAGGAGTCGAGGGGCGGGCACAGCTGCTCAGCTGCAGGAAGTGACTTCTGTCACTTCCAGTCCTCCCTCCGCTCCTCTTCCAGCGCTATCGCGGTCGCGGCGGGTGGCTGGAGGCACGGGGCGCGGGCCCGGTCTCAGCCGCGACCGCTGCGATCGCGGTAGTTACGACACCGCTTAGGAGTGCTTCTTTGTCCTAGAAATCCAGGAACTTTGCAATGACTTGGCGTGGGCCTGCGGAGGGGTCTTTAGGGGGTCCCACCCTGTGTACCCTTTCTATCCTACATTAGTGTTGGTAACCCAAAGCTTTTGGTAGCTCAACTTCCCAGATGTCGTCTAGTTGATTATTCAAAAAGCTCTCCAGCAGCCCCACCATCCTCAGATTGTTTCGCCTAGAACGATTCTCCAAATCGTCTAGTTTGTCCTCAGTATATGCTGTATGTTTTTGAAGCGATGCAACATGCTTTTCCAAGCTGGTTATCCTATCTTCTGCCTCCGCCAGTCTCTGTTCGGCCCCCAGGAGTCTCTCACCATGTTGCTCTGTGGCCTGTTTAATATCTATAATGGCCTCTGATATAGCCTCTGATATAGCGTCTCTCAATGCTGCTTTCAAGTCTGCTGATATATAGGGGGACACTTCCCTTGCTAATTCCTTCACATAGATGCCTGCATGGCCTCCTGTGTATTGTGGGACACCGTGCTCGTCTCCCACTTCTTTTCTGGGGAGATCTCTATGTCTCTCTCCCTCCTCCATCTCCTCCACTCCCCTGTGTCTCTGCTGCCTCCGTTACTGTTGTTGCGCCTACAGCCTTATCTGAGCGTGTACTCCTACCCCTGGAGCTGCTCCTACTGCGTGTATTGCAGTCGCGGATTTCTCCCTCCACCGCCATCTTTGCTGAGGCCCCGCACTGCCTCGTGATCCTCTGTGCCTCCGTTTCCTCTCTCCCCGTGCTCCTCAGGACGTAGCGGTCCAATGTCCCCTAGGCTCTGTGTGTCACCGTCAGTTTGTTGGCGTGATTGAGGCGGGGGATCGCGGTATTAATATCGGGTTTGTGGCGTGGTTCCCTGGAGCTCCTCGCTCACACTGGCATGCCCGCAGCGCCTGAACCGGAAGTCGTCATGAATGGGTCTTTAGTACACATCCTTTAGATTTTGGGCAGGTAAAATGGGTACAACATCACATCTCTACTGGAGAGGTACCGGCCTGTACCACCAGCTCACTATCAATGTGCTAAAGAGATGTCACGGGAAATGAAGGAGGCTGGGGTGATTAGAGATAGTTGTAGCACCTGGGCAGCTCCACTAGTCCTGGTAAAGAAGAAAGATGAATGTGTGTTGACTACAGGCAGATTAATCGCGTTACACATAAGGATGCTTACCTGTTACCCAGAATTGAAGAGTCATTAGCTGCACTGAGAATTGCTAACTATTTTTTCACCTTAGATCTCACCAGTTGGTATTGGTAGGTTCCTGTGCAGAGGCGGACAGAGAAAGGACAGTGTTCACAACACCGATGGGCCTCTTTGAGTTTAACTGCATGACTTTTGGACTCTGCAATGCAGCGGGAATGTTCCAGAGGTTGGTGGAGTGTTGCGTGGGGCATAGAAACTTGAAACCGTGTTACTGTACCTAGTTGACGTCATAGTTTACTCGAAGACATATGAAGACCATTTGAAGCACCTGGCTGAAGTATTTGAGGCATTATCCATGTTTGGCACGAAAGTGAAGCCATTGAAGTGCCAAGGTACTGTACCTAGGACACGTGGTCAGCGCTGAAGGTGTGGCACCAGACCCTGATAAAGTCACTGTAATTAGGGACTGACCGAGGAACACGACCGTCAAAGACTGGTAGGCTACTACCAAAGGTTTATCAGGGCTCCATAAAGATAGCAGCACCTTTGCAATACTTCCTGGTAGGCCAGTCCAAGAAGGTCAAGAACCCGGTCCTCCATTCGAATGGGACAGCAGAGTGGAAGATTCAAGCAGTTGAAGTGGCCCTTACGTGGGACGAGATCCTGGCCTACCCTTTGGCCAACCATTTGCGCTTTACACAGATGCAAGCAACGTGGGATTGGGAGCCGTGTTATCCCAGGTGCAGAGAGGCAAAGAGAGAGTGATTGCCTAGGCCAGCAGGAAGCTCCGTCCTGCTGAAAGGAACCCTGACAACTATAGCTCGTTCAGCTAGACTACCTCGCCATAGTCTGGGCTGTGACTGAATGTTTTAAGCCCTACTTGGCCTCAGTGACATTTACCATCTATATGGACATTAATTTGCTGATCCATCTACATGCAACATGATTCAGATATCCAGTAGGATTGGGGTTTCCATTGATAAAGAATGGCCCCAATATCTTTGTACCCCATATACCACATCATACCATCAATTTTTGTATTCCAACAGTCTTCACGGGATCTATCCACTGTGGGTTAGTGTCAGACCAATAGTGGCGGTTTTGTTTTTTAACTTTACCATTCACAAAAAAGTTTGCCTCATCACTCATCTGAAGGCAATTGTCTATGCTGTGAAGATACGAGATGTGCAGCATCTGAAACAACAGATACTGGAAGCCTGTGCTAGCATTTCTTCTGTGGTGCTGCTATCAGCATGTCAAGAGTGGAAGAAGAGGGTTGCATTGACAATCCATCACAATGGGCAGCACTTTGAGCACATTTTATAAGTGGTCATAAACTTGTAAATAACTCATGAAAGAATAAAGTTACGTTAAAACCAAGCACACCATTATTTTTCTTATGAAACTCTCAGTAAGTTTGATGTGTCACATGACCCTCTTCCCATTGAAAAACATAAAGTTGGATCCAAACTGGCCAACTTTAAGATGGCCACCATGGTTACCAACCATCTGGAAAAGCTTTCCCCTGCCATATACTAATGTGTTACAAAAAGGAAGTTGATATCACCAACCATTCCCATTTTATTTAGGTGCATCCATATAAATGGCCCACCCTGTATTTTAAGAAAATCTGTGCTCCAATAATCAAATGGCACTCCTTCCCTCACGAGCCCTGCTGTGCGCCCAAACAGTGTTTTTTCATTACATATGGAGTATCCATGTACTCAGGAGAAATTGCAGAACAATTTTGGAGGTCGTATTTCTCTGGCTATCTTTGGGAAAATTTAAATATTTGGTGCTAAAACAACATTTATGTGAGAAAAAAAATAACATTTTATCTTTCACATTTCTACGTTGTAAAATTCTGTGACACATCCGTGGGTTTAAGGAGCTCACCGCACACTTAGATAAATACCTTGGGGGAGGGGGCCTAGTTTCCAGAATTCGATCACTTGTGGGGGAATTCTATTAATTAGGTGCCTCAATAGCTCTACAAACGTGACATGACACCCGTAGACCATTCCATCAATATCTGGTCTCCAAAACATCACTACTTCCCTTCTGAGCTCTGCCAAGCGCCCAAACAGTGATTTTCCACCCCATAGGGTGTATCGTCATACTCAGAAGTTGCACAACAAATTTTTAAATCCATTTCCTCCTGTTACCCTTGTGAAAATGAAGAATTTGGCGCCAAAATAATATTTTTGTAGAAAAAATTTACTATTAAATTTTCACAGATCAAAGTTATAAAAATCTGTGAAGCATCTGGGGATTTAAGGTGCTTATTAAAGTGATCCTGAACTCACAAACTGACCCCCCTGCATCTTTAGACCTGTCCCTGCACCCCCTCTTATCATTTCTAGCCATCCCTTTTGCAGAAAAAAAATCGATTTTGTAAAGTAGAGAAAAGTTTATATTTACCTCGTCCTGTGTGAGGTCTCTGTTTCTGAGGAAGCCGCAATAGGCAGGCCTGTCTGCTGCTCCCTTGTAATTATGTACGCCCCTCTCTGCTTGCTAAGAGCCTGGCCGTGTCATGAAAGGGGGCGGGGCTCCGGTATGACGCGTTTAGCCCTGCCCCTTTCATGACGCGGCCAGGCTCTTAGCAATCTGAGAGGGGCGTGCATAATTACATGGGAGCAGCAGACAGGCGGGCCTATTGCGGCTTCCTCAGAAACAGAGAACTCACACAGGACGCGGTAAATATAAACTTTTCCCTACTTTACAAAATCGATTTTTTTTCTGCAAAAGGGATGGCTAGAAATGATAAGGCAGGGACAGGTGTAAAGATGCGGGGGGGTCAGTTTTGTGAGTTCAGGATCACTTTAAACATCTAGATACATTCCTTGAGGGGTCTAGTTTCCAAAATGGGGTCACTTGTCGGAAAGCTCCACTGTTTAGGCACATCAGGAGCCCTCCAAATGCTACATGGTGTCAGCTAAGGATATCCGTTCAATAAGTCAAATGACGTTTCTTCCCTTCTGAGCCCTGAAAGTTTTCCACCACGTATCAGGCATCAGCATACTCTGGACAAATTGTCCAACAAATTTTGGGATCCATTTTATCTTGTTCCCTTGTGAAAATGAAAAAAATTGATGCTAAAAGAACATTTTTGTAGAAAAAAAAGTACATTTTTATTTTCACCGGCTCAACGTATGAAGCACCTAGTGGTTCCACGTACTCACCACACATCTAGATAAGTTTATTAGGGGGGTTGTTTTCCAAAATGGGATCACTTGTGGGGGAGCTCCATTGTTTAGGCACATCAGGGCTCTCCAAAAGTGATATGGTGTCCGCTAATGATTCCAGCTAATTTTCTTCTTGAAATGTCAATGTCGCTCCTTCCCTTCTGAGCCCTACTGCGTGCCAAACAGTGGTTTACCGCCACATATGGTGTATCGGCGTACTCAAAACAAATTGTACAACTAATTTTGGGATCCATTTTAACCCGTTGCCCCAGTAAAATGAAAAAAATGAGGGTATAAGAACTTGTTTGTGAAAGGTATTTTTTCATTTTCACAGCTCAACATTATGAAATTCTGTATCACAAAAAAGACAGTATAAAAAACATCCAAAATGACTGCTATATAAGTAAAGGTAAAAAGCAAATGCAAAAAAGTGTCAATAACAGGGTTAAAGCGAACCTGTCACCCCCTCCAGGCATCTAAAGATAACATAGCCACCTTCTGCAGCACTAAGGCTGCATTCTGACAAGGTGTCTATAGCATTTATGCTCCCTTGATTCACTGAAATAAAGACTTTTATAAAATCTGTTTCAAACCAGATCCAAGACCGGGAGGCGAGTTTTCAAGTGTCTGTCTCCCTCCTCTGTGGTGTCAGTCATCCCTCTCTGCTCTCTGTGTGACGCCTCCAGGGCCATCTCCCTGCATTACAGAGCTTTGTCAGCTCTGCTACAACATAGAGCTGCTGGTATAAGAGACCCCCACAGTAGTAAATCTAGCAGGAGGACCCTGGGCAGACAAAGCACTGCCTGCTACATAGCAGCCTTGAGCTGAGCTGTCAGCAGTGCAGCAGAGTTGAGTTTGTGCTTTAGATCAGGGGCTGAGGACGGAGCAATGCTGCTGGGTACAAGAAACTGAAAGTGAAAACTGCTCAGCTCAAGTGCTGCTACGTAGCAGGCAGTATCCTCCTGCTAGATTTACTACTGTGGGGTCTCTTATACCAGCAGCTCTATGTTGTAGCAGAGCTGACAAAGCTCTGTAGTGCAGGGAGATGGCCCTGGAGGCGGCACGCAGAGAGCAGAGAGGGATGACTGACACCACAGAGGAGGGAGACAGACACTTGAAAACCCGCCTCCCGGTCTTGGGTCTGGTTTGAAACAGATTTTATAAAAGTCTTTATTTCAGTGAATCAAGGGAGCATAAATGCTATAGACACCTTGTCAGAATGCAAGTATGAAAGCCGTTCTACCATGTCACGGTGACCCTTTATCAGAACGGTCCCTGAAACTAACATATTTAAAACCTGAACTAGTTTGAACATACCTCAAAGATACAGGATTTAGCAGGGCCAGATTCATTATGGGCACAAGGTAGAAGCAGCACTTTATGTGTCTGACTCAGTGAGAAGGGGTGGGGCACATCCCAACTTGCATAACAAGAGACCAAATGAATACTGATACTGAGCCAGATCATAATGTGAACAGGTCTGTAGACATGTGTTCACACCACCAAGAATCTACATCACAAAAAGATAGTATAAAAAACATCCAAAATTACTGTGCTATATAAGTATGGGAAAAAAGCAAGTGCAAAAAAGTGTCAATAACAGGGTACATAGTTAATACATTTTTGCAAAAAGGTTCACACTAGATCAGGTTTTAAATATGTTAGTTGTTAGAGACCGTTTTGATAAAGGGTCACCGTAACGTGGTAGAACGGCTTTCATACCTTTTTTGCAAAAAAACGTTTTAACTAAGTCCCTGTTATTGACACTTTTTTACTCTTGCTTTTTACCTTTACTTATATAGCAGAGCAATTTTGGACTGTCTTTTTTGTGATGTAGATTCTTGGTGGTGTGAACACATGTCTACAGACCTGTTCACATTATGATCTGGCTCAGTATCAGTATTCATTTAGTCTCTTGTTATGCAAGTTGGGATGTGCCCCACCCCTTCTAGAGACTAAATGAATACTGATACTGAGCCAGATCATAATGTGAACAGGTCTGTAGACATGTGTTCACACCACCAAGAATCTACATCACAAAAAAGACAGTCCAAAATTGCTCTGCTATATAAGTAAAGGTAAAAAGCAAGAGTAAAAAAGTGTCAATAACAGGGACTTAGTTAAAACATTATTTGCAAAAAAGGTATGAAAGCCGTTCTACCACGTTACGGTGACCCTTTATCAAAACGGTCTCTAACAACTAACATATTTAAAACCTGATCTAGTGTGAACCTTTTTGCAAAAATGTATTAACTATGTACCCTGTTATTGACACTTTTTTGCACTTGCTTTTTTCCTATACTTATATAGCACAGTAATTTTGGATGTTTTTTATACTATCTTTTTGTGATGTAGATTCTTGGTGGTGTGAACACAGTTCTACAGACCTGTTCACGTTGTGATCTGGCTCAGTATCAGTATTCATTTAGTCTCTTGTTATGCAAGTTGGGAAGTGCCCCACACCTTCTCACTGAGTCAAGCACATAAAGTGCTACTTCTACCTCGTGCCGATAATGAATCTGGCCCTGCTGCATCCTGTATCTTTGAGGTATGTTCACACTAGATCAGGTTTTAAATATGTTAGTTTTAGGGACCTGATCTAGTGTGAACCTTTTTGCAAAAAACGTATTAACTATGTACCCTGTTATTGACACTTTTTTTGCACTTGCTTTTTACCTTTACTTATATAGCAAGGTAATTTTGGATGTTTTTTATACTGTCTTTTTTGTGATGTAGATTCTTGGTGGTATGAACACGGTTCTACAGACCTGCTGATCTGGATCAGTATCAGTATTCATTATAAAATTATGTGCAGCATTGGGGGTTCAAAGTGCTCACCACACATCTAGATAAATTCCCTGGGGGCTCTTGCTTCAAAAATGCGGTCACTTGTGGGTGGGGGGTTGCCACTAATTAGGCACATCAGGGGCTCTCCAAACTCAACATGGTGTCAGCTAACGATTTCAGCTAAATTTCCATTCAAAAAGTCAAATGTCGCTCCTTCCTTTTAGAACTGTACCGTGTGGTCAAACAGTGGTTTTCATCCACATATGGTGTATCGGTGTATTCAGGACAAATTGCCCAACACATTCTGGGATACATTTTATCCTGTTGCCTCTGTGAAAATGAAAATATTGAGGCTAAAAGAAGATTTTTGTGGAAGAAAAGTATTTACCGTATTTATTTTCACGGCTCAACCTTGTAAAAGTTTGTGAAACACCTGGGGTTTCAAAGTGCTCACTACACATCTAGACACATTTCTTGGGGGATCTAGTTTGCAAAATAAGGTCACTTGTGGGGGGTTTCCACTTTTTAGGCACATCATACAACGATTTCAACTAATTTTCCATTCAAAAAGTCAAATGGTGCTCCTTCCCTTCTGAGCATCCAAACCGTGGGGTATTGGTATTCTTGAAAGAAATTACACAACAAATTTTAGGGTCAATTTTATCATGTTACGTCCGTGAAAATGCAATATTTGTGCTTACCGTATATACTCGTGTATAAGCCGAGTTTTTCAGCCCAAAATTTGGGCTGAAAAGTCTCCCCCTCGGCTTATACACGAGTCACTACGGTATTGTGCTGTGGTGGGGGCTGTGGGGCCGGGGCTGTGGAGGCTGGAGGAGGCGGGGGGAGGCTGCTGTATGAGCGGCCCCATCACGTGGGGCCGCTCATTATATATGCACTGCTTCCCCCTGTCAATCAGCGCAGGGGGAAGCAGTTCATATATTCCCCCCAAAAGCTGGCACTCACCCCCCCTTGTAAGGCCCCCCCCATCGCTGCTTATACATTACCATCCCGGTGTTCTGATCCGCGCCGCTCCTCGCTGCTTCTTCATGCTCCGTCCTCGCTGGCTGCATCCGGGGATCTTTTCTCCGGCTGTCGCAGCGATATGACGTCATCGCGCGACGGCCGGAGAATGGAGATCCCGGATGCAGTCAGCGAGGATGGAGCATGAAGAAGCAGCGAGGATCAGAACACCGGGATGGTAATGTATAAGCAGCGGGGGGGAAGCCTTACAAGGGGGGCCGAGTGCCAGCATTTGGGGGCTGTTGGTACCCCCAGGGGGCTGCTGGGTACCCCCTGGGGGCTGCTTGGTACCCCCAGGGGGCTGTTTTTACCCCCAGGGGGCTGTTGGTACCCCCAGGGGGCTGCTGGGTACCCCCTGGGGGCTGTTGGTACCCCCTGGGGGCTGTTGGTACCCCCTGGGGGCTGCTTGGTACCCCCAGGGGGCTGTTGGTACCCCCTGGGGGCTGTTGGTACCCCCAGGGGGCTGCTGGGTACCCCCTGGGGGCTGTTGGTACCCCAGGGGCTGTTGGTACCCCCAGGGGGCTGCTGGGTACCCCCTGGGGGCTGTTGGTACCCCAGGGGGCTGTTGGTACCCCCAGGGGGCTGTTGGGTACCCTCTGGGGGCTGTTGGTACCCCCAGGGGGCTGTTGGTACCCCCAGGGGGCCGCTGGGTACCCCCTGGGGGCCGCTGTATAACCCCTGGGGGGTGCTGTATAACCCCTGGGGGCTGCTGTATATACTGCTGAGGCCTGTATACCACTGGGGCTGCTGTATATACCACTGGGGCTGCTGTATATACCACTGGGGCTTCTGTATATACCACTGGGGCTTCTGTATATACCACTGGGGCTGCTGTATATACCACTGAGGAGGCTGCTGTATACCACTGGGGTTGCTGTATATACTACTGGGGCTGCCTGTATACTACCACTGGGGCTGTATATACTACTGGGGCTGCCTGTATACTACCACTGGGGCTGTATATACTACTGGGGCTGCTGCTGTATACAGCACTGGGCTGCTGCTGTATACTACCACTGGGGCTGCTGTATACTACCACTGGGGCTGCTGTATACTACCACTGGGGAGGCCTGTATACCACTGGGGGGGGGCCTCTATACCACACTGCTGGGGGCTGTATACCTCTGCTGAGGTCCACCCTCGGCTTATACACGAGTCAATAGGTTTTTCCAGATTTTTGGGGCAAAAGTAGGGGGGTCGGCTTATACACGGGTCGGCTTATACACGAGTATATACGGTAATTAACAGTCTTGTTGAAATAAGTAAAAAGTTAATTTTTGTCTTCCATATTGCTTTAGTTCCTGTAAAGCACCTGAAGGGTTAATAAACTTCTTGAATATGGTTTTGAGTAGTTTAAAGGGTTCAATTTTTTGAATGGTGTCAATTTTGGGTGTTTTCTGTCATGTAAGCCCCCAAAGACGCTTCAAATGTGATGGGGTCCCTACAAAAAGTGGCTTTGCAAATTTTGTTAGAAAAATTAGAAATTGCTGATTAATTGCTGATCAACTTAATAAAAAAAAAATATTTATGAACTACTGTGTGTGACATTACTCTCTAGTTTAACGGTATAAAAATTCAAAGTTTGAAAATTGCAAACTTTTTGCAAATTGTTTTTTTTTTTCTTTCAAAAATAAACAAAAAAAATCACTAACATGAAGTCAAATATGTCATGTAAAAAGTATCTCAGAATCACTAGAATCTGTTGAAGTGTTCCAGAGTTATATCCTCATTAAGTGGCATTGGTCAGAATTGGAAAAGATGGTCTGGTCATTAGGGTTAAAACAGGTTGGGAGGTAAAGGGGTTAAACATTAGGTCATTTTCTTATTCCTTCTCTGTAAAGATAACCTGCCATATTATATGTGCTCTCCCTTCCCTGGGGGGATATCTGGCTAGTCCCATGTTTGAGACTCTTAAACGAGGCTCCACAGACTCCATTTGCATATTAAATGTGCTGATCTATTTGTGGGCAGCGTAGAATAGTGCAGTAGCAGTATGATATACCCTGAGTAGTACAGAGCTATGTATCCATTTACTCAGCTCTTCTTCCTCTAAAATTCACTGCCTGCAGATTGAGCCTCATGTGTATTGACTGGCTTGTTCCATGGCCTGGTTAGCATCACATCTGTTATCCCATTCATCGTTTCCATAGGCCCCACTACCTAAATTTGTGGAAAGCACTATTCAAAAATGTCCATGATACAAACATTGACTTTAGTGAAGAAAACCGAATCCAAGTTGTGAAAACATGGACTCCGTTTCACCTTTGTTTCTGCTTGTGTCTGTTCAGCCATATACAGTAAGGGTAGATACTCAGAAAGGAGGCCAAACGGAGATTGAAGTTTCAGATTTTGGAATGTTTGCCTAACTGACGGCAATGTCTCAGGAAGAGACTCTTCCAAAGTCCTGTTGTTCATGGATTGCAAGTTAGGCTGGGTTCACATTGGCGTTCCCCTCCGCAGCGTTCTGCAGAGGGGATCAGCAATGTGACCGCAGCTGCCGCCCGCTCCTATCTTTATAATGGGAGCGCACGGTGCTGCGCTTGACAGCGCAGGACCGTGCGCACCCACTCACTCCCATATGTGATCTGTGCGCAGGCAGACGCCTGCGCACAAATCACACAGTCTCGTCCGCACCAGCGACGCGACATGTTGCATTCCTGGTGTGGACGAGAGTGTGTGATTTGTGCGCAGGCTTCCGCCTGCGCACAGATCACATGTGGGAGTGAATGGGTGGGCACGGTCCTGCGCTGTCAAGCGCAGCACCGTGCGCTCCCATTATAAAGATAGTAGCTGGCGGCCGCTGCGCACACATGGCGATTCCCCTCCGCAGAACGCTGCGGAGGGGAATGCCAATGTGAAACCAGCCTTAGTCCTGAATAAAGAGCACGGATGATTTGAATCTGACCTAAAGGGTTGTGTAGAGCCTCTTTTCCTTTGTTATTAAAATGCTGTTGCATGCTAGGTTGGACAGTTGCAGAGGCAATTATCAGACCCCCATTGAGTATGCATCTTGTGGATGAATGGCATGGTGATTGACTCACTGTGCATAGCAGGGGGCTTGATGAGATGAAGTGCTTACATAGTGCTAATTTTGACACCTTAGCTATCACATGGATGTGGACATTTTCAGGGTATATGCATTAGGTGAGGGACACAAAAACTACTCAAAAAATGGCAGCAATAGAAAAACTTACCATTTGCAGCCAAAAACAAATCCAACACAGCACTTAAACAGGATGCAGTCAGACCACAATAAATAGAGCAAACACAGGTGCACAGAACCGATAAAAATCGCCATCAACCTGCTAAGACATGGGGGAGGTGATTTGCTATGCACAGCTTCAAAGTGGTCATGCATAGATTGCCATTCACATTGATGCATATGATGCAGAGTGTATGACAGCTACCCACCGATCCTTCCACCAGACCAAATGGGCCGCCCAGCATGATGCTTCTGCACCACTGGATGAATGACAACCCATGGGGCCTAGCTGCACCCCGCAAAGATGATAAAAAAGTGCAAGACTGTTTTTATGATAAACTAAAAAATTCTTTAATGGGGTATTGGTTGGATGTTTTGGCCCAGACTCTTTAAGATTGTAATCCATGTCAAGGATCGCCATGCTTACGAGTCCTAACAAAATACAAAAACTACTCAAAAAATGTCAGCAATAGAAAAACTTACCAGTTACAGCCAAAAGCAAATCCAACACAGCACTTACACAGGATGCAGTCAGGATGAATGATGCTCCATGGGGCCCAGCTGAACCCTTCAAAGATGATAAAGTGCAAGAATTTTTTTATGACAATGACTGAGTAGTTTTTGTGAGTATTTTGTTAGGATTCATGGGGGATCCGTGAAGTGGATTACGATCTTAAAGAGTCTTGACCAAAACATCTAACCAGTACCCCATTAAAGAATTTTTTTGTTTATCATAAAAAAAATTCTTGCACTTTTTTATCATTTTTGTGGGGTGCTGCTGGGACATCATTCATCCAGTGGTGCAGAAGCATTGTGCTGGGTTGTCTATTTGGTCTGGTGGCAGGATCAGTGGGTAACTATCAGACACTCTGCATCACATGTATCAATGTGAATATTGTCCTATACATGCAAACTTGAGCTGTGCATAGCAGATCACTTCCCCCATGTCTTGGCAGGTTGATGGTCATTTTTATCGGTTCTGTGCACCTGTGTTTGCTCTATTTATTGGGGTCCGACTACATCCTCTTTAAGTGCTGTGTTGGATTTCTTTTTGGCTGCAACTGATAAGATGAGGGACAGTCTTCTGTTGAAATATATGTCTTTGAAATAGTCAGACTTCCTGTGACCAGCTGTTAACCACCCTAACTGCAATGTGTCAAGTGCAGTGGTTACCTGTGATCTGCTAAAGTTTTAGAGAGGACTATAATGTAAGGCTCTGTTTAGATTTCAGGCAATAAACACACACTCCTTTGGCATACTGCAGAAATATTCTGCTGATGTAGCTAGAAGCAAGTTGCGTAAATAGCCTAATGCTAATTTATCCTGCTAAAAGATGTATTTATCAATGTGTACTTCCTAATAAATAGCTTGACTAAGCAGGGGAACACATTTTTTATCCTATTCCAAGACTATAGCCTTAAAGCACCACTACAGAGGTTTCTTCACTGCACCGCTGTAATGGTGCAAACACTTGGCCACAGCACGGGAGTGCCGGCCTCTACAAACAGGAGAACAGAGTTAAACAATTACTCTATACTTACCTACATAGGACTAGGACCTAGGGATACAGTGGAAGCTGATGCAGAAACTGATTTCTTAATTAGAACAATACAGAGTCCATTATAGAGGATTACACAAGCACCATACCTGCTGGGAAGTGAAAAATTAGCACTTGAGGACTAGATACTGTTAACCTACACTCCAGCTTCAGAATGACCTCTTCAAATGAAGGTCTGTTCTCAACATAATCTATTTCCTGGAACTTGACCACCACTAGCGACTGTTTGATAAAGGCCTTTGGCTTGTCGGCCGAAACATCTGTCGCAACCCCTGTCACCACTAGGCTCAAGTCAATAAACTTTCACCATTTTTGCAAAGTAAACAAATGATGTGTGCAGTGTTACTTCTAACTACTTGTGACCAAGGGCCCAATGGATCCCTACACTAGCAGCTCCAGCCATAACCTAGTTTGCACGCCATTTTGCTCTGATCAAGGATTTTCGCTACATGTACAGCAAGGTCTAAGTTGGTCTGGGTTGACCAGCTGCTGGAAGACCAGATCAAAAAAGGGGTTTCCAGAGAAAAGTTATTGCCTTCTATTCCATTGATACAAGGCGGGTGAGCCTATCTGGTGGTTGCTTCAGCAAATACCCTGCGACTGGCGGCCAGATCAGCAGGCCTCACTAATTTTGCTCACTGGGGTCTCTGGCTAAAGGGCTGAAAGGGGGACACACAATCTAAATCAAAATTGCGTGCGCCGCTGTGCCAGGGTGAGTACCTCTTTGGCAAAGCACTGGATGAAATTCTCACCAAAGCAGCGGAACGAAAGAAGGGGTTCCCTAATCCATCTGTTCCCTCCTAAAGGAGAGCATTCAGAAAAGTCCGTTTGGTGAAAATAAATCGTATCGAGACTGGGACCGATGGGAGCACAAGGGGGCCAAGCAAAAAGGTGGCCCTTTTTAGCAGCTCCTCCTCTAAGAGCAGACACAAATTCCGTTAGACATGACCCTCTGGTGGGTGGCAGATTGAAGTTTTTTAGCCACACATGGGGAAAACTTACATTTAATCCCTGGATACTGAATTTAGTCACATCAGGCTTAAAACTAGAGTTTCATTATATTCCTCAGGATTTGTTTGTGGTGACGGCTCTACCATCTGCTCTACAACAGCAGGTCCTCAAAATGAAGATCCGGAGTCTGTTATCCAAATGGGTCCTGATTGAAGTAACATTGGGCCAGGAGGGAAGGGAATTCTATTCCTCTTTGTTCCTGGTCTCTAAACCAGATGGTTCTTATCGAACTATCAACAATTTGAAGAAGTTGAACTCCTTTCTGCATTTTCATACATTTAAAATGGAATCTATAGGATCTGCAATTAAGTTATTGTTTCCTAGATGCTTCATGGCGGTTCTAGAACTGAAAGACACCTACTACCATCTGGCTATACATACAGACCATCAACAATATCTATGAGTGGCGGTCAACATAGACAGCAGACTACGTCATTTTCAATTCAAAGCAATGCCATTTGCTCTCATCATGGCTCCCTGGGTCTTCACCAAACTAATATCAGAGGTGATGACTTATTTACGTCAACAGGACACACTGATTGTACTGTACCTGGATGACTTTGTGGTGGTAGGGAGCTCTGCAGCACAGTGCAGGAGTTGCCTTGCTAACACAATTTCATCATTGCAGGATTTGGGATGGATCATCAATCTTGACAAATCCAGACTGACGCCACTGACTCTTCAGTCATCTCTGGGGCTACATTTAGATTCTGTAATTCAGTCATGTCTCCTTCCAGAAGAGAAAAAATTGATTATAACCACAAAGGTTAGGGGAGCTATAGAAAATCCTCAGATGTCCTTGCGAGATGCTATGTCCTTGCTTGGGTCCCTCACATCCTGTATCCCTGCAGTTCAGTGGGCCCAATTCCATACTAGGAGTGTACAACAGGAGGTCCTTTGGGCAGAAGATCTATTACAGGGCCATCTTAATAGTCGACTGACTCTCTCCTTGGAGGTTATCAGTTCTCTGTCCTGGTGGTTAGATCTATCAAATCTCTCCCGGGGAAGTCTCATGGGTGATTAAGCCTTCAAGAATAGTAGTGACTGATGCTAGTCCTGAGGGATGGGGGGCCCATTTGGGAGACAACCTAGCCCAAGGTAGGTGGTCCACTACAGACTTTGACGACTCTTCAAATCTAAAGGGGGTGTCACACGCGTCAATGTCGTCAGCGATCTGATCGCTGACGACATTGACGGCTGATCGCTGGTGAGCTGTCACACAGACAGACTCACCAGCGATCAATTGACCAGTGACATCATGGAAACGATTTAAATATCGCTTCCACGATGTCCTGCTCCCGCTGCCAGCCTGCTGGAAGCGGGAGCAGCCTGGTCTCCAAGGTACACTGCGGGTAACTAGGCAGCGCGCGCTGCCTAGATACCCGACGTGTACCTTAGTTACCAGCCTCCTCCGCTCACCCGGTGAGCGGAGGAGGCTGGTAACTAAGGTACACAGTCGGGTATCTAGGCAGCGCGCGCTGCCTAGATACCCGACTGTGTACCTTAGTTACCAGCCTCCTCCGCTCACCCGGTGAGCAGAGGAGGCTGGTAACTAAGGTACACAGTCGGGTATCTAGGCAGCGCGCGCTGCCTAGATACCCGACGTGTACCTTAGTTACCAGCCTCCTCCGCTCACCCGGTGAGCGGAGGAGGCTGGTAACTAAGGTACACGTCGGGTATCTAGGCAGCGCGCGCTGCCTAGTTACCCGACTGTGTACCTTAGTTACCAGCCTCCTCCGCTCACCGGGTGAGCGGAGGAGGCTGGTAACTAAGGTACACAGTCGGGTATCTAGGCAGCGCGCGCTGCCTAGTTACCCGCAGTGTACCTTGGAGACCAGCTCCCAGCGCTTGTGACAGGCGCTGGGAGCTGGAATATCGCTAGTCCCGGTGTCACACGCAGCGATGCTGCGTGTCCACCGGGCGACAATCGCCAGGTTTCAGAGCTGGTTCTGAAACCTGGCGATCATCAACCAGCGATTTATCGCTGGTTGATGCAGTATGTCACACGCGTCAATATCGCTGCAACGTCACGTGCAGTCGATATCGTGCAGGCGATATTGACGCGTGTGACACCCCCTTTAGAGAGTTAAAAGCCATCAAACACACATTGCTTCACTTTCTCCCACAGCTGTGAGGGTCTCACGTCAGCATACTGTCCGACAATATGACCTCGGTTGCCTTTATCAATCAACAAAGCAGAACATGATCATGGACTCTAATGTCTACTACGGTAGAGATATTTGTATTGGCCAAAGCCCATCTCTTGTCCCTTTCAGCCCTTCACATCAGGGTTGCCACTATGAATTTCGGGGCCCCTTACTGGCAAAATTTTGGGGGCCCCCTGAGACTCCACCCATGCTCCGCCCCACCCATGCTAGACCCCGCCCACACCCCATGAACCTTCTATAGCTTTCTTAATCATTTCTTGTTTTGGGACAGTTACTTTAATAGAATTTGGTGCAGAGGGTTCCCGCTGTTCTGGTACCTCTCGTGTCATCCTTTCAACAACATGGTGCTTGGCTCCAAACTCATACAGTCTCTCCTCGGCACCAGCCTTATCCCACCCACAGGGAATTCGTTCCGAGGAACTGTTATGGCAGCCGTTAGACAAACGTTCTTTTGTTGCCAGCACCTTGACAAGTCATTCACCTGAGTCTATACTGAAATTCACCACAGCGGCACTGAAGGAAACTTCACTTCCCGCTGACCCACACCAAGCAGGGGTCGAGTACTGATGCAGAGGACAGTCACAGTCCCAATTCCTCATGTCCTCGATTGAGATCTTAATTCTCTTAATCATGATCCCGGGGTGACCCAGAGATTCCGGTCAAGTAAAATCCTGGTCTCCTCATCACTATGCCTCCTGCAGGCGCAGAACTTTTCACTTGGGGCTCTCGCTTGTGTGTTATGTCGGGGTAAAGGAAACCGTCAGTATGGAGACAAATGCTGCTCACATCGAACTGTGTGACATCAGAAGGATTCTGAGAGGCTGTCACTCATCATTTACTAACATCTACCCCTCATATTTATAAAGGACCCCACCCCAACCTGAGACGTGTCATTCACTATTAATTAGCACATTATTCAACTCATCGGACCACAAGCCATACCTTTAGGTACCAGACCGTATACCCCCAGTACAAATACAGACCCCATACCAAACTGCTCAACCAAACACAGACCCCAGACCTCTATAGTAATAAAAACTCCAGACCATACCCTCCGTACAAACACAGACCCCAGACCAAATTGCTCAACTAAACAGAGACCACAGACCAAACCACTCAACCAAACACAGACTCCGAACCTCTTCAGTATTACAGACCCCAGACCAAACCCACTATACAAACAAAGACCCCAGACCTCTATAGTAATATAAACTCCAGACCATACCCTCTGTACAAACACAGACCGCAGACTAAACCCCTCAACCAAACACAGACCCCAAACCTCTTCAGTTTTACAGACCCCAGACCAAACCCATACAAACACAGACCCCAGGCCTCTACAGTAATATAGACCCCAGACCACACCCACTATACAAACACTGACCCCAGGCCTCTACAGTAATATAGACCCCAGACCAAGCCCACTATACAAACACTGACCCCAGGCCTCTACAGTAATATAGACACCAGACCAAGCCCACAATACAAACACTGAGCCCAGGCCTCTTCAGTAATATAGACCCCAGACCAAACCCAAGATACAAACACAGACTCTAAGCCTCTACCCTTTACAATAAAGAGTTGCACAGAGCGACCCTGAAGCAAACACAGAGTTGATGAAACCTTGAAATGTCTGTTTGCTGTAACAGTCTTGTGCAGGCCCGGGATCACTCATGGTGACTGCTGGAGGTGAAGTGTGTGGGCTCCGGTCACACGGGATGTGGTGATGACAGACTGAGCTCCATGTAGACTACATGATGTAGTTCTCTTACCTGGACCTGAACGACCCTGCTGGCCGCTGCCATCTTACTCCCCATGGCAACACGACACCTAGCAACGCTTCCAGAACCGGAGGAAGAGGAGGTGTCATGTGACTAATTGACACCGGGCTGGGCGGAGTATATACTCACACTGCTCTGCTGCTGCGCTGGCCGCCCGGCACCACTTGCCAAAGAAGCACACACAGTGTGACAGCCTCAGCATGCTGGCCGAGAGCGGGCCTCCTTGCTCCAATTGGCCCCCACCAGCACATCCGGGCCCCCCTGTCCCTGTTCTATTGGCCATGCCCCTCCAATGATTGGCGGGCGCTCACTGCAGTAAGACCTGTAAGGCCATAACGGCGGCCCTGCTTCACATCACGGGTGCAGACAACACCAGAGCGGACTTCTTAAGTCACCATACTCTATATCAAGGTGAATGGGTCCTGTGTCACCTGATCTTCAACAAGATAGTGCACTTATGGGGGCTTCCCGAGATAGACCTGTTTGATACCAAAGCCAACAGACAGGTCAGGAGATTTACCTCCCTGAATATGGCAGACCAACCAGAGATGGTTGACTCTCTCCAGGCTCCCTGGGACTTTCACCTTGCATATGCATTTTCACCAATGAACCTACTTCCAGTAGTTGTCAGGAAGATCAGGGAAGAGGGAGCGAGAGTAATCTTCATTGCTCCTTTCTGGCCCAGGAGACCGTGGTTTTCATGGCTCAGAGCCATGTCTGTGTCAGACACTTGTATCCTTCCATCAGATCCGGACCTGCTCTCTCAGGGTCCATTCCGTCACTCTCAGGAGAGGGGTCTCCACTTGATGGTGTGGAACTTGAGAGGCAGTTATTGAGATTGAGTTGGTTTTCAGAAAACCTAATCAATACTTTGCTTCAAAGTATGAAGGAATCTACAACTAAAATATATAGTAGAGGATGGAGGAAATTTCTAGAATTTCATACTGCCCCCTTCTCTGATGTGATCCCTATTCATGCCATACTGGAGTTTCTGCAGAAAGGTCCGGAACTGGGCCTCTCAATTAGCACCCTTAAAGTTCAAATTTCGGCTCTAGGGGCATTATATCGCCATAACATTGCTGGGGATAGATGGGTGTCCCGGTTAATCATAGCATGTGAGCGTAGATACCCTTTGCACTTTGCTTGGTTGCCTACCTGGGACTTGAACTTAGTTCTTTAGGCCCTCATAGGTCCCCCATTTGAACCTTAAAGGTACCGTCAGACGTGGCAATTTTGCTAGCAATTTCACTGGCAATTTGCTGGTTGCAGTGAAATCATGGACACATTGTTCTATTTGTACACAGCAACAAAATAGAACAATGTGTCCATGATTTTACAGCAACCAGCAAATTGCCAGTGAAATTGCTAGCAAAATTGCCGTGTGTGACGGTACCTTTAGAGTCAGCCTCTCTGAAATGTTTATTATTTAAAACAGCTTTGCTAGTGGCGCTCACATCAGCCAGAAGAGTTAGCGATATTCAGGCTATGTCTATTGATCCTCCTTTTCTGTCGATCTTTCCAGAGATGTTAGTCTTGAAACCTGATCCTTCCTACCTCCCTAAAGTTGCCTCCAAGTTTCATAGAAGTCAGGAAATTTTTCTTCCTTCCTTTTTTTCCAACCCTTCTACTCCTGAAGAACAGAAGTGTCACACTCTAAATGTTAGGAGAGCAGTGCTACACTACATAGACAGAAGTCAGTCTTGGAGGCAGAGTAGAGCTCTGTTCGTGTCCTTTCAGGGCCACAGGAAGGGATCTGGAGTCACAAAGAGCATCTTATCTCGGTGGATCAAGGATGCCATCTGTCTGGCCTACTCAGCGAAAGGTGAAGCACCCCCAGATGGAGTACGAGCCAATTCAACTCGGGCTATGGCTTCCTCCTGGGCTGAGAAGGCAGACATCTCAATTGAATTGATATGTAAGGCAGCTACTTGGTCTTCATCATCCACATTTTACAACCACTATAGACTAAACCTGTCCTCTGACTCTGACTTGGTTTTTGGAAGATCTGTCCTCCACGCAATGGTTCCCCCTGAGTGATGGTTCTCTGCAAATCTCTCATGTGGGTGCTGTCATGGTGAGAAGAAAAGACTAGATTACTTACCGATAATCGTGTTTTATGGAGTCCACAACAGCACCCACTTACTTCCCTCCCTTATTATGCACAGCTTTATGGTATAAATTGAGTTCTGGTACACTGTGGTGGTGGTTGTTAATTTATTTGTACATATTAATTTGATGATTACAGAGATTATCTTAATTCAGTGGTTCCTCTCATTCTCTGAAACACAACTGAGGAGGCAAGGGGAACCGCCCCTTTTTATCTGTAGGTTTCCTGTCCCTAAAGATGGATCCCCTCTCTCATGTGGGTGCTGTCGTGGACTCCATAAAACACATATACCGGTAAGTAATCTAGTCTATTCCTGGCAGCATTCTGGTTTCAGTCACCGCTCTGTGTTTGGAGAATGGCAGCTGTAACCGCCTCCCACACTGACTAATAGCCACTCAGCATTTGAACCAGCTGTCAATCAGTGTGGGGTCAGGTAACTGTCGGGCCCCTCGGGACGGGGGTACTCGGTACCGGACCGGATGGTGCCGGGGAAGTCACGGGTGGCTTGGTCCGGACTGTGTCCCGGGCTCGCCAATAAAAAGGGGATTATTTACAGGGGAAATGTCAGTCGTGACGCCACCCACTATATGCGGCCAGTAAGGGGGCCGCCGCTGCTGCAGAACCTCCGGGGATGATGTAGTGGCAGCATAGATGGTATAGTTCCCGTGGGTAGAACTGTATTCCCCGGGGCAGTGATGGTATAGTCTATAAGGGGTATAGATGGTGGAGACGGGGTTAAAGGACACACATTCACGTTTGGTAGACACTGGTGCACTTCTCCTTCTCTCCTGAGGCTGCAGAGCTGACAGGCTTGTAGCAGGGGGAAGCTCTCTGTGCTGAATGTGGAGCAAAGGTCGCAATCAATACACAGACTCACAGTTTTGCTGTTTTCCAAAGCTTTACTGCTGATGTTATTGCAGATTATAGTCCATGGAGTCTGTAATGGGTCTGAGCTCTCTTCCCACCCTGTCCGGGGTCGTCAGCTTCCTTGTGCTGCACTGTATGTGTGTCCTGGCTGCTGCTATTAGCTGAGCTGCTGGGACTTCTCACGTCTCTCTCTCTCTGTGTTCTGCTGGTACCACTTGGCTAGGCAACTTGAGTCCTCTGTGTTGTGCTGACCCCTCCGTGTTGCTTTGCACTGGTACTAGGGGCATCTAGAAATCCCACTGTTCCTGGATTCACTGTGCTGTGGGTGCCAGACACAGTAGCGGATTCGGTGTCCGTTCTGTGCTTTCTTCTGGGGCGAGTGAAGGTGTCACTCCAGCTCCCAGACGTGTTCCTCAGTCTGTCGTTCTCCTGTTCCTCTGACCCTCACTAGGTCTGCACTAAGTTCTGCACTAACTCGTGCTCTTCACTGCCCTGCTCCGAGCTGAACTGAGCTCTCCCTCATGAGCAAGAGTATTTAAGGGAGCAGGTGGTGCTCCCCCTCCTGGCCCAGAGGTGCTAGTGTTCGTCAGTGTGTTGTGGGGAGAGAACCCATGTGGTGTTATTGTGGCACATTAACCCATGGGGTGCCACATAACAGCTGTCACTTTGCATACACACAGCGGTGACTGAACCCACTCCCTAGCAAATACAAAAAGTGAAATGCATATATTATATAGAGTCATTACAAACAGTGATCTATTTCAAATGTTTACATCTGTTAATGTTGATGATTATGGCTTACAGCTAATGAAAACCCAAAGGTCGTTATCTCAGAAAATTAAAGTAGGGAGGATGGAAGGTTAAAACCCACACTGCTGTCTTCCACGAGACATCAAAGGGTGAATATAATATTGATTTATTAGTCAACACATTTCAGGCCTCCCTGAAACATGGCAATATTATATTGATATATCCTGAGGAAGGGGCCTGGGAGCTCTGAAATGCTTTGACTAATTAATCATTATTATAATCACCATTTGATATCTCGTGAAATATGGCACCACGGGTTTTAACCCTTTATCCTCCCTAATCTGTATGCACCATGCTGGGGACTGCAGCAGCTGTGATATGCTTTTGTAGTGGTTGTGACTCACAAACACACAGGGTGAGCCTCTGATACATATTTAGGTAATATTTTATCTTTCAGACCCTTCATCCTCCCTACTTTAAAATGTTCTGAGATAATGACCTTTGGGCAGGGCCGGCGTTAGGGGGGGCAGACTGGGCATTTGCCTAGGGCCCCCACCCTCTGAGGGGCCCCCATCCAGGGGCAGTCATATTGCAGGTGCAGATGCACTGGGGGCCAGAGCGGGAGGGGACCCCAAATAACTAGTGAAAGTGGAGAACCGGCGGCAGAGTCAGCGCTGACAGGACAATGCTGGAGACAATGTGCTGCATGATGATTATCCTGAATGGGTCCCTGTCCTCACCAGTTACTGCTGCTGCTGCCGCTGGTCGTGTCTACATAGTGCAGAGGGGAGGGGGCCAGGAGTCACTGACAGCTCACAGTGTGACTCGCTCGGCTGCCTGACTGTGCCATGCTGAAGCTCCACAGAGGGTATGAGAAATAGGAGGGGGCTGGGAGGGAGAGGGAGCAGGATAATTAACTCTCTCATATCCACTATAAGGGGGGGGAGCTGTGCAGTGGCCCCCTGCTCCAGCCATATCACTGCACACAGGGACATGTGTGCCTCATCTCCTGTCAGCCAATCGCAGACTTCACTTTATAAGCATATCTGTGATTGGCTGTCAGGAGATGATAGTGTTACTCTGTGCCCTGGAGCTGCAGGAGTTGCAGCAGGACAGCTTAGGAGACACCTGTGGCCCCATAGAAAGACTCACAGCCTCTCTGCAGAAAACTATGTAAGAATCTTTTTTTTTAAGTATTTCTCTAATGAGCATGTTGGCAGTAGTGGTGACTAAGGAAAGTGTCATATGTCCACAGATGGTGACCTGATCTATCCATAGTCCTGCTCTGTGCTGTGCAGATCCTGATCCCTCCATAGTCCGACTCTGTGCTGTGCAGATCCTGATCTATCCATAGTCCTGTACTGCGCTGTGCAGATCCTGATCCCTCCATAGTCCTGTTCTGCGCTGTGCAGAGCCTGATCTATCCATAGTCCTGTACTGCGCTGTGCAGATCCTGATCTGTCCATAGTCCTGTTCTGCGCTGTGCAGAGCCTGATCCCTCTATAGTCCTGTTCTGCGCTGTGCAGATCCTGATCTATCCATAGTCCTGTACTGCGCTGTGCAGAGCCTGATCCGTCCATAGTCCTGTTCTGCGCTGTGCAGAGCCTGATCCCTCCATAGTCCGACTCTGTGCTGTGCAGATCCTGATCCCTCCATAGTCCTGTTCTGCGCTGTGCAGATCCTGATCTATCCATAGTCCTGTACTGTGCTGTGCAGATCCTGATCCCTCCATAGTCCTGTTCTGCGCTGTGCAGAGCTTGATCTATCCATAGTCCTGTACTGCGCTGTGCAGATCCTGATCCCTCCATAGTCCTGTTCTGCGCTGTGCAGAGCCTGATCCGTCCATAGTCCTGTTCTGCGCTGTGCAGAGCCTGATCCGTCCATAGTCCTGTTCTGCGCTGTGCAGAGCCTGATCCCTCTATAGTCCTGTTCTGCGCTGTGCAGATCCTGATCCCTCCATAGTCCGACTCTGTGCTGTGCAGATCCTGATCCCTCCATAGTCCTGTTCTGCGCTGTGCAGAGCCTGATCCGTCCATAGTCCTGTTCTGCGCTGTGCAGAGCCTGATCCGTCCATAGTCCTGTTCTGCACTGTGCAGATCCTGATCCCTCCATAGTCCGACTCTGTGCTGTGCAGATCCTGATCCCTCCATAGTCCTGTTCTGCGCTGTGCAGAGCCTGATCTATCCATAGTCCTGTACTGCGCTGTGCAGAGCCTGATCCGTCCATAGTCCTGTACTGCGCTGTGCAGAGCCTGATCCGTCCATAGTCCTGTTCTGCGCTGTGCAGAGCCTGATCCGTCCATAGTCCTGTTCTGCGCTGTGCAGAGCCTGATCCCTCTATAGTCCTGTTCTGCGCTGTGCAGATCCTGATCCCTCCATAGTCCGACTCTGTGCTGTGCAGATCCTGATCCCTCCATAGTCCTGTTCTGCGCTGTGCAGAGCCTGATCCGTCCATAGTCCTGTTCTGCGCTGTGCAGAGCCTGATCCGTCCATAGTCCTGTTCTGCACTGTGCAGATCCTGATCCCTCCATAGTCCGACTCTGTGCTGTGCAGATCCTGATCCCTCCATAGTCCTGTTCTGCGCTGTGCAGAGCCTGATCTATCCATAGTCCTGTACTGCGCTGTGCAGATCCTGATCCCTCCATAGTCCTGTTCTGCGCTGTGCAGAGCCTGATCCCTCTATAGTCCTGTTCTGTGCTGTGCAGATCCTGATTCCTCCATAGTCCGACTCTGTGCTGTGCAGATCCTGATCCCTCTATAGTCCTGTTCTGCGCTGTGCAGATCCTGATCCCTCCATAGTCCGACTCTGTGCTGTGCAGATCCTGATCCCTCTATAGTCCTGTTCTGCGCTGTGCAGAGCTTGATCCGTCCATAGTCCTGCTCTGCACTGTGCAGATCCTGATCCATCCATAGTCCGCTTCTGCGCTGTGCAGATCCTAATCCGTCCATAGTCCTGCTCTGTGCTGTGCAAATCCTGATCCCTCCATAGTCCTGCTCTGTGCTGTGCAGAGCCTGATCCCTCCATAGTCTGGCTATGCGCTGTGCAGATCCTGATCCCTCTATAGTCCTGCTCTGCGCTGTGTACAACTTGATCTATCCATAGTCCTGCTCTGCGCTGTTCAGATCCTGATCCATCCATAGTCCTGTTCTGTGCTGTGCAGAACCTGATCCATCCAAGTCCCGTGATCATCCAACATAATAGACACACACATGTATGTGCACAATCACACACATTATATAGAATACAAATACACATATACTGTGTATATATATATATATATATATATATATATATATATAATACAGTTGTGGCCAAAAGTATTGACGCCCCTGCAATTCTGTCAGATAATACTCAGTTTCTTCCTGAAAATGATTGCAATCACAAATTCTTTGGTATTATCTTAATTTAATTTGTCCTCTCTGTCCTCGCCGCCTCCTTGATGGTTTGTCATCCATCCTCGCCTGCGCCTCTTTGTGCTACTTCACACAGGCGCAGAGCGAGGTCTTTTCTCTGTGTGTATCCTGCGCGCCTGTCCTGCCTCCCACCCTGACGTCAGCGCTTGTGCCCACCCTGCTTCGTATATACAGCATAACACGGAGCAGGGCAGGCACAAGCGCTGACGTCAGGGTGGGAGGCAGGACAGGCGCGCAGGATACACACAGAGAAAAGACCTCGCTCTGCGCCTGCGTGAAGTAGCACAAGGAGGCGCAGGTGAGGATGGATGACAAACCATCAAGGAGGCGGCGAGGACAGAGAGGAGGGCGGAACGAAGACGCAGGGGGCGGGAATGGCCCTCGAGAAGCAAGCTGACTGCTGCCACTGGTAATGCCCTCTTGACTTTTTACTGTGAGTTTTCAAAAGGTTATATTTAGGGGTACAAACCACGCAGACACATGGAGGACCCCTTGCCTAAATGCAGCATACATGCTGCATTCAGTGCTAATATTAGATTGAATTCCAGGAGGGGGGGTGACAGGTCCTCTTTAAAGGTCTGAAATAGGCTCCGGTAAATATACCTTAAATGTTTGTGTGTGATGGTGCAATTTACTAGCAGTTGGGGCCCCACTTTTAACTTTTGCCCAGGGCCCCACTTTGTCTAAAACCGTCCCTGCCTTTGGGTCTTCATTGGCTGTAATTCATAATCATCAAAATTAACAAAAATAAACACTTGTAATGACTCTATATAATATATGTGTTTCACTTTAAGTATTGAATCACTGAAATAAATTAACTTTTTGATGATATTCTAATTTATTGAGATGCATATGTAGTTAAGAGGAGTTGTGAAATACAAGATACCTGCTAGAAATATGAGTAATTGTATGGCACAAAATATTAAGTCAAGCATGACATGGCTCAAAAAAATGTAGTAAACCCTATCACCAATACGTTTAGCATCGGTTGAAATAGAAAAGAGAGACGTTTGCCAGCATCCAAGAGGCCCATTAAAAGATTCCAGCTGTTTTATTATTATTATTATTATTATTATTATTATTGATCTCAAATATTTAGATTCAGATACAATTTCATGAAAAGATCAACTGATGACATGTCTCAGCCCGATTATGACCTTTTTGGGTACATTTACACATCCATGTCACATTGTGACACGTCATATAGCTGACCCTTTTATTTTTTTTCTACAGACCAATATTTTAATTGATCCACACACATCAGTTTTAAGCGGCCGTCACACCTACGATTTCTTGCCCGATATCGTTTAAGTGATCTCCTTTTTGATCGCTTAAGCGATATCGTTTTGGCATCGTTGCATGTAATCAAGCGATTTTACTATGTAAAATCGCTTGATCGTGACATCGCAGATCTGAGCTCCGGAGCTCATATCAAGCGATAAACGATGTCACGATCTGCTTCATCGTGGTGTATGACACCACGATGAACGATCTCCCAGCGGCAGAGCCTATGCTGGGAGATGGTAACTATGGTACACGTCGGGTTACTAAGCGCCGCGCGGCACCTAGTAACCCGATGTGTACCATAGTAACCAGCGATCTCGCTGGCCCACATCGCTGGTGAGTCTGTCTGTGTGACAGCTCACCAGCGATGTGAGCGATATTGTAAGCGATCGCGCGTGCACGTGATCGCTTACAATATCGCTCACGATGTCGCAGCGTGTGACGGCCGCTTTAGGCTGGGGTCACACACACAGATATTTGTGCAGATATTGTTCACAGATCTCTGGTTGCAGTGAAATCATGGACAGATTGCTCCATTTGTACACAGCCACAAAATGGATTAATGTGTCCATAATTTCACTGCAACCAGAGATCTGTGAACAATATCTGCCCAGATATCTGTGTGTGTGACCCCACATTTGTGTTTTTGCATTGAGAGACTAAGAGCATGTCTTATGGCCACTTTACACACACCAACTTATCTGTCCAACTTCTGAACAACTTACTGGTTGCAGTGAAATCATGGACACATTGTTCTATTGTACACAGCCACAAAATGGAACAATGTGTCCATGATTTCACTGCAACCAGTAAGTTGGTCAGAAGTTGGACAGATAAGTTGGTGTGTGTAAAGTGGCCCTTAGGCTAGGGTCACACTTGCAGATTTTCCATGCAGATTTCACACATGACTTTTGTTAAAAAACGCATGGAAAATCGCATCCATAGGCTAGGGACACACTTGGCATGCGTTTTTTTAAAGGGATCCTGTCACCTCCAAAACGCCTCCTAAGCTATCAAAACATGGCCCTGCACCATCCTATCACTAATCCCACACTCGTTTTGGCTCAGAAAAGCATCCTGTGAAAGTAGAGAAAAACGTTTTATAACTTACTCATTAGTGATGTTAATTAGCAGGGGCTATATTCTTTAGCCCCTAGGGCAGGCCCTCTTCATCATAAGATCACGCCCTAATAGGCGTAATCTTCTATTCATATTGTATTCAACGCCTCCCTGCTCTCCACGGCGCTGCCTGGGCTGTAATGACGCGAATCGCGTCATTTCCAGCATCGGGTGACGTCAGTACACCCACACAGCTCTGTAGGCTTGAAGCACCGCATTGCGCATGCAGCGTGGGTGTACTGACGTCACCCGATGCCGGAAATGACGCTATTTGCGTCATTACAGCCCCATTACAGCTCAGGCAGCGCCGAGGAGAGCAGGGAGGCGTTGAATACAATATGAATAGAAGATCACGCCTATTAGGGCGTGATCTTATGACGAAGGTGGCCCGCCCTAGGGACTAAAGAATATAGCTCCTGCTAATTAACATAGCTAATGAGTAAGTTATAAAACGTTTTCTCCACTTTCACAGGATGCTTTTCTGAGCCAAAAGAAGTGTGAGATTAGTGATAGGATGCTGCAGGGACATGATTTGATAGCTTAGGAGGCGTTTTGGAGGTGACAGGATCCCTTTAAGGTGCTTTTTTCCAGCATGCGTCTTTGCTGTTAGGTGTGGAGCATCCTTAAAAACGCATGGGGAAACGCATGGTACCATTTAGTGCCATTTAAAAACGCATACTGCGTTTTTTTGGTGCTTTTTCAAAAAATCATGCATCATGCAGTATTTTTTGGTGCTGAGCCAAAAACGCACCCAAAAAAGCATGGCCCTTTAGACATGCGTTTTTGGCTATGGGGCATGCATTTTTAACATGGGGGTACATGGATGCGTTTTTTCATGCGTTTTTCAAAAAGTCATGTGTGAAATCTGCATAGAAAATCTGCAAGTGTGACCCTAGCCATAGACCCCCATGTTAAAAATGTATGCCCCAATGCCAAAAACCATGTCTAAAGGGCCATGCGTTTTTTTAATGCATTTTTGGCTCAGCACCAAAAAATACTGCATGATGCATTTTTTGGAGCTTTTCCAAAAACGCATGCGTTTTTTAACATGGGGCCCTATGGGAAACGCATGCGTTTTTATATGGCACTAAATGTTACATGCATTTTTACATGCGTTTTTTAAGGGTGCCCTACACCTATCAGCAAAAACACAGCCCAAAAACGCAGGCTGGAAAAAAGCACCTTAAAAAACGCATCCCAACGGTGTTCCGGATCAACACAGATGACACTAGGAACACATAGGCTAGGGTTAGACTTGCCTGCGTTTTTAAAGATGTTTTTGGCAGCCTGCGTTTTTGCTGTTAGGTCTGGAGCAGCCTTAAAAAACACAAGCAAAAACGCATGCAAAAACGCATGGTACCATTTAGTGGCATGCGTTTTTGCATGCGTTTCCCATAGGGCCCCATGTTACAAAAACGCATGAGTTTTTGAAAAAACACCCAAAAACGCTGCTTACCGCGTTTTTGAAAGGTGATCCAAAAACCGCATACAAAAAACGCATGGCACTTTGGCAATGAGTTTGTGCAATTACAACATGCATTTTTTGCATTGGTGCCTATGAATGCATTTTTGCTTGCGTTTTTCACAAAAGACAAGTGTGAAAAACGCATGGAAAAAACGCATCCACGACACCAGTGTGACCCTAGCCATACTGTTATGGCTACATTCATAACTCCAAGCGACACATCTGATTGTTTTCTCGGACAGCACTCAAACCCATAGACTAGAACAGGGGTCTCAAACTCGCGGCCCGCGGGCCGCATGCGGCCCCTGGGGCTTCCCTGTGCGGCCCCCGGCACCTTGGACAATTGACCATGCTGACCGCGGTCCAGTGCATGGGGCCGCCGCGGTCTCTGCTATAATATTACTTCCGGCCGCTGCCCACTTCACTCTGACGCTCTCTCTGCCCCTCTGTAAGTTCAATGCAAGCCGTCAGCCAATGAGAGGCCCGCAGGTGATGTCATACACCGCGGTCACCTGCGGGCCTCTCATTGGCTGACTGCGGCTTGCATTGAACTGGAACATCAGCAGAGTGAGCGGCAGAGTGAAGCAGGCGGAAGTAAGATTATAGCAGAGACCGCGGTCAGCACGGGACCGCGGTCAGCATGGTTAACATAGCAAAAGTGTGTGAGTGTTAATGTGTGTGTTAATGTGAGTGTTAATGTGAGTGTTAATGTGAGTGTTAATGTGTGTGTTAATGTGTGTGTTAATGTGAGTGTTAATGTGAGTGTTAATGTGTGTGTTAATGTGAGTGTTAATGTGAGTGTTAATGTGCCTGCCTGTGTGCCTGCCTGTGAGCCTGCCTGTGAGCCTGCCTGTGAGCCTGCCTGTGAGAGTGCCTGTGTGCCTGCCTGTGAGAGTGCCTGTGTTCCTGCCTGTTAGCCTGCCTGCCTGTGTGCCTGCCTGTGTGCCTGCCTGTGAGCCTGCCTGTGAGCCTGCCTGTGAGCGTGCCTGTGTGCCTGCCTGTGAGCCTGCCTGTGTGCCTGCCTGTGAGCCTGCCTGTGTGCCTGCCTGTGAGCCTGCCTGTGAGAGTGCCTGTGTGCCTGCCTGTGTGCCTGCCTGTGAGCCTGCCTGTGTGCCTGCCTGTGAGAGTGCCTGTGAGAGTGCCTGTGAGAGTGCCTGTGAGAGTGCCTGCCTGTGTGCCTGCCTGTGAGCCTGCCTGTGTGCCTGCCTGTGTGCCTGCCTGTGAGCCTGTCTGTGTGCCTGCCTGTGAGCCTGCCTGTGAGCCTGCCTGTGAGCCTGCCTTTGTGCCTGCCTGTGAGCCTGCCTGTGAGCCTGCCTGTGAGAGTGCCTGTGTGCCTGCCTGTTAGCCTGACTGCCTGTGTGCCTGCCTGTGTGCCTGCCTGTGAGCCTGCCTGTGAGCCTGCCTGCCTGTGTGCCTGCCTGTGAGCCTGCCTGTGAGCCTGCCTGTGAGCCTGCCTGCCTGTGAGCCTGCCTGTGAGCCTGCCTGTGTGCCTGCCTGTGAGCCTGCCTGTGTGCCTGCCTGTGAGCATGCCTGCGAGTTTGTACAGAAGTGTGAGATTATAACAGAAGCACAAGAGCACAGGAGGCACACGTTTAATCAACTTTAATATACCACAACGCGTTTCCTTGGCGGTCCGCCGTCTTCATCAGGTGGATTTACGTGATGAAGACATCGGACCGCCGTGGAAACGAATTGTGGTTTATTAAAGGTAATTAAACGTGTGCCTCCTGTGCTCTTGCGCTTCTGTTATAATCTCACACTTCTGTACAAATATCATATCCCCATCCTAGGTTTGCAGCAGGAGCAGCTGTGAACCAGAGTCTCCGCTAACAGAATCCAAAGGACCTGCGGTGACGTAACCGAGAACGTCACAGGGGCAGGTGATCGGCTGCTCGAGTCACCTGACCGGAAGAAGGAGCTGCTCATGGAGGAAACCCCGACCGCTGGAGTCCGGAGCCATCCACTGCGATACGCCGAGGGTGTGCAGGGTTGCACAACCTCCAAAGGTGAGATGCGAACCCCCCATATCTGTTATTGTCGCCCCCACTAGACCACCAGGTACCGCTCATCGGTTGTGGTCCCCCCCCCTTTTGTTCCACATGAGTGAGTGTGAGTGAGTGTGTGTGATAAGAATCCAGACCAGGTTGGGGACATCAGTAAAAAAGGGGTCCAGCATAGGGGACATTATTACACTGTGGGGGCCAGGATGGTGACATCACTACAAAAGGCGCCAGAATGTGGACATTACTACACTGTGGGGGCCAGGATGGGGGACATTACTACAAAAGGGGACCAGCATGGAGGACATTACTACAAAAGGGGACCAGCATGGAGGACATTATTACAAAAGGGGACCAGCATGGGGAACATTACTGCAAAAGGGGACCAGGTTGGGGATATTAGTACAAGAGGGGGACCAGGATGGGGACCAGGATGGGACATTACAACAAGAAAGGGACCAAGATGGGGACATTACTACAAGAGAGGGGTCAGGATTTTGACATTACTACATTGAGCAAAAAAATCTGGTATTACTAAAAATGTCACTTAGGCTGCTTTCACATCACATTTTGCGCTGTTCGCGGCAGTTGCGGTGAAAAAAAACGCAACTGCCGTGATTACCGCATAACGGCCGCGATCGTGGCACACTTGCGGCAAGCCCCATACAATGTCTATGGGGCTTGCGGTAAGTGTGCGGCAGGTACGGTTTCGGCACTTGCAGCAGGTGCGGGCGCGAAAAAAACGCGGTATGCAGCATTTTTTTTTGCAGCCGCAAGTGCTGAAACCGCACTTGCTGCACACTTACCGCAAGCCCCATAGACATTGTATGGGGCTTGCCGCAAGTGTGCCACGATCGCGGCCGTTATGCTGTAATCGCGATAGTTGCGTTTATTTCACCGCAACTGCTGCGATCAGCATTTACCGCTGATGTGAAAGCACCCTTAGTCCTACAAGCAATGCGGCCCCTCGATATCAATATTTTTCTATGTGCGGCCCACCAACCCAGCCGAGTTTGAGACCCCTGGACTAGAATGAATGTATACCTTTGTTAAATCATGTATTCAAAATCTTTGTGATTCAGAGCATGGCCTATCGTGATCCAAATTGCTGATCAGATTTGACCCTTTAAGTCTATTGGGATCCGTGAGACTTCCATGTTTTTTTTTTTATTGACTTGGAAGCCAGCACAATTTTTGAGGTATGAGCTCTGACCATAAAAAATGGACAAATGTCAATCAATGGTGCATTACAGATGAGAGGTTTATTTTTCCACGGACCAAATCTGGATGTGTAAAAATTCACAGTATAGACTAGTTTATTCCATAAATCGGATGAAACACCCATTCAAGTCTGTGTGCACAAAAATAATCAAATGCCATACAAAGCAAGAGTATATAATTATTTTTTATAGGTACAATACAGTTCTTTTACATGGGAAATTGTAAATGGTCTAAATGATTAATAGCTGCTTCTGTGAAAAAAAACCCAGATTGCATATGGATTGCATGCAGATGACAAGAGAGGGCCACGTTAGGGTACCTTTACACGCCGCTACTGGATGGTGGCAACAACCGGGTACATGAGAGAAATGTATCTTGCACCGCCAATTCAACCCGTGTAGCGGCGTGTGAAGACGGTTGTAGCCACCCGCCAGTAGCGCACCTGTTTCCGAGCTACCCAGGCGATTGTAGCGACCTTATCGGTGTAAAGAGGACAGAAGGTTGTCACTACACATGCTATGTACCTGTATGTACCTGGGCTGACACAGCCTCCTGGAAACCAGCCCCTTCAGCAATCATTGGAGGAATGCTCCTGCATTATATTGTTGTTGCTGCATAGGCGGCATAATTTAAGGAGCTGACACTACACAATGTCGAGCGTCATGTATTAATCAGCTCCTGCGATGCCTTGGCCAATCATGATGTTATTGCTTTGTCCTATCACGTATCGGATGTCTCGTAATCCACAGTTGCACGCCTATGTGTTGTCCCTGTTGCACCAGGTCCGCCCATATAAAGCTTGTTGTAGCGTGCGTAAATGCGGTAAGGGCTCGCAGAAGTAACTGAGACACCCGGCGGTGTATATCTAGAGATAGATGTAACCTACTGTAGCGACCTTGTTGCGGCTTGTAAAGTGGTGTGATTACGTTTGCAACCGTTTGTGCGTGCTCGTGCACAAAATACCCGGTTTGCCACACATCCATAGCAGCGTGTAAAGGTACCCTTACACACACAGATATCTGTGACCAACTTTTGAACAGATCTCTGATTGCAGTGAAATCATGGACACATTGTTCTATTTTGTGGTGTGTACAATGGAACAATGTGTCCATGATTTCACTGCAACCAGAGATCTGTTCAGAAGTTGGTCACAGAAGTTGGTGTGTGTAAAGCGGCCCTAAGAAAAAAATCATCTGATTTCTCTGGATGAAAATGTGACAATTTTTAATATGGTCACGTGAGCTAGTCTTTAGTTGAAGAAGAAAATTGGCAGCTACTTGGATGAGAGCTGACAAAAAAATGATCCATTTCTTGTTGTGGTAATACAGATGTGTGAATTTAAGCTTAAGGCCCCGTTACACGGTACGGGATCGTGAACGATATCACTCAAACGTCATGGGTTTGGAGTCGTTCAAATAACATTGTTAGGACGTCGTTGCGTGTGACACCGAGATATGGCTACGATAAATCATTGGATCGTTGATCACAGGTTTGAGAACATGTTCTCAAATCTAACAATCCTCGATCAGCCAAACTACTGCATCGTTATGTGTGACACAGCGATAACGATGTCGATAATGACTTCGCCTATTCACAACAGCGAGCAAGTATCGATCGCTAGGTTGTGTGAACGATAGCTGCTCGCTACATCGTTGGTGCATCGTCCATGACATCTAGACATGTGACATCTCACCAACGATGTCAAAAAGATGTCCTAACAACCGCGCACCCATGAGATTGTTGGTGATATCTTAACGGCATTGAAGCGTGTAACGCTACCTTTAGTCAGACTGAGGTGGAGTAAGGAATAGAAAACTGCCTGATATGATGTCTGCACTAGGGTGATGTTTTTTAGTTTACACTATTCTTGCAAGACATTCATCCTTCCTATAATTCTTGGTAAATCTTTACCTTTGTCTTTTTTTTTTCTTTTAAACTTCTAAAAGCTCTAGTAAAGTGGGCAGAACAGAAAGGTTGATCTGTTCTTGGAATTCTTGGAAAGTCAAAGCATAGCTGATACTATGAAGTAGTGGAAACATTATTAACCCTCATAGTGATGGACCCAATTTTGCCTTTAATGACGGAGCCCTATTTTTCAAATCTAACACTTCACTTCTTATGTCCATATTTTTGGTTCTTGTGATGTCCGTAAAAAAAAGGCAAAACATGAACAGCATTAGGAATTATGTTATTCAAAGGGGAAATGCAGATGAGCAATTTCTAGTTTCTTCCGTACCTACGAAATGACCCATTTAATTCTATGGGTACACACAAAAAATCGTATGCCGTATAAGGCTAGGGTCACACTTGCAGATTTTACATGCGTTTTTGAGACTTGCATTTTGTGAAAATGCATGCAAAAACGCATCCATAGGCCCCCATGGAAAAAATGCATGCCCCAATAGCAGAAACGCATGTTTAACTGTACCATGCGTTTTTGGGATGGTTTTTGGCTCAGCACCAAAAAATACTGCAAGCAGCATTTTTTGGTGCTTTTTTCAAAAACGCATGCGTTTTTTTAACATGGGGCCCTATGGGAAACGCATGCATTTTTATATGGTACTAAATGGTACATGCGTTTTTGCATGTATTTTTTAAGGGTCCCCCACACCTATCAGCAAAAATGCATGCAAAAACGCAGGCAGCCAAAAAGCACCTTTAAAAAACACATGCCAAGTGTGACCCTAGCCTAAAACCACAGTGTAGCATCCATTTACAGATACATCCAAAAGGGAACCTGTCAGGTCCCCTATGCACTACGAGTAGTTCTGTGCACATATCTATAATCCCTGCCTAACAGTGCCTTCATGTGGTAGCATACATGCACAGATGTTTTACAAAAAGTATTTCTAAAGACCATTTATGAGATACAAAATAGGACTTTGACTATTCGAGCGGGCTGTTGTAAAGCATGTTATCACAACCACAGGATAACATGCTAAGTGGGCTGACTAGTTGGGGGAACTAACACTACCCAACTAGTCAAAGCTTTTTTGTTATTTCTTAGATCCCCAGTCTTAAGCCCCCGTCGCACATAACAGATCGTTAGCAAGATCGTTGTTAAGTCCCAGTTTTGTGACGTAACAGCGATCTCGTTAACGATCTTGTTATGTGTGACACTTACCAGCGATCAGGCCCCTGCTGTGGCCACTTTACACGTCCCGATATCGGCGTCCAACTCCGACAAAAAGTCACGTGGTTCGTGCGTTGGCCGCGATATCGTTCGTGCGTTGTATGGTATAAATGTTCAATACGATGCACGAACAATGCCAAAACAATATCGGGGATCAAATGAGCCTGCTCTCCAACGGCCCGATATTGGATGGATGGACATTGTGGCCGGATCGTGCTGTGTAAAGGCCCAACTACGATGTGGAGTACAACTTCCCCTATTCTCTCCCATGTTAAATGGTCGTTCCTGGGTCAGCCGTACAAGGGGGCGTACACATCGCTGTTGCGTTGGCTGCCGATATCGCGCTGTGTGACATCTCCTATGCGATCTTGGAATTCTGCCCAGAAAAAGCGCACTCCCGTGGTGTTGGATCCAATATCGGACCGACGTTGGACGTGTAAATTGGCAATAGGGGAAAATGGCAAAAAAAATTATAAGTGTGGGAAAAAAAATGAAATTCTGTTATTTTCGTTTGGGTTTTGTTTGTGCAGTACAACTGACCTGTCAACATGATCCTCTAGGTTAGAGCTTCCAAACATGTATTTTTTATTAACTATTTTAGTGTTGTGAACTTTTGAGCTTTCCAAAAAAAAAAAATTGTTTCTACTACCATTTTTCATACCCCATAACTTTTTTATTTTTCCATTCATGGAGATGTGTGAGAGCTTCTTTTTTGTGTGATGAGCTGTTTTTGTTTATTTATACTTTATTAGGGCATATATTTTGGTTTGGTTGTTTCTTTTATTGCATTTTCTTAGCAGTGTTCCGGCGAGCAAAAAAATGCAATTCTGAAATTTCTCCTTCCATCCTCCACGACAGCACATAGAAGGTTGCCTCTTGGCCCTAATAGGGGCAGGAAACACAAAGAGGTTAAATAGCCCATCCCACCTGCTATCACCAGTGTTTCCTGTCCCTTTGGGACACGAAGAGGTTTCTCCTGAGGCTGTGGGCCTCCAGCAGCTCCTCAGCCTTCCTCCCTCTCACGATGGTGCTTCCGGCGGGGTTTTGCGCCCGGAAGTAATGTCCAACGTTGGAGCGTGTCACTTCCAGGCTGCTCCCCAGCTTGGAGCGCACGTGAATTCCAGTTTCGATGTCGGATGCCGCAGGGAACCACGAGGGAGGATGGGCACCAGATGCCACTACAGCGCTAAACCACGGATCCTCACTATATAAGGACCCCTGGCAGGACACTCAGGGAAGGCAGGACAGATTCCGGTTTTTCACTGTCATTATGTCACATGTTGCCCAAATGGATGTCCTCCCAGTCACTGCAGATGCAGAGCCCAGCGTTACCTCAGGCCCAGTAAGTACCGGGTAGGAGGTACGTACAACTTCACCTTTAGTGCTGTATATCATTCCTTCTCTCCCTGTTATATCTTACAGGGAGAAAAGGAGCAGACTCAGAGGCAGAAATTAAAGCCCCAGCCCTGCAAATGTGGTGTCTGCAGCAAATTATTATCCTCATCCCACAAGAAGATCATGTGTCCAGAATGCACGGAGAAAGTCATGAGGGATGAGAAACCGTCCCTGATGGACAAACTAAAGGGATTGATAAAGCAGGAGATTCGTTCCTCTTTATCTTCTGTCTCACACCCCCCTCCGGTGGGCCCTCCATCAGCTAAGAAGAGAAAGATCACTCTAGAAGATTCTGCCCCAGAGGCGTCGGATGCGTCATGGTCAGAGGAAAGCCTGGCAGAGGACTCGGATCCTCCCCAGGGCAGGGATGCCCCCAGAAAATATTTTTCTTCTGAGGACATTGCTGAGCTGGTGTCCGCTGTAAGGTACACCATGGGAATAGAAGAAGTTGTACCAGCCCAGTTCGTGCATGAGGTAATGTTTGGGGGTTGTGGTCTAGAAAGGCGTCCGTTTTTCCAGTCCATGACAACCTGAAAGACATGGTGTTGGAGCAATGGAAGTTTCCAGAAAAACGCTATGTGATCCCTACTGGGATGAAGGACAATTTCCCCTGGAACCCTTGGCATCTAAGCTCTGTGCAGATATACCAAAAATTGATGTCCAGATTGCAAAAGTACCAAACAAAACTGCTTTGCCGTTCGAGGACTCCTCTCAATTGAAGGATCCGATTGACCGGAAGGCTGATAGTTTATTAAAGAGGTCATGGGAAGCCTCCTCTTTTCTCATATCAGCTAACATCGCGGCTATTTGCGTAGTTTGAAGCTTGTCAAGATGGTGGGATCAATTGGATTCACACATCGCTGAGGGTACACCTAGAGAAGACCTCCTGGCTTCCATTCCCTTGCTGCAAAAAGGCATCATGTTTCCTAGCAGATCTGTCAGCTGAATTGATCAGAGCAGCAGCTAGAACGATGGTGTTATCCAACACGACTAGACGAGCTGTGTGGTTGAGAACATGGAGCAGTGATATGGCTGCAAAAAGCAAGTTATGCTCAATCCCTTTTCACGGAGAATATGTCTTTGGCCAAGTCCTGGACCAGCTTCTTGAAAAAGCGGCAGATAAGAAAGGTCTTCTGGAAGTAAAATCTAAAGCAAAGTCCTTTCGTCCCCAACATTCTTTTAGGTCCCAGACCCAGTCCCATCAATGGAGGGGCAAAGGGAAAGGGGGTCGCTGGAGCTGCCCCAAAGGGGGTAAGGGGAGAAGTATCTTCTCCTCTCGCCAACAGGAGAAGAAGTGACGCCATTCCAGTAGGGGGGAGACTTACCAACTTTCTCCCCCAATGGCGGGAAGTTACATCGAGCTGCCCAATTCTCCAGCTCATCAGGGATGTAATGAGAATGGTGTTATCCTCCCCCCCAACATTTGAGAGTAACTTCCCTCTCATCTCAAAAGCTTCAGTCTTCACTCTGGAAGGAGGTCCAAAAACTCCTCCTCATGGGGGCTGTTATCCCCATTCCGGAAGGGGAGATCGGGAGGGGACACTATTGTCGCCGATTCCTGGTACAGAAACCAGGAGGAGCCTTCAGGACCAACATCAATCTGAAGCCCCTGAACAAGCACGTGTCATGCTCCAGATTCAAGATGGAGTCCATACAGTCAACCGTTCCCCTGATAGAAAAAGACTTTGTGATGGCTATAGTGGATCTTCAGGACGCATATTACAGATATCCCCATTCATCCGGCGATCAACGGCTCCTGAGATTCACGATTCTGTTTCAGGGCCAGGTCCATCATTTTCAGTTTCAAGTCCTGCCATTTGGTCTATCCTCGGCACCTCGCATGTTCACCAAGTTGATGGCGGAGTAATGGCATACGTCAGGAAGCGGGGCATAGCGGTGGTGATACCCTATTTAGATGACTTCCTGATCACTGTTCCCACCAGGACTCTCCTGCATTCCCATGCAGGACTTCATTCAGACCCTAACATCTTTAGGCTGGAAGATAAATTCTCAGAAATCTAGCCTGACTCCGTGCCGGAGGAAAATCTTTTTAAGCTGTCTTTTGACTCTCCTAAACAGACCTGCTTTCTCCCACAAGACAAACAAGTCATCCTGAGATTGAAGCTTCGATTTCTTCAACGACAACGATCAGTTTTTATCTGCATGGCCACGTCAGCTCTGGGCTCCATGATGGCATGTATCCAGATGGTTCCATGGGCCCAGGCTCATACAGACCCTTACAATCCCAAATCCTCTCCCAGGGTTCCCCTCTGGTCTAAACAAGAAGATTCAACTCCCCAGGGGAGTCAAGCTCTCATTGAATTGGTGGTTATACCAAGACAATCTGTAAAAGGGAATTAAGTGGGTGTAGTCACCAATGATTACTGTGTACACAGACGCCAGCAAAAGAGGCTGGGGGGCTTTTGTCTCCCAGTTTGCCTTTCAGGGTAGATGGTCTCGCCAAACAAGAGACCATTCCTCAAACTTCCAAGAGTTGAGAGTGGTGAAAGAAACAATCAAGATGTCAAGATCACTCGTTCAAGGAAAACACGTGAAAATCTTTTCCGACAACATGACTGCAGTGACTCATCTTCTCCACCAATGGGGCACAGGGTACAGAAGCCTGCAGGACGTCTCATTCCAAATATTCTGTTGGGCAGAAGACAACCTTCTTTCCCTGTTGGCCTTTCATCTAAAGGGCCCAACGAAATGTGCAAGCAGATTATCTCAGCAGACAGGACCTACTGCCAGGCAAATGGTGTCTCAATCAGACGGTATTCCGGATGCTGACAAAAGCCAGGGAACATCTGGACGTAGATCTCTTTGCAAAACACCTCAATGCAAAGGCCACTTAATATTTCTCCCTTCATAGGACAACCGGTGTCTAGTGGTCCATGCCCTGGCTCACCCTTGAGACTTCAGACTAGCATATGCCTTCCCCCTGATACCTCTGTTACCACGTGCGATCTAGAAGATCAGTACAGAAAGGGTGACCACAAAACTCATTGCTCCCCATTGGCCAAAACGAAGTTCGTTCACAGTTCTCAACACCATAAAGGCAGCAGAACCACTGATACTACCATTGAATCACAACCTTCTACATCAGGGTCCAATCCTTCATCCAAACCTGGAACAGCTGCATCTCTCAGCCTGGCTACTAAAGTCCAAATTCTGAGGGTGAGAGGCCTATTGGATAGAGTGATTTCCACCCTTCAGAAAAGTAGGAAGCCGTTGACAAATACAATTTATGCAAAGGTCTGGAAGGTCTTCAATTCCTGGTGTGATTCTTCGTCTCTGGACCCGTTTCACCCTTACATAGCCAAGATCCTGGACTTCCTGCAAGACGGTCTTCACAAGGGCTTGTAACCAAGTACCTTGAAGGTACAAATCTCAGCTCTCAGCTCCTACTTCGATCACAGTATGGTCGATCATCTATGGATCAGGAGATTCATGAAGTCCGCGTCACAAATCCCTCGACAATGTTCAACTCCTATCCGCCATGGGATCTCAATATTGTTTTGAATGGATTGTCAAAGTCATCTTTTGAACCATTGTCCTCAATATCCTTGAATAAATTCTCCTGGAAAACGGCTTTCCTAGTTGCTATCACAACGGCTAGGAGAGTTAGTGAGCGCCAGGCTCTTCCATCATCGAACCATACCTTAAAGTGCTAGATGATAGGATCATATTACGTTTGGATCCATCCTTTCTTCTAAAAGTGTCATCAGACTTTCACAGATCTCAAGAGATCATCTTTCCATCCTTTTGTCAGAATCCAGAAAATGAGAACGAAAGAGAATTTCACGTCAGACGTGAAACAAACAGTTTTGTTCTACCTGCAGCAGACTCACTCATGGAGAATGGATAACAATTTGTTTGTCCAATTTGGTATTTGTAACAAAGGAAAGAAAGCATCTAGTAGTACAATTGCTACATGGATCAAGTAAGCCATCTCAGAGGCTCTTGCCAAGCTGTCTCTCCACCTATCAACTTGAAAGCTTATTCCAGCTGAGCCGTGTCTGTTTCCTGGCTGAAAGGCGGACACTTCCATTGAGCAGGTCTGCAAAGCTGCCACGTGGTCTTCGGTTCATACTGTCACCAAACACTACAGGCTAGACATCCTAAAACATACGAATTTGGCCTTTGGAAGGAAAGTCCTTCAAGCAGTTGTCCCTCCCTAAAAGTTGTTTCTAAATATTAGCCAACAGATTGGCACCTCTCCTTCCTGGCATTATTACAGTGATCAAGTGGGATTTGTTCAGGGAAGGGAGGCTAGGGATAACACTAATAAATGAATGCTACTTATATCTCGATTGAGGGCTTTGCCTATCCCCATGTGTCTTCTTGCGGTGGACGCTGAGAAAGCTTTCGACCGAGTGGGGTGGAGATTTATGCACGCCTCTTTCGCACAGATCGTCTGGGTGACAGGTTCTTAAATAGAGTGGCGTCCCTTTACAGTTGCGCCACAGCGAAGGTTAGAGCTAACAGGACTTGTCATCCTCACTCTCTATACGTAATGGCATGCGCCAAGGTTGCCCCCTATCCCCACTGCTCTATGTTATCCTCATGGAACATCTGGCCAGTTGCCATACTTCAGAATCCTGATATTCGGGGAGTTGAGATAGGTAGGGGACATTATAAATCGACGACGACCTGCTGTTGTTTGTCTCCCAGCCTCGGATTGCCTTACCCTCTTTGATTAGGGAGTTTGAAGAGTTTGGAAAATACAGCAACTTCAGAGTGAATTTTACAAAATCCAAGGCTTTAAACATCTCCATTCCTATTATGCAGAAGGCACACCTTGAGGAAACATTCCTCTTCAAGTGGCTAGAGTGAGCTTTAAAATACATTGGGGTCTAGGTGCCGAGAGAACCTACTCAGTGGTTCAACCTAAACTTTCTCCCTTTGTTGCAAAAAACTAGACCTTAAGGGTGCCGTCACACGCTTCAATTTTATGAACGATAACGATATTGTTAGCAATCACATGCACGCGCGATCGCTAACAATATCTTTCACATCGCTGGTGAGCTGTCACACAGGCAGACTCACCAGCGATCAATTGACCAGAAACATCGTGGAAACGATTTAAATATCGTTTCCACGATGTCTTGCTCCCGCTGCCAGCCTCGAAGCTGCAGTGGTCTAAGTAACTGCGGTATCTAGGACGCAAGGCCTAGTCGCGTTCCTAAACGGTAGTGAGAGGCTGGTACAAGGTAAATCGTATCTAGGCACCCCCAGTTCCCGCATTACCTGACCCAGTCCAGTGCTTGGGAACGCTGGATCTTATCACTCGGTGTCATACGCAGACCTGAATGACAATGCAGATTTGAAACATGTTCACAAATCTGCGATCAAACAATCAAGTGATTTTACATTGTAAAATCGCTTGATTACATGCAGTGACGCACAGACGATATCGCTTAAGCGATTATAAAAGGAGATCACTCAAGCGATATCGTTCTGAAAATTGAAGCGTGTGACGTTGGCCTTAGACTTACAATAAAAGACAACTTGTCTTGGTTTGGATGCATCAATGCCATAAAAATGGACGTTTTACCCAAATTTCTGTTCCTTTTTCAGTCAATCCCCATTGGCATTCCTCCTTTTATCTTTGCTTACCTCCAGACGGCGATCCTGAGGTTTATTTGGGGATCCTATAGACCCTGAATAGGAGTCAAAACTCTACATCGGCACAAACACTTGGGGTGAGTGAGACTACCAAATTTTTGAAAATACCACAAGGCAGCCATTTTGACAAGACTGCTCAACTGGCAAAACCATAGAAACTCAAAGCTATGGGTTGCATTAGAACAACTGGGCTCAAAGGCCCCCTTGTGATATCTTCCCTGGATCTCTCCCTCTGATAGAGATAAAATGGGCCCTGAGATGGAGCTGCTAACCATAGCCTTACGTCTTTGGGAAAGAGGTCAGAGCAGGGACTCTTTCTAATATGAAAGGGCCTCTCCCTCCACTGTTTTTTAATCCAAGTTTACCTCTGGCAATGATGACCTTGACTTTTCTAAAATGGTACAGGCGTGACGAACCACTATGTTACATATTCTCGGAGGTCTGGGGTTGGACCCTTTTCTTACAATGGCTAGTACAGATCCAAACCTATCAATGCTGGAGTATGCTCAAATACAATCTTTACTGTCTGAGGGTGAAATGGGTAACTACTCAAGTCGTCCAATGCAGTTTGTAGAACTGTTCTTGCTGGAGTTGTTCCCCCACACACTGTATATCCTGCAAATATGCTATTTTAAATGCGGGTGAGGTCTTGATGGGCCCCAGATTCTTTAGAAAATGGGAGAATGAGCTACAAGTGGAGATCTCTGAGACAGATTGGAAAATGTGATGTAACTACCATGGCTTGTGTTGCCCAAGAGAGGAATTATAAGATCCTTTCTCGTTGGTATCAATGCCCGATGACTTTACACACTGTTTTTCCCTCTGTCTCAGATAGGTGCTGGAGATGCGGTGAAGACAGAGGAAATATGCTGTACATATGGTGGAGTTGTGCCCGGATTCAACCTCTGTGGGAGGAAGTCTTTGATTCTTATCACAGAATTTCCGGTAAAAGGATTGATATGTCACCCCTAATTGCTCTATTATCCATTTTGCCAGGTTCCTTCAAGTCACAAAAGACAGACTTTCTTGCTTCTGCCTTACAGCGGTGAGAGGGGTAATTCCCAGATACTGGAAAACAACTCGTCCCCTTATGTCCAGAATGGCTGAAGGATATGGGGCGACTGTGTAAAATAGAGGATCTCACAGCAGAGGTTCCTCGTGCTAGGGACTCCTTCCTGCTTTACATTGGAGCCTGTCGGTCATTTTTATGGATTCCCCGAACTTTAGGGATCTGTTTGGTGACAATCAAGGAGGTGCAGCCTCACATGAGTTTTCATAGGCTCACACCTCGTTTGTTTGGCATATAGAATTGAGGACTAAGGTACCAGGATTTTATGTGATTACATGAACATAGATACTCACTGTGGTTAACCCGAAAGAGCCTCCGTCCCCTCTTCCATGCCCTGTCCTCCCTCGTTCCCATCTAGACCTCCTTTCCCCTTGTGTCCTCTGTCTCTTTTAACCCCCTTCATTTATTTTCTTTCAACTTCTATACATTTTATTTGCTGTATGATTCACCTGCAATAACAGATGAGAATGCCCTTCCTATACTTAAAAAGGGTTCGTTAACTATTAAGAAGGATACCCTCTGTCAGTTGGATTGGCGAAGAGAAAGTTTGGTAAGCTTCGCATAGATTAAACTGGTTTATCATTTTTGATAGTTTTTGTTGATTAAGATATTGCAGTTAGTAATATATATGACACTATTGACAAATTATCAAAAGTCTAAAACTAATTAAGCTTAGATGACTTGGAATTTTTTGAAGTGAACATTTTCAAAAGGTTTACTAGCCTGATTTGTGGTTATAAAAGCAGATGAATATCGTTTGTTACCATGACATGATTTACGACCGACTTCTATGTGTGTTTAATGTACTGGTTATTGTTGTATTACTTTCATATCAATAAAAATAGATTGAACATTAAGTTTTTTTCTTTCGTATTACTCCTATGTGCTGTCGTGGAGTATGGGAGGAGAAATGGAATTAGACTTACCGGTAATTCTCTTTCGGGGAATCCTCCACGACAGCACGAGTAATTCCCTTCCTATTTTTGTACGATTTTTTTTGCATCCTTTCCTCCTTGTGTAAGTAAATCCTAGATCTTCATTTCCATTGGTTCTTGGTAAAGACTTTTGATGGGGGTGGGAGGGGCTATTTGACCTCTTGTGTTTTCTGCGCCTATTGGGGCAGAGAGGCAACCTCCTATGTGCTGTTGTGGAGGACTCCCCGAAAGAGAATTACCAGTAAGTGTAATTCCGTTTTTATTTATTTTTCCTCTTTACAGTATATACTGATTGGATTGAGTAATTTTAAATTTTCATAGAATTACAAATGTGACAATACTAAAGAAGTTATTATTATTATTTTTATTTTACATTTCCTTATTTTTAACTGGGAAAAAGGTGGCAGCTCAATCTTTTATTCCCCTGGATAGTCATCACAAGAGCATTAACATGACAGGTTTGGGGGCCCTCAGCCACCATCATAGCAGGCAATCAGGTCCCCACGATCTGTTGCCCAATCAGGAGCATTGGCCGAATTACAGTGCTTAAATTCTACTGTCAGTGGCATTTAAAAGGTTAACAGCAAAGATCGTGATAACTCCATTCGCTGCTGGCAGATCCAAGCTTTGTCATATTCAATGCCTCTGTCCTGTGCAGTGGGTTTATGTTTTGAGTTTGTTACAAACATCATGACACACCAGTAATAGTACATCATGGAGCTTTAAGTGGATAACATTATAAAGTTTGTTTACATATGGCAGATTTGCTGCAAAAAATCCTACTGATTAGCATGAGGCAGTTGCAGAAATTTCATTTAACAATTCTGATACCTGAACATACCCTTATACACACTTGCATCACAGGAATTCCAGGAATGGTTGCTGAACATCATCTACTATATACTGACATGTTAATGTTTACAGATTGGACAATAGAATAGTGCTGTTACATAAAACCCGAATACTACTGTAATGAAAAAAACATACATATTACTACTTGGTTATGTAAGTAGAAGGATTTTTGTGTAGTTAGTATTTAATAATTTAAAATACTGTATTTCTCCACTGTACATGAGACATTTAATTGTAATATAATTTTTTGGCTTTGTAAAAACCCCTTGGTTGCGGCGGCGTGGTTTGGATGCCAGTGTGAGCGGCTGTGTGTGAGAGCGCTGAAAATATCCTGGATGTTATACCTGGAGGTCCCTACTGGCCTGGATTGCGGACTGGAGGTGCTGAGAAGGCTGTGGAATGATTGAGACCCGCGGCAGAGGAGGAGATGACCCGGAGAAGGCAAAAAGATCTAGGCAGTGGGGATGGAAGCAGTCTCCAAGATTGCACCATGCTGAGAGAGGAGGCAGAGAAAGCGAACGCAGCCTGCTAGTGGAGCATGGTGGCGGCTGCAAAGCTGGAAAAGTTTGCCAGGGTTGAGGAGGGCAGTGTGGAAGCGGCTGCAGGAGGAGTTGAGGAGGCTAGGGAGGAGGATGAAGCCCTGGAGCATTAGGGGTCTGAGGTGGAAGAGCTTCAGCAGGAGGAGGAGCTGCAGCTGCAGGGCACAGGCAGGCTCAGGAAAGCCCACATGAAGAGCCTACTTTAAAAGATGTTTATGCAGTAGTATCATACTGCAAGGAGGCCCTAAAGACCCTAACTCAGCAGATCCTAGGAGTGCAGGGAGAACTGTCCACTATAAAAGATTTAAAAAAGGTTGACACCAGGATAGGGGCAGTGGAGGAACGAGTGGGGACTGCTGAGGATCAAATACTCAAGATGCAGAAGGCTGAGAAGAAATATATACAACAGATTTCTGAGCTGGCTGCAAAGACAGACGATCTGGAAAATCGTTCCAGACGCAACAATTTGAGAATAGTGGGAATTCGGAGACGTCTGAGGGAAGTAACCCCACTGAATTCATTGAAAGATGGCTCAGGGATAAAATTGGCTCGGACACTCTGACTAGACTGTTTGCAGTTGAGAGAGCACATAAGGTCCCTATGCAGCCTCAGCCGCCGGGCAAGGGACCGCGTACCATACTGGCAAAGATCCTGAACTATAGGGACAGAGACATAATTTTGCAAAAGGCCAGAGAAGTGGAAGACCTCACTATAAACGGGCAAAGGATTTCCATTTACCCGGACTATTCTGTCATTGTTCAGAAGCAGAGGATGAAATTTGTTGGTGTGAAAAGGCGCCTACGTGAATTTGGAGTACAATATTCAATGATATTTCCCGCAAAACTGCGAGTGATGGCGTTGGAGAAGACCTATTTTTTGTGGACCCGGAGGAGGCTTCGCAGTGGGTGGATACCAATGCTAAACGCATCAAGGAGGCTGGAGAACACACTTGAAGCAGGATGCAGGTGATATGGGCCCATTTTGGGAACTGACTGTGTTGGTGATGGGGCGAGAGAATGTATCTCTTGCCGTTTAGCTTTTTCTTCTGAGCAGAGGACTGATGGTCTGCAGAGACAAGAACCAGTAATTGTTTATCTTATTTTTTCCTTTTTTGTTTTCTCCCGTGTAGAGTACGGACAGAGGAGTGTCCCCGTAAGTTTTATTCACAGATAGACCCCCTTTTTTGTGGGGTCTCCTTTTGCTTTTTTCTCTTTCACTGGGCATTTTTCCCGGTTATTCTCTTTTTCATGGGACTAATTGAAGAGACGTTTATATGTATAAGACTGAAACTGACTTCCTATAATGTAATGTGAATGCTTTGGAGGTGGAGGGAGGAAGTGATATGGGAAGGAATATTCTGTAAAGTTTAAGATCTCTCAGGGTTTTTTTTTTTTTGAATTATAGATTTTTTTATAATAATAATTGAATGACCTTGTTATGATGTTGGGGTGGGTATGTGGCGGGAGGAGGACGAATGAGTAGATGACACCGAATCGTGAGACACTGGGTCTAGTGTTGTGGGACCCCACTCTCAATGGGAGTTTTGCTGATGTAACTCGAGGGGAGGGGAGAGGGGACAGCAACAAAGGGGTTTAGCAGCATTTCAATGGGACCGCAACTGTTACTATGGGGGATGAGATTAAAATCATCTGTTGGAATGTGAGGGGTCTGTCAGATGTGTCTAAGAGAGCTGCGATTCTTCAATATGTTCTGGATCGGAAGTCGGTGGTGGTGTGCTTACTGGAGACTCACCTGACTAAAGATACAGTTGAGGTGTTGAATAAGGGGTGGGTGCAGAGAGCGTATAACTCTACATTTTCTTCTTATGCCAGGGGAGTTTCGGTGTTGATACATTCCTCAGCAATGTACGAGGAGGTGGAGGTTAACATTGATGCTGAGGGGCAATATGTGATGGTGGTTTGCAAATTATATAGTTGTATGATATGTATTGTGGCTACTTATATCCCGCCACCGTATTCCAGTGTCGCGCTGAAAAAGGTGAGAGAGTTGGCGGAAAGGATGGGGGCAATGCCTCTCCTATTTATTGGAGATTTTAATAATGTAATGGATGCGAGATAGGAGTGACATATCCGGAAGGGAACAAAGAGGTACTCTGACTCCGTTTGGGGTGCTAATTCAAGAGATAGGCCTGACATACTTGTGGAGGGTTAGAAATGAGGACAGGAGCTGCTTTTCATGTTTCTCGACCTCGCATAAACCCTTTCTCGTATAGATCTAACAGTGGGGAATGGTTTACTTGATGAATTGGTGGAGGAGGTTGACTACTTGCCCAGAGTAATTTCAGATCACAGCCCAGTTCCTGTCTCTATCCGTTGGAGGGGATCGCAGGAACGTGTAGTGAAAGATTGGAAGATTCACCCAGCCTGGATCAGGATTCTAGATATGACTCACATTGGACGGGAGGTGGAAGAATTCTATGGTATCAACAGGGGCAGTGCGGATGCGCTCACCGTGTGGGATGCCATGAAGGCTTTTTTAAGGGGGATTCTATTTCGAGATATCTGCAGGGGCAAATCTCAGACCAAACAACTAGAGGAAGACTGTTTAAGAAGACTAGAGGAGGCAATATTGGGGGTGGTGAGACAGGCAGATAGTGCTTCTAGGAAAAACTTGAGATACAGGAGGAGGCCAATAGAGTCCTGACAGCGAAGGTGGATAGGAAACTAGCATTTCGGAAAGTACAATTCTATGAGGATGGAGAGGAAGTGGGGCACTTATTATCTGTGATTGCGGCAGCACAGAGGGGGAACCAATTTGTATACTCCCTGGAAGGGGAGAGAGGAAAAAGGGTCACAGACACGGGCGATATTCTGAAAATATTTGAAAAGTTTAATGGGAATTTATACTCCTCGAGGATGGACACTAGTGAGGGAGAGGTAATGGAGTTCCTGGATGGGGCGGAGTTGCCTAAATTGTCTGCTGAAGACAGGAGCGCTCTGGAGGCCCCTATTACAGTGGAGGAGTTGGAGGTAGCGCTGCATGGCATGGCTAATGAAAAAGGCTCCCGGGTCCGATGGCCTCCCGGCAGAAATTTATAAACACTTGGAAGAAGTTTTGCTGCCTAAATTATTGGAAGTTTTTGCCATGAATAGTTTTTATTTTTAATTTTGAAAATAACATAAAAGCAACGTGTCAAAAATATAAAGACAATGTGCACATGATTACTCATCCAATATCTGCGAATTGACTAAGTTAAAATGACAAACATATTCGTAATGACAGAATAGCAACAACGCGAGAACATTGCCAGACAAGTACAACTATAAAATACGAGATAAAATTGGGCTAGGGAGGAAGAAGGGGACGGAAGGGGGGAGCTAGTGCAAGGGAGGGAAGGATGAATTCCAGTAGGGGGTGGGCCATAGAAATTATTGGAAGTTTTTGAGACAGCTAAGGAAAGGGGTAGACTACCGATATCCATGAGAGAAGCCACTATAGTAGTGATCCCTAAGGAGGATAAGGATCTTAGTGAGCTGGACTCCTATAGATCTATCTCATTGCTGACGGTGGATGTGAAAATATTGGCAAAGGTGTTAGTGGGACGATTGACGACGGTGGTTTCTAATTTGATACATTCAGACCAATCCGACTTTATGCCGAATAGATCCACCGCTGTCAATTTAAGGAGATTATTTTTGAATTTGCAGCTGCCGTCGGACAATGTTGGTAGCATCATTGGACGCTCATAAAGCTTTTGATAGCGTTGAGTGGAGGTATCTTTGGAGTGTATTGCATTGTATGGGCTTTGGGTCACAGTTTATTTCGTGGATACAACTTCTGTATACTCAGCCTGTCGCAAGAATTTGTGTCAATGGTGCTGTTTCTCGAGGGATCGAGCTGAAGAGGGGTACAAGGCAGGGGTGCCCATTGTCACCTCTACTGTTTGCCCTGGCAGTGGAACCTCTGGCTGCTACTATTAGAAAGACAAAGGAAATTGCTGCTTTTAAATACTGGAGGATTGAGGAAAAGATTGCGTTGTATGCAGATGACATCTTGTTCCTGGAAGATCAGGGTGCCGCATTGGGCCATGCCATGCGGACTATTGAGGAGTTGGGAGTATTTTCAGGGCTCACAATGAATTGGAATAAATCTGTTTTGTTTGAGGTGGATGGGAAGGAGGAGGAAGTGGAGGAACGGATGGAGACAAACAAGTTAAAAAAAGTGTGCTAGGGACGGGCTGCACCTCAATGGGGAGGGTGCAGCTGTGCTGGGGGAGAAAATGGCTAGAAGGTTGGAGGAGTGTTTAAACTAGGGATTGGGGGGGAGGGTATTCATTGTATAGGAGGGGAAGATAGTGTAAACAGTAACCTGGGCACAAGTAATAAAATTGGGGGTGGCATGGGGGTGGGGTTAGAACAGACAATCTAGTAGGAAGGAAGAGAGGTAAAGAGAGATGCATAAAGTGCATGTTCACTAATGCCAGAAGCCTCACCAACAAAATGGAGGAATTAGAATTGATTTTGTTGGAAAATAATTATGACATGATGGGGATTTCGGAGACTTGGCTGGACGAGAGCCATGACTGGGCTGTTAATTTACAGGGCTATTGTCTGTTCAGAAATGACCGTACAAATAGGCGAGGAGGAGGTGTATGTTTATATGTAAAATCATCCTTAAAACCCATCCTGCGTGATAATATAGGTGAATCTAATGGAAATGTAGAGTCCCTGTGGGTGGAGATAAGGGGAGGGGGAAAAAATAATAAATTACTGATAGGGGTTTGTTATAAGTCTCCAACAATAATGGAAGTGGAGGAGAATATCCTCATAAAGCAAATAGATGAAGCAGCGACTCAGGGAGAAGTCATTATTATGGGGGACTTCAACTACCCTGAAATACATTGGGGATCAGAAACCTGCAGTTCCAGCAAAGGTAATAAGTTTTTGAAAACTATGAGAGACAATTACCTTTCACAACTGGTTCAGGACCCAACAAGAAGGGGGGCACTGCTGGACCTAATATTAACCAACAGGCCAGACCGCAAATCAAATATACGGGTTGGAGGTCACTTGGGTAATAGTGATCATAACGTAATAAGCTTTCAAGTATCCTTTACTAAGACGTGTAGTAGAGGGGCCACAAGGACACTAAACTTCAGGAAGGCAAATTTCCAACGGTTGAGAGATGATCTTAGTGCAATAAACTGGGACGATGTCCTGAGACATAAAAGTACACAACACAAATGGGAGATGTTTATTAGCATCCTGAATAGGACCTGTGCACAATATATACCCTATGGGAATAAGCATGCTAGAAATAGGAGGAAACCACTATGGCTAAATAAAGCGGTAAGAAGTGCAATATGTGACAGAAAGAAAGCATTTAGGGAATTAAAGCAAGTAGGTAGTGATGAAGCATTAAATAAATACAGAAAATTAAATAACATTTGTAAAAAGCAAATCAAGGCAGCAAAGATTGAGACAGAGAGACTCATTGCCAGAGAAAGTAAAAAGAATCCCAAACTATTTTTTAACTACATAAATAGTAAGAAACTAAAAAATGATGGTGTTGGCCCCTTTAAAAATAGTTTGGGTGAAATGGTGGATGAGGATGAGGAAAAAGCCAATATGCTAAATGACTTTTTTTCAACAGTATTTACACAAGAAAATCCCATGACAGACAATATGATCAGTGATAACAAAAAGTCTCAATTAAATGTCACCTACTTAACCCAAGAGGAAGTATGGCATCGTCTAAAAATCACTAAAATTGACAAATCACCGGGCCCGGATGGGATACACCCCAGAGTGCTGCAGGAATTAAGTACTGTCATAGATAGACCATTATTTTTAATATATTTAAAGATTCCATAAAAACAGGGTCTGTACCACAGGACTGGCGTATAGCAAATGTGGTGCCAATATTCAAAAAGGGGACAAAAACTGAACTTGGAAATTATAGGCCAGTAAGCTTAACCTCTACTGTGGGTAAAATCCTAGAGGGTTTTCTAAGAGATGCTATACTGGAGTATCTGAACAAAAATAACCTCATGACCCATTATCAACATGGTTTTACGAGGGACCGTTCCTGTCAAACTAATCTAATAAGCTTCTATGAAGAAGTAAGTTCTGGACTGGACCAAGGAAATGCAGTGGATGTGGTGTATATGGACTTTTCAAAAGCTTTTGATACGGTGCCACACAAAAGGTTGATACATAAAATGAGGGCAATGGGGATAGGGGAAAATATGTGTAAGTGGGTTAAGAACTGGCTTAGTGATAGGAAACAAAGGGTGGTTATTAATGGAACACACTCAGAATGGGTCACAGTTAACAGTGGGGTACCACAGGGGTCAGTGTTGGCCCGCTTCTATTTAATATATTTATTAATGACCTTGTAGGGGGCATACAGAGTAGAATCTCAATATTTGCAGATGACACTAAACTCTGCAGGGTAATCAATACAGAGGAGGACAATTTTATATTACAGGAGGATTTATGTAAACTAGAAGCTTGGGCTGCTAAATGGCAAATGCGCTTTAATGGGGATAAATGTAAAGTCATGCACTTGGGCAGAGGAAACAAAAGGTATAATTATGTGCTTAATTGTAAAACACTGGGCAAAACTGTCACTGAAAAAGACCTGGGTGTATGGGTAGATGACAAACTCACATTTAGTGGCCAGTGTCAGGCAGCTGCTGCAAAGGCAAATAATATAATGGGATGCATTAAAAGAGGCATAGATGCTCATGAGGAGAACATAATTTTACCTCTATACAAGTCACTAGTGCGACCACACTTAGAATACTGTGTACAATTCTGGTCTCCGGTGTATAAGAAAGACATAGCTGAACTAGAGCGGGTCCAGAGAAGAGCGACAAAAGTCATTAGAGGACTAAGGGGTCTGCAATACCAAGACAGATTATTAAACTTGGGGTTATTTAGCTTGGAAAAACGAAGGCTGAGGGGTGATCTTATAATAATGTATAAATATATGAGGGGGCAGTACAGAGACCTTTCTAATGATCTCTTTACTCTTAGGCCTGAGACTGGGACAAGGGGGCATCCTCTACGTCTGGAGGAAAGAAGGTTTAATCATAATCACAGACGAGGATTCTTTACTGTAAGAGCAGTGAGACTATGGAACTCTCTGCCACATGATGTTGTAATGAGTGACTCACTACTAACATTTAGGAAGGGCCTGGATGCCTTTCTTGAAAACTATAATATTACCAGTTATATATACTAGATTCTTTGATAGGGCGTTGATCCAGGGAATTAGTCTGATTGCCATATCTGGAGTCAGGAAGGAATTTTTTCCCCCAATGTGGAGTTAAGTGTTGCCACATGGGTTTTTTTTTGCCTTCCTCTGGATCAACATGTTAGGCTATGGGTTGAACTAGATGGACTTAAAGTCTTCCTTCAACCTTAAAAACTATGTTACTATGTTACTATGTTACATACTTGCCCATTTCGGACTATCTGCAGCTGAATTTTGCTCCGCTAATGGAGGTCTTGAGGCGTAAAGTTAAAGCATGGAACAGGTTGCGGTTGTCTGTGGTGGGTCGAGTCAGCCTAATTAAACTTATTCTGATGCCTAAGATATATCTATTGCACAATTCTCCTGTGAGGGTTCCCCAAACAAGGTTTAAATTAATTAATGATCTGTTCAGGGCTCTAATTTGGGGTAAGAAACAAGCCAGAATACGACTGGAGACCCTACAGAGGCCAAAAGATGAAGGTGGCCTGGCATTGCCTCATCCGGGGATTTATTTTCTAGCTGCACAGAGTCAACGCTTGAGGGGATGGGCCAGTAAAGTGGAAAACAGTCCCATTCTGGAAGTACTGGAGGTATTTGTTCACAGATCCCCCCTGACGGATGGATTGGAGGATGGGTCAATGATGAATATGGGAAGGAAATACCCAATGCTTGACCTTATGTATAGGTTATGGGATAGAAATAAACAGCGGAGAGGGGTGACAGGGCTGACAAAGTACCCGCCTATATGGGATAACGAGAAACTACTGGAAATTTTTAAAATGGGCAGACCAACTGACTGGATATTAAGGGGAATTCGATATCTGTATCAAATAGTTGACAGACAGGAGCTTAAATCTTTTCAACAACTGAGGACGGAATTTAATTTACCTGACTCGGGTTGGTACCTGTATATGCTGTGGTGATGTGGCCCCTGGCCGGGTGCATCACACAGGTTATCAGTGCAAGTCTCTGTTCACATGGGCCGGTTTTCCTGATTGCGTGTGCTGTGTGAAACCTGTCCGGTGTACAGGGGGTTAACAGCTGAAGGGTTTTCATGAGCTGAGTGAAACAGCTGAGTGTGAGTGCTGAAGATCTGGGTTACTTCATGAGTCTAATGAGCGGCTGTGTCTGAACCTGTGTATGAGTGCTTTGCTGGGCTAAACCTGAATGGTGCACAGGGGGTTAATCACATCTCAGGTCTGTGTGTGAGATGTGCTGATTGACTCACTGTGTTGCAGCTGTGGCTGGGGCAGCCTGGATAAGAACCTGCCAGGTGTCTGAATGAGAGGGAGGACAATGGGAATCAGAGCAGTTCAGACCACTGCCATGTGAAGACGTGCTGGAAGTGATCCGTCCCTGGTGGGGGGAGTGAAGGGAGCCTGCCAGCTCCATGCCGGTGGCACAAAGATGCGTGCATGCTAGCAAGTGTCCAGGACCGAGGTCGGCTCAAGGGCCAGGCGGTCATGTGTGTGTGTGATGAGGACCGAGAATGGCTCAAGGGCCAGGCGGTCAGATGTGCGGTGTGAGAGACCGAGTACTGCTCAAGAGCCAGGCGGTCACAGACGACTTTGGGACTGACTGAGTGAGTCATGATATGGTCCCGTTGATCCAGATGTTAGTGTCCCGGATCCCGGTGGATCCGTGGTGGTCTTGTGTGTACTGAGTGACTGACAGGGTTCCTGTTACTATTGTGGGCCCTGAGTATGTAGCATACTGGTGTATGTAAAAATGCCATGAATGCTGTGTCATGCGTGAGTCATAATGGTTCATGAAAAAGTGCCATGTGTGATAACTCGTGTGCAATAGGATGGGGAATGATCCCTGTCAGGGTGTTAGGCGGAGGTAACCGCCATTGGGACTGACAATAGGTCGTGATATGGTCCCGTTGATTATCATGTGAATGTATTGTAATGTCATATGTGAATGTCATATAGTGTAATGTAACGAGGTGCATATTATATGTGAAAATGTATATACTGTTATGATTTATGTGATGAAAGCGGTTTATGACAAAAAAAACAATAAATCCGCTGGTTATGTTCCGTTACAATGTAGTCGCTGGTGTCATTTCCCCGTGCCAAGCGGGTTCCCCTGGGGCGCTACCTCACAATGTAGATGAGACATGCGGTCAAGGCAGAAGGGGGGAGAGACCTGACCATATATACTGATATAGTTCTCGACTATATTTGCAGTGGAGGAATCACAAGAGGGGTGATTTCAAGCATATATAGGGATGTGATGCATACGTTTTTCTTGCCTTTCCTATTAAAAGAAGAGTTAAGTGGGAAGAGGAGGTAGGGCCCATGTCTGATGATGTCTGGAATACTATCCTGGAATACGTTCCTAAGTTGTCCCTGTGTGAACCGGATAGATTATCACATTTATATGTGATACATAGAGTCTATAAATCCCCTTTGATGTTGTATAGAGCTGGACTGAGGGATAACTCTGATTGTCCAAGATGTACTGGGGACAGGGCTGGTATATACCACATGATGTGGTCCTGTCCAAGGTTAACCTCATTTTGGATCACGGTTACTAATAGAATAGCTGGGGCGTATGGATGCAGTATACCAAGAGACCCTAGAGTTTGTCTGTTGGGCTACGTGGAAGAAGTGGCAGCTGATGATATTTCAAAAGTTGCTATTGCCAAGCTGTTATTTACGCCAAGAAAATTGATAGCGAGGCACTGGATACGGCAAGATACTCCAAGCAGAAATGAGTTTGTGAAACAGGTGGATGAATTGATTTGGATGGAAAGGGGAATATGGGAAAAAAGGGAAAAAATTGCTAAATTTAAGCGAATGTGGGATCCATGGTTAGGATATGGATGAATGATGGTGCAGTAGTGAGATTCTGATGATATATATGACAGGGAGACCTCTGGCAAGGAATTCATGGATGTGAAATAGTAACACTTTTGAAAACTGCTATTAGCTGCTGGGAGGCGATATTGTTGCTGGGGGTTGTGTGAGGGTGGGGAGGAAACTGTTACTTTAACTCCTTACCGACACAGGACGTTGAACAACGTCCTGGGCCGGTAAGGGGGCTTTGATGTGAGCTCCGGCGTGGCGCTCACATCAAAGCTCTGACATCTCAGCTGATTTCATCAGCTGAGATGTCGGGGTAAGGGCCACGTCACACACACAGATATTTGTGCAGATATTGTTCACAGATCTCTGGTTGCAGTGAAATCATGGACACATTGTATCTGTTTGTACACAGCCACAAAATGGAACAATATGTCCATGATTTCACTGCAACCAGAGATCTGTGAACAATATCTGCACAAATATCTGTGTGTGAGACGTGGCCCTAACAGCAACGATCGGATCCGGGATCCGATCGGCGCTGTTAACCCCTTGGATCCCGCCGTCAATCGCTGACAGCGGGATCCAAGGCGGTCGCGGCAGAGAACGCGCTGTTCCCTGCCTGCTCCGGAGATCCCGCGATAGTATCGCGGGATCTCCGGCGCTCACTTGACAGCCCGGGGTCCTGGCTAGACCCCGGATGCTGTCAGAGCGCAGTTACGTGTAGTGGTTGGCAGGCGCTGCCAACCACAACACAGCTGCGATTCTGGGAGATACAGATGAGCTGCAGCTCATCTGTATCTCCCAGAAGTGATCGAATTGTGCAGCAAGGTGCCTCTTAAAGAGGCAGTGTAAAAATAAGAATGAATCGATTAGGCCCCTTTCACATCAGCGGTAAATGCTGATCGCGGCAGTTGCGGTGAAAAAAACTGCAACTGCCGCGATTACCACATAACCGCCGCGATCACGGCACACTTGCGGCAAGCCCCATACAATGTCTATGGGGCTTGCGGTAAGTGTGCGGCAGGTGCGGCAAGTGCAGTTTCGGCACTTGCGGCAGGTGCGGCCGCGAAAAAAACGCAGTTTTTTCGCGGCTGCACCTGCCACAAGTGCCGAAACCGCAACTACACTGCACTTGCCGCACCTGCCGCAAGCCCCATAGACATTGCATGGGGCTTGCCGCAGGTGAACCGCAAGTGCGACGTTATGCGGTAATCATGGCAGTTGCTTTTTTTCACCGCAACTGCCACGATCAGTGCAAAACGCTGATGTGAAAGCAGCCTTAATAAAGTTTTTAAAAACCTGTAAAAAAAAGAAAAAACATAAAAGTTCAAATCACCCCCCCTTTTTCCCCAATCGCAATGAAAGTATAAAAAAATACATGTTTGGTATCGCTGCATTCAGAATTGCTCGATCTATCATCATATTAAATCTGTTAATGAGAGCCGTAAACTCCGTAACGGAAAAAATGGTGCAAACGCCAAAATTCCTTTTTTTTGGTCGCCGCAACATTGCTATAAAATGCAATAACGGGCGATCAAAACTGCGGATCCCCCCAAAAATGGTATCATTAGAAACGTTAGCTCAAGACGCAAAAAATAAGCCATCACACAGCCTCAGATCCTGAAAAATGAGCACGCTACGGGTCGCAGAAAATGGCGCAAAAAGTCTGTTTTTGTTTTCTTTTGCAAACTTCTGAATTTTTTGTCACCACCTAGATACTAATAAAGGTATACATGTTGGGTGTCTACGAACTCGTACCGACCCGAGGCATCACGCCGTCACATCAGTTTTACCATATAGTGCACATGGCGACCAAAATACCCAAAAAACAAACGTATTATTGCACTTATTTTGCAATTTCACTGCATTTAGAATTTTTTTGCAATTTCCCTGTACACTATATGGTAAAATAAATTATTGCATATGAAAGTACATCTCGTCCTGCAAAAAACAAGCCATCATATATTGACGGAAAAATAAAAAAGTTATGGCTCCTGGAAGCAGGAGAGCAAAAAATGAAAATGAAAAATGAAAAATTCCCCGATCATGAAGGGGTTAAAGTATATTGAGGTACATGAAGATGTGAATTTGTATACTAAATTTGTAAGTTTTGATAATGTTTAATAAAATTTATCTGATTTAAAAAAAACCAAAAAAAACCTTGGAACCCTTTTTTTTAGCTAGTCCCCCAAGGCCCGTAAGTTTTAGGAGGGCTTACAATTCAGTGATATATACATGTGAGGGGGGGTAGAGTGGAGCATTTTCCCCGGGATGCTTGGCTACCAGGGGGCGCTAACTAACCAATATGACTGGGCTAAAGTATTTAGATACAGGTAGTTACTCACTTGTCCCGGCTCCAGCTTCGGACTTTGCACCCTCCCTCTCCAGCTGGCCAGCTTCTTCTGTGCCAGTCAGGTTACTATGTAATCCAGCACAAACCTTTGATATCATCATGCAAGGCTTTTTGGGCCTGGCTCAAATGGCTTCATGCTGTACAAGTGCATGCTCTGCTACCATGTATAGTATGTTATGTATGTTTCAGGAGTACGGTAGAAACAGTACTATTGGGAAAGATTTCATTAAAACATTAAACGTTAACCCCCACATATACCGGTCCACTTAGTACTAGGGTGATGTAGCCTTAATGTTATACTAGTCCAGCATATTATAGGGTGCTGTCTTCTCCCCTGAAGACTCTTAAAAGCGAAGCGCGTCGGTTCTACCAAGGGTCAGTCATAGTGAGGGTTAGCTGTGGACTGCCCTTGTTCGGGCGGTAGTTTGAATTTAGGGGCAGTTATTCCTAGGCCAGGGTTAGCGTGCCTTCTTCTGGACTTCGCGCTTACAAACCGGTTGCTCATGGACATATTTAGCGGGATGGGTTTCTTTTTACTGCATGCCAAGTGATAGATGAAAACATTCCTTTATTGTCTATTTAATATATTTGAACCTCATTGAGCATAATTTATGACTAACTGGATCACTCTCAATTTTAGTTTTGGATATTCTCTTTTTATAGTTAGATAGCGAATATTAACTAACCTTTGTGGGTTCAGACCTAATACACATGGTTGTTGTTGTTTGATTTTTTTCCTTTCTGATCGTGTGTTGGAGTGAATGTTCGAGCTACGTCCCCCCCCCAACATGTTATTTTTGGTGACATACCTGTGTGAACTCTTTTAGTTTATAGGTATATACCCCGCACACTTATATTTTTGTCTAGGAGGGACCCCTCTCTTTTTATATTTTATTCTCATTAAAGGCTTTGTTTTAATTATATCTTTCCCAATAGTGTTATTTTGGTCTTTTGGATACTATTGTTCTATATATCCTAGCTGATTCTTGTATGTTCGAGGAGTCTAACCACACTTTCTGATACAGAAAATTGCTTTCCGGAATTAGGCTACTTTCACACTACGATTTTTGTAAAATCCGATGCTGTCCGATATAAATCGGACAGCATCGGATTCTTCTAATGCCTGGAATCGGGTGCCAAATAGGCATCCGATTCCGACAGAAAATAGGATGCCCGCCCTCCTGTCAGATCGCTCCCTGAGAGCTGTCAGTCTCTCCCCCGGTCCTCTTCTTTATCCCCTGTGTCTCCCCTCTTGGCCCCCGGTCCTGTGTCTCCCCTCTTGGCCCCCGGTCCTGTGTCTCCCCTCTTGGCCCCCGGTCCTGTGTCTCCCCTCTTGGCCCCCGGTCCTGTGTCTCCCCTCTTGGCCCCCGGTCCTCTCATCCCCTGTGTCTCCCCTCTTGGCCCCCGGTCCTGTGTCTCCCCTCTTGGCCCCCGGTCCTGTGTCTCCCCTCTTGGCCCCCGGTCCTCTCATCCCCTGTGTCTCCCCTCTTGGCCCCCGGTCCTGTGTCTCCCCTCTTGGCCCCCGGTCCTGTGTCTCCCCTCTTGGCCCCCGGTCCTGTGTCTCCCCTCTTGGCCCCCGGTCCTGTGTCTCCCCTCTTGGCCCCCGGTCCTCTCATCCCCTGTGTCTCCCCTCTTGGCCCCCGGTCCTGTGTCTCCCCTCTTGGCCCCCGGTCCTGTGTCTCCCCTCTTGGCCCCCGGTCCTGTGTCTCCCCTCTTGGCCCCCGGTCCTCTCATCCCCTGTGTCTCCCCTCTTGGCCCCCGGTCCTGTGTCTCCCCTCTTGGCCCCCGGTCCTGTGTCTCCCCTCTTGGCCCCCGGTCCTCTCATCCCCTGTGTCTCCCCTCTTGGCCCCCGGTCCTCTCATCCCCTGTGTCTCCCCTCTTGGCCCCCGGTCCTCCTATGCGTTCTCCTCCTCTTGTCCTCCTCCTCCTCTCCTCCTCTCATTTCTCACCTGTCCACGACTCCTGCACGGTCCCCGCGCGTCTCCGGTGCCTTGCTGTTCTGTCTCAGTGCAGCCAGGACCTCTCGTGATGTCACAATCACATGACTGCCGGCTATTGGTTCCTGGCAGTCATGTGATTGTGACATCACGGCAGGTCTTATCAGCACTGACGGCAAGATACCTGGAGACACCGGAGATGCCGGGAGACGTCGGGGGCCTCGTGGACAGGTGAGCATAGATTTTTTTATTTTTAATTAACCCATTCATTCACTTTTGGACCGATTTTAGTGTACTGAGCATGCTCAGTACACTAAAATCGGTCCGAGGAGACATGAGATGTTTCCTCGGACCCTTCTCCATAGGGCCCCATGTTAAGTTGATCGGGTCGGATCGGATGTGCACTAAATGCCATCCGATCTGGTCCGATCCGAATCTGTCCGATTTTATTTTCGGTGCAAAAATCGGAGCAAGCTCCGATTTTTGCACCGATAAAAAAATCGGACAGATTCGGATCGGACCAGATCGGATGGCATTTAGTGCACATCCGATTCGGTCCGATGCCCATAGGCATACATGGGGTCCGAAAATCGGTCCGATGCTGTCCGATTTTCATCGGACAGCATCGGAAGTGCTAAAATCGTTATGTGAAAGCAGCCTTAGTCTGGATTCATTATGCTATTCTAGCAATCTTTTTGCTGATCTTTCCAGCCAGATAAAGAACAAAATCATTGGTAGAAATAGAATTTTTCATATTCAAAAGGCTGCTCAGGAACACATGTTCGAAGAAATCTCTAAATGATGTTATAGTGATACGTGCATTGGGCATATGGAAGCAGCTGGGTGTAGAAACCCAGACTCAGCACTGACCTTGCACACTATTTATCCATGTTATCTAAAAGTATTGACATTCAGTTGATCATGTAAGATACGTATGTGAATCAGGGGCATTTATTATGTAAAATAAAAAGAGATGTTCTTTTTGAAGCACCCCAATTGCACATATCACACAATATTTTTTGATGAAATGTTTTTTAATATGTTTAAAATGTATATTAATAAAAATTATAACTTTTAATTAATATAGTACTCCAGGTGTGTTTTTTGGCACAAAGGTTGATAATCAGTACATGAATGCAGCACTAGAACCAAAGTCAATAAATGAATGTAGCACAACTCCAAATCTTTTTTAGTAGTCAGCTTCACTGCTGCAAAAGGATGAACACCTCAGTTTTTCAGAAATGATCTCCTTCACTGTTGTCAGTATAGAGATTCTAAATCCGGCATGGAGTGAAGCTAGGGGTGGGTAAATTTAGCAGAAATTAGAGAAGATAAGAAGATGCAGCTTAATCTTAATCTTAGAGAACTCTCAGCCAGAAGGGAAAGGGTCCTTACTAATTCAACATAGAAAGAATGTAAATAAAAAATATAATAGTCACTTGGGCTCCACAGAGAACCTGCGATCAACTAAACACTGAGACCTTGTGATCCCAGGACCTCCAGAGGTAACATCATGATGCGACACACTCTTGAGAGTTAGTGGTACATTTTGCTAGATATGATTTTCGTTTATTTATAAAAATATAAACAAAGTGACATTTTTTCTTATAATTTCACAATTTTCAAACTTTGAATCTTTCTGGCCTTAAACCATACTTACACCACATAAAATAGTTAATAAATAATACTTGTCACGTGACTTTATATCAGCCCCATTTTTTAAACATTTTTTTTTAGAAATTTAGAAGTGTTAAAAGTTTGTCAGCAATTTTTCATTTGTCCACCGAAATTTACAAAACCAATTTTTAGGGACCATATCTCATTTGCATTGACTTAGAGAGGCCTATGTGACCTAGAATACCCAAAAGTAACACCATTCCAAAAAATAACCCTTTAAATTAGATAAAACCACATTCAAAAAGTTTATTAACTATTTACGAGCTTCATTAAAGCAACGTGGAAGGAAAAAAAAAACGGAATTAGACTTACTGGTAATTCTCTTTCGGGGAATCCTCCCCGACAGCACAACAGGAAGTTGCCTCTTGGCCCTAATAGGGGCAGGAAACACAAAGAGGTTAAATAGCCGCTCCTACCACCAGTGTTTATCAAGGACCAACGGAAAAAGAAGTTCCAAGACATACTTACACCAGTAGGTAGAGAAAAAATGTTGAACAAAAATAGGGAGGGAATTACTCGTTCTGTCGTGGAGGATTCCCCGAAAGAGAATTACCGGTAAGTCTAATTCAGTTTACTCCTCCCATCCTCCACGACAGCACAACAGGAGTAATACCAAAGAAAAAAATGACTAGGGATGGACCACAGCTTGCAGAACCTTCCTTCTGAAGATCAGATCCGCACGTCTCAGGACATCCAGACGGTAATGCTTGGTAAAGGTAAGAATAGATGCCCAGGTGGCGGCTTTGCAGATTTGCTCGATGGAAGCATCTGCCTTCTCGGCCCAGGAAACAGACACGGCACGGATGAAATGCGCCTTCAGATTGAGGGGAGGAACCAGATCCTGACATGAATATGCCTCTGCGATAGCACGTTTAAGCCATGTCGCAATTGTACTCCTAGAAGTCTTCTTTCCCTTATTTTGACCCCCGTATTGGATAAAAAGGGTATTGTCCACATGAAACTCCCGTTCCCGGTCATTAACTGGGTTCTGACAGAACGAAGGCAACATTTCTTGGGAACGATGGAAGTCCGAGGAGACCTTCGGGAGGAAGGATGGATCGAGCCTGAGTATCAGGCAATCATCAAGGACCCCGAGATAAGGTTCAGTAATTGAAAGGGCCTGGAGCTCACTAACCCATCTTGCCGATTTAATGGCCAGCAAAAATGCCGTTTTCCAGGACAGCTTGCTCAAGGCCGGGGATGACAAAGGTTCAAATGAAGAAGATGCATGTCCAGTCAGCACTATGTTGAGGTCCCATGGAGGACAAGAGTTCAATCTTCGTGGATGAAGACGGGAAGCCGCTCTTATAAAACTTTGGATCCATGGATGCTCAGCCAAAGATTGGTCGAAAAAAGTACTAAGGGCTGACACCTGGACCTTGAGGGTGCTAGGACGCAAACCCTTATAAGAAACAAAAACAGAGGGGCGCAAATGAGAAGCACCTGAGACACTAAATTGGTCTGTGGTGAGTAGCAGTATCGCTCACCTCGGTGTGTTGTGTGCCTACGCACAACACCAATTAACGCTCAGGGCTTTAAACCTCTGGATCCCGCCAGGCACCGTCGCCGTCGTTCCAGCGATCCTTTCCAGGAAGGCGACCCCACGTGAACCAGGACCTGGAAACACATCACCGCAGGTCATTTGTTAATGGCCCAGCAACCACATGTCCTTTCGCTCCGGTGAATGGCTCCGGAGGTAAAACTTAATCTTCCTTCCCACCGCAGCTCCTGCCAGCCTCCCAATAGGGATACCACGAATATAAACAAAATAAAAGGCGGTCTAATGGTGCGCTAAGAAGGAGAGGATTACTAATCTTATATTAAAGCATCCAAAGCTTTATTAAGATGTCCCCTATACGCCACAACATGTTTCGACAGTCTACAGCTGTCTTCCTCAGGTGATATGCTTTAATATAAGATTAGTAATCCTCTACTACTTAGCGCTCCATTAGACCACCTTTTATTTTGTTTATAGGACGCAAACCCTTGTCCAACCTGTCCTGCAGGAGATCCAGAACGGAGGCAATGTTGGGTCGGAAGGAATCCAGAGGGGATGACCGCACCTGGAATGATAAACTTTCCACACTTTGGAGTAGGTGACATTTGTAACTGGCTTCCTACTGCCCCTCAGGGTAGCAATCACCTTCTCTGAAAGACCCTGACGCCTCAGAAGATCGCATTCAAAAGCCAGGCCGTCAGTTGGAGCTGGGCCAGCTCTGTTGGAAGATGTCCCACCGGAGGGGAAGATGAATCGGTGCTGTTGTTGACATCTGATTGAGCAATGCAAACCAGGCCAGTACGGAGCGAGGAGAATTGCAGGAACATGCTCTGTTCTGATCTTTTGGAGGACTCACAGCAAGAGAGGGATTGGAGGAAAAGCGTAAACCAGACTGAACCGCCAAGGTTGAGCAAGAGCGTCCACCGCCAAACAGATCTCGATCGACCTGTGCATTCTGACGACTGGTAAACACTTCTGGACACCCCCAAATCCGGTCAGTTCATGGAAGATATCCAGATGGAGACTCCATTCGCCTGGAAGAAGATCCTGACGACTCAGAAAATCTACTTCCACATTCCAGGGTCCTTCCTGATGAAATGCCGAGATGGAAAGAAGATGGCGCTCTGCCCAGGAGAAGATTCGAGCAGAGACCTCTAGCAGACTGCAGAAGCGGGTACCCCCTTGATGACGTAGATGTGCTACTGTCTTGACATTGTCCGAGAAGATCTTTACATGCTTCCCTGAAGCAATGTCTGGCCTCCATGGAGCGCTTCCTCCACTGCACAGAGCTCTCGGAAGTTGAAAGACCACTCGCTGACCCGATGTGACCAGCGTCCCTGAAAGGAGGAATGGGAGACCATAGCCCCCCAACCCCTCTGGCTGGCATCGGTATAGACTGTTACCAGAGGAACCTGAATCCATGGATTTCGCTTCCGCAGGAACACTGGATCCATCCACCACTGGAAAGACTGTCGGGCCACCGGGGATAACAGGATCTTGGAATCGAGGCCAGATGGGAGACCATTCCAGAGTGTGAGAATGTGTGACTGAAGCACCCTTGAGTGCGCTTGGGCCCATGGGAATGCAGGCTGTCATGGACCCCAGGACGGACATGGCAGTGCGAATAGAGACCCTGTGACTGCGAAGGAGAGAGCGAAGCTTGTCCTGTAGCAGAAGACGTTTGTCTGATGGAAGAAAACTCATCTGCTTGGCGGAATCCAGAAGGCAGCCGAGGAACACCTTCCTCCGAGAAGGCGTTAAGCTTGATTTCGGTAGGTTCACCAGCCAACCTAGGGAGCGAAGGATCTGGAGCAGCTCTTGGGTCTGTGTCCTCAGAAGAATCTCGGAGGAAGCCGTGATCAGGAAGTCGTCTAAGAAGGGTACTATCACAATGCCCTTCTTTCTGACAAAAGCCATGACTTCTGCCATAATAATCTTTGTGAACATGCATGGGGCGGAGGACAGGCCGAACAGGAGCACCCGGAATTGGAAATGATGGACCTGACCCTGGAACCAGACTGCGAACCGGAGAAACCTTTGATCCGCAGGATGGATAGGGATGTGATAGTAAGCATTTTGGAGATCCAAAGTTGCCATCACATAATTCTTCCCGATTAGCGGCACTGTAGACTTGAGTGATTCCATCTTGAAACGGGAATAGACTACCCGAGAGCTCAGAGACCTGAGATTGATTATGGTGCGGTATTAACCCCCTGGTTTTGTCACCAGAAAGAGGTGCGAATAATGGCCCTCTCCTACCTCCCCAGTGGGACTGGAATGACGGCGCCCATCTGAAGCAGATTCTGAACCTCTTTCCAAAAGGAAGATTGCAACTTTGGGTAGGACAGAGCAGTATTATTATTATTATTAGGTATTTATATAGCGCTATTAGGATACATGGCGCTGTACAAGTTAGAGGGTAGACAAAGACAAGTGGTCGAAAAACAACGACAAATCGAGAAAACAATCGTACAGGTACAATAGGGCCAGGTTATCCTGTGCGCGAGGGCTCACAGTCTAGAGGGGGTGGGGAGGGAGACAGGAGGAGGGGGAGAGGTGAGACGGTGCAGTGGATTGGGTCTCAGTGTGTTTTGTAGGCTTGTAGGAAGAGGTGGGTCTTCATGTTTTTCTTGAAGGTTCCCAGGGTAGGGAGTGTCTGATGTGGTGGGGGAGGGAGTTCCAGAGTCTGCTGGAAGCACGAGAGAAGTCTTGTGTGCGGTTGTGGGAGGTGGAAATACGGGGGGTTGAGAGAAGGAGTTCCTGAGAGGAGCGCAAGTTGCGTGAGGGGAGGTAGCGGGAGACTAGGTCAGAGATGTAGGGAGGGGACAGGTTGTGTATGGCCTTGTAGGTCAGGGTTAGGGTTTTGAAGCGAGATCGCTGGGGGATGGGGAGCCAGTGGAGAGCTCGGCGGAGGGGGGAGGCGGGGGAGTAACGGGGAGATAGGTGGATGAGTCGGGCAGCAGAGTTGAGGATGGTGCGGAGAGGTGCGAGGGAGGTGGCAGGGAGACCAGTGAACAGGAGGTTGCAGTAGTCCAGGCGGGAGATGACGAGGGCGTGGACAAGTGTCTTGGCCGTGTTGTGGTCAAGGAAGGAGCGGATGCGGGCTATGTTTTTTAGTTGAAGTCGGCAGGAGGTGGCGAGGGCTTGGATGTGGGGCTTGAAGGAGAGGGAGGAGTCGAGGATTACCCCGAGGCACTTGGTGTGGGGGAGGGGTGAGAGTGTGCAGTCATTGACGGTGATAGATAGGTCAGGGAGCGGGGCGGGGTTGTTCGGGGGAAAGACGATAAATTCGGTCTTGTCCATGTTGAGTTTTAAGAAGCGGGTAGAAAAGAAGGATGCAATGGCGTTTAGGCATGGAGGGATTTTGGATAAAAGGGAGGAGATATCAGGGCCAGACAGATAGAGTTGGGTATCATCAGCGTAGAGGTGGTATTGGAGTCCATGTGACTCGATGAGATTGCCTAGGCCGAGGGTGTAAATGGAGAAGAGTAGAAGTCCCAGAACCGAGCCTTGGGGAACACCTGTAGAGAGGGGGTGGGGCGAGGAGGAGGTGTGAGAGTGGGTGACGCTGAAGGTCCTGTCCGTTAGGTAGGAGGAGATCCAGGAGAGGGAGAGGTCAGTAATTCCAAGAGATTCAAGAATTTGGAGTAAGAGGGAGTGGTCAACAGTGTCGAAGGCAGCAGAGAGGTCGAGGAGGATGAGGACGGAATAGTGTCGTTTGCTCTTGGCGATCAGAAGGTCATTTGTGACTTTGGTTAGGGCTGTTTCGGTAGAGTGTTGAGGTCGGAAGCCGGATTGTAGGCGATCAAAGAGAGTACAGGAAGAGAGGTGGGAGGACAGTTCGGAATAGACGTGTTGTTCAAGAAGTTTGGAGGCAAACGGGAGGAGAGATATGGGGCGATAGTTGGAGACTGTTGTGGGGTCAAGGGATGGGTTTTTTAGGATGGGCGTGATTAGGGCATGTTTGAAGGGTGAGGGTAATGTGCCGGATTTGAGTGAAATGTTGAAGAGGTGTGTTAGAGCAGGGATGAGGACTGAGGTGAGGTTAGGGATGAGGTGGGAGGGGAGTGGATCAAGGGCACATGTGGTGAGGTGTGATCGTGCTAGAAGGGAGGAGAGGTGGTCCTCTGTCACGGGGGTGAAACTGCGTTTTGGTGAGGGGGGGTGGGCTGGAGGTGGGATGGGGCGAGGGGAGTGTGGGTCGAAGCTTTGTCTGAGTTTGTCAATTTTGTCTTTGAAGAAGGGGGCAAAGTCGTCGGCAGAGATGAGGGGTGAGGGAGGGGGTGCAGGGGGACGAAGTAAGGAGTTGAAGGTTTTGAAGAGTTGTTTGGGGTTGTGAGACAGAGCAGTAATTAGGGAGGAGAAGTAGGCTTGTTTTGCGGAGTCAAGTCTTGAAGGTATTGAGGGAACGCTTGTATAGGGCGAAGTGCTCTGCGGAGTGGGATTTCTTCCATTTCCGCTCGGCTGCCCTAGTCGTCCGTCTGAGTTTTTTGGTGAGGGTCGTGAGCCAGGGTTGTCGTTGTACTCGTGTTGTGTTAAATGTGAGGGGAGCAGCCTGGTCGAGGGCTGTGGTGAGAGTGGAGTTGTAAAGGGAGGCGGCAGAGTCAGCGTCTTGGGAAGAGGCCAAATCAGAGAGGGGGAGGAGGGATTCTGAGAGTGAATGGAAGTCTGTAAGCCTAAGGTTTCTGCGGGGGTGGCGGAGTGTCCGGAAAGGGGGTAGCGTGGTAGGGGGGGAGAGGGATGAGAATGTCAGTAGGTTATGGTCGGAGTGGGTGATGGTTGAGTGTGTGAGGTCGGTGAAGGAGCAGAGGCGGGTGAAGATTAGGTCAAGTGTGTAACCGTCAGTGTGTGTGGCGGAGGAGATCCATTGGGAGAGGCCGAAGGAGGAGGTGAGGGATAGGAGTCTGGAGGCAGGGGCTTTGGGGGTGTCGATGGGGATATTGAAGTCACCCATGACGATGGTGGGGATGTCGGAGGAGAGGAGGTGGAGGAGCCAGGTTGTGAAGTGGTCAAAGAAGGTAGAGGGGGATCCAGGGGGGCGGTAGACAACGGCCAGTTGGAGGTTGCAGGGGGAGTAGATGCGAACAGCGTGTGCCTTGAAGGAGGGGAGGGGGGGGTGCAAGTGGGTAGAAGGAACAGTCATTGGCCAGAAGTAGGCCAACGCCTCCGCCGCGGGTGTTGGTGGGGCGGGGAGTATGGGAGAGCGTGAATCCACCGTAGGAGAGGGCAGCCGGGGAGGTTGTGTCAGAGGGGGTAAGCCAGGTCTCTGTGAGGCCGAGGAAGGAGAGTTTTCTGGAGATGAAGAGGTCATGGATAAGTGTAAGTTTGTTACGGACCGAGCGGGCGTTCCAGAGTGTGCCGGGTAAGGGGACAGGGGAGGCAGGGGTGGAGGGAATGGGACGGAGGTTAAGGGGGTTACGGGGGTTGGTGGTGGGTCGTTGGAGTGGGGTGGAGGGGAGTGATATGGTATGGTGGGGTGGGCCAGGATTAGAAGAAATGTCACCGGAGAGTAGGAGGAGCAGGGAGAGGGTTAGGAGGTGCGAGCAGGGGAGCTTGCGTGGTGGGCGTGTAAGCCTAGAGATGGTGGGTTGAAAGTGGGGAAATAGTGTGGAGCATTGGGTGAGGTGGGTAGGAAGGATGGAGGATGAGAGTAGGATTTCTTTGCTCAGTGGGGGATGGGTGGGGGTAGTAGGAAGTGGAGAAGGATGGGGGTGAAGGTGAGAAGAAGCGGGAACATGGTGGGGTGAGTAGGGGAGGAGAGGTGGGTGAGGGCAGAGGTAGCCGGGGATCTGGTGTGGCAGGGGTGAGTTCCAGGTGATGGGTGGTCGGCCGTGGTAGGGGTGCGGCCGGGTGATGAGGTTTAGTCTGGGGAGGAGATGCAGTTCGGGGATAAGGGGGTGGGATACAGCCAGGGGAGGAAGCAGCCAGAGGCAAGAGGCAGCTGGGTATGAGATGTAACAGGGGTGGGATGCAGTCGTTGATGGGATGAGATGCAGTCACAGGTGGAATAGGATGCGGCACAGGATGAGATGCAGCACAGGATGAGATGAAGATAGGGTCACGGGTGAGATGAAGGTGCAGGTGTAGCCACGGGTGAGATGAGATGCAGCCACGGTGAGATGAGATGCAGTCTCGGATGAGATGAGATGCAGCCTCGGATGAGATGAGATGCAGCCACGGGTGAGATGAGATGAGATGCAGCCACGGGTGAGATGAGATGAGATGCAGCCATGGGTGAGATGAGATGAGATGCAGCCACGGGTGAGATGAGATGAGATGAGATGCAGCCACGGGTGAGGTGAGATGCAGCCACGGGTGAGATGAAATGCAGCCACGGGTGAGATGAGATGCAGCCAGGGATGCAGTGCAGCCACGGGTGAGAATCAGCCAGGAGGGTAATGCAGCCGGAGATGTAGTGCAGCCACGGGTGAGAAGCAGCCAGGGATGCAGTGCAGCCACGGGTTAGATGAGATGCAGCCACAGGTGAGAAGCAGCCAGGAGGGTAATGCAGCCAGAGATTTAGTGCAGCCACGGGTGAGATGAGATGCAGCCACGGGTGAGAAGCAGTCGGGCGGGTAATGTAGCCAGGGATGCAGTGCAGCCACAGGTGGGATGAGATGCAGCCACGGGTGAGAAGCAGCCAGGAGGGTAGTGCAGCCAGAGATGTAGTGCAGCCACGGGTGAGATGAGATGCAGCCACGGGTGAGAAGCAGCCAGGAGGGTAGTGCAGCCAGGGATGCAGTGCAGCCACGGGTGAGAAGCAGCCAGGAGGGTAATGCAGCCATGGGTGAGATGAGATGCAGCCATGGGTGAGAAGCAGTCGGGCGGGTAATGCAGCCAGGGTAATACAGCAGAGATGCAGTGCAGGCAGGGGTCATAGGCACCGTAGGGGCGGTCGGGGCTCCGGGTGGGCAGGACGGAGGAGTCTGGTGGTCTGGGAGATGAGGGACCTGGTCGGCCCCGTTACTCGGTGCGGTCCTGTGGCCAGGGATGGGGGCAGAGGTGCCTGGGGCATACTGCAGGCCCTGGGGTCGGTCGGGAGTCGGGCACTGTAGAATGATCAGGGCAGGCAAGTGGCGTGAACGGGGGAGCAGCAGAGGGGGTGGAGGGGCAGATGCCCAACACTCACCGCGGGCGGCCGGTGGTCTCTTACTGCGTCTCGAGGTCCTCGTCCGCTGGTGTAGGCAGCGGTGCGGGCCGGGCTTGGTCTCCGGTGGTGGGCGGGGCCTCGCTTCTAAACTCAGGCCGCGGCTTCGGCCTGAGAGCTGGGTACCCGCACACATGCTCTGAGGTCGGGGCCGGCGCCCGGAGCGGCACGGTGGGGATGATGCTGTTACTCCTCCTGCGCTCAGACAGGAGGAGCGGAGGAGACCCGTGGGTATGGGAGGCCCGCAGGCTCGGGGCTGCGGCCGCGGCGCGCCCCGCCGGTCCCCACGCTCGGGCAGCGGGGGACAGGGAGCCGGGTGGGTCTCACCTCACAAAGGTGGGGATGGAGCGCTCCGGGCAGTTGGTGAAAGGGCTGGCTCCAAGGCTGGGCTGGGTGCTGGGGGCCGTTGTTTGGGCCAAGTCCAGGGGTGTTTCAGGCGTGTGGGTGAGGGCGCACCCGGGAAACCCGGTGGATGGGTAGGTGCGGGGAGCAGCGGCAGGTAGAGTGGGGTGCGGGCCGCAGCTCCGTGGACAGCCTGTGCTCCAGATGGCGATGGATGGTGAGGAGTGCATGGCAGCACGTCCTCACTGCACGGCGGCCATCTTGTACAGACATGTAATAAATGATTGGGAGGGAGAAGAGAACTGAAGTCGCATCCTCTGCCTGATGATCCGGAGTATGACTGGGCAAGATGTTATCTGCTGCCACTGGGGGAGGAAGTGGGATAGCCTTCCCTCCACCGGAATGGCATCACTTTCTGTATTGGACACCATAGTAAAAGATGCTTTCCCCCTTCATATAGCTCCAATGGCCGCTCTTCCCTTTCTCCTGCTGGGGCAGGGAATGTGATTGATAGTGGGACCGAAAAGGATGTTGAGGCCAAAAGGACTTTGTCTTCGCCTTAGGTTCCGGCAATCCCTTTTTATTGGAGACCCTCTCCAAAAGCTGGTCCAAGGCCTGGCAAGGGAATAGAGCAGAGTTTACTTTTAGACGCCACATCACCAGACCAGGACCTCAGCCAGACCGCTCTCCTAGCGGTATTTGAGAGGACCATATTCCTGGCTGCAGCCCTGATGGATTCAGCTGACGCGTCAGCAAGAAAACTAGCTGCCTTCTGCAGGAGGGGAATGGAGCCCAGTAAATCTTCTCTGGGAGTACCGCCCGCAACATGGGATTGTAACTGGTCCAGCCACTGGAACATGGACTGGGCCACACAAGTAGAAGCGACATTAGATTTAACAGAAAGGACGAGGATTCCCAGGACTTCATCAGTAAGCTATCGGCCTTAAGATCCATCGGATCTTTTAACTGCGATGATTCCTCAAAGGGCAACGTGGTTTTGTTGGCCACTTTAGCAATCTGCACATCCACACGTGACACCTCTGCCAAGAGCTTGGACACTGACATATCCATAGGGAAACGGCCTTTCATTCCTCCTGGGATCACATACCGCTTTTCAGGAAGCTTCCATTCATCTAGGACCATGTCTTTTAAGCTATCATGTACGGGGAACATGGCCACTGTAACCCCCTGAACATGATATCCTGAATTGAGTGCAAAGCCTCCTCCTCCACTAATCCCATGGTGGTCCGGACAGCCGAGACCAGCTCAGAGATATCTTCAGAGGAAAAATAATATCGGCGGTGACCTTCACTGCCCTGGGGTGTATATGACTCATCCGCCAGGCCTTCCTCAGAAGCAGACATGTCGGACCCCTCAGAAGCGGGATCCATCCTCTTCCGCCTCTTAGGCGACGTGGGAGCAGCAGCCGGAGGGCCAGCCACAGAACCCAAAGAAGACTGAATTTCCCTTTGAATGAGAGTTTTAAGCTCCTCCATGAGTGACGGCTTTTCATCCCCATGACCTTCTCAGTACAGGCGGGGCGTAACAGCTTCATACGGGTGGGAGACAGCTTCTTGTTACAGACCCCACACCATCTGGAGGAAGCAGACTTGGTCTTCTGTGCCTGTTCATTGCCTCCGGGGCCAGTTGGGGTGCTGGGCTCTGCAGCTGTAACCATAGACACACCATCAGGGGCAGTCTGAGACATAATGCCGCAGTAGTCCTACCTGAGTTGTGTCCTCATCAGGGGTCCTTATATCCGGGAACCGTGATGTAAGCACCAACACCTGGGTGTCCATCCTCCCTCCACCTGCTGCTGATGCTGCAGCCAGTGAGCGCAGCAGGGAGGCCCAGAATCACTCAGCGGCATGCGGTCCAGCAGCGTTCCACCGCAACTGTGCCTCTGGAAGTGACGTTCTCCCTGTCACTCCCGGCCGTCCAGGTGAGGCGCAGCCGCCGCGGCTGCACCCCCGGAAGTGATGCGCGAAAGGCGCCCTACGTCACTTCCAGGCGCCAAAGACGAGCGCAGTCACCGTAGCCGGAGGGGAAGGAGCCGGTACTGCAGGAGAAGCCGGCCCCCAATAGCCCACTCAGCTTGGCCATCAGGCGTAGGAGAGTGGAGGGAGAGGCCGAGAGGAAGGAGCAGCGCCCAATCACCTCACCACCCGACCCTAGGTAAGAGAACTGCCTACCGGCCAGCAGCCCTCAGGAGAACCTCTGTGTGCTCCAAAGGGACAAGAAACATTGGTAGTAGGAGGTGGGAGGGGCTATTTAACCTCTTTGTGTTTCCTGCCCCTATTAGGGCCAAGAGGCAACCTCCTGTTGTGCTGTCGAAGAGGATGGGAGGAGAAAATGAAAATTTAACTTATTCCCACAAAACATATTGCATATCCCCATATTTTTCATTTTCACAAGGGTGACAGGAGAAAAAGCACCATACAATTTATTGTGCAATTTCTCCTGAGTACACCAATATATATAGCTCATATGTGGTGGAAAGCTACTGATGAGCACACAGCAGATTTCAGAAGGGAAGGAGCATCATTTGACTTTTGGATCACAAAATTGGCTGCAATAGTTAAGGCCACGTCACACGCATCAATCATGTGAGCGATATTGTTAGCGATCGCGCGTGCACGTGATATCGCTGGTGAGCTGTCACACAGGCAGACTCACCAGCGATGTGGACCAGCGAGATCGCTGGTAACTATGGTACACATCGGGTTACTAGGCGCCGCGCGGCGCTTAGTAACCCGACGTTTACCATAGATACCATCTCCCAGCTTAGGCTCTGCCGCTAGGAGATCGTTCATCGTGGTGTCACACACCACGATGAAGCAGATTGATCAAGCGATGATCGCTTGATATCAGCTCCGGCTCACAAATCTGCGATCAAACAATCAAGCGATTTTACATTGTAAAATCGCTTGATTAAACGCAGCGACGGACAAACGATATCGCTTAAGCGATCAAAAAAGCAGATCGCTTAAGCGATATCGTTCAAGAAATTGAAGCGTGTGACATGGCCTTTAGAGGACTCCATGTCGTGTTTGCAGAGCCCTGTGTCTAAACAGTGGAAACCCGGCACAAGTGGCTCCACTTTGGACACTACACCCCTTAAGGAATTCATTTAGAGGTGTGGAGAGCTTCACAGAATTTTTTAACATTGAACCATAAATGGAATACATGGTGGACGCCATTGTCAAGTTGAAATAGGTAACAGAAGAAAGTGGATGATTTATATTTGTTGTGTAATTTCTCCTGTGTACATAGATACACCATATGTGGAAGTAAATTACTTTTTAGCTACACAGCAGGACTCGAAAGGAAAGGTGCACCATTTTCGCTGGAATACATGGTGGACGCCATTGTCAAGTTTGAAGAGCCCCTGACATGTGAAAACAGTAAAAACACCCAGAAGTTACCCCATTTTGAAAAGTATACCTCTTAAAAAATTCATATAGAGGTGCAGTAAGCATTTTTAACCTATAGGTGATTCGCAGAACTGTATAACATTGGACTGAGTAAATAAAAAAAATTCAATTTTTTTTCAATAAATTGTTTGGCCTGAAATTTTAATTGTCATAATAATAGGAGAAAGCAAATAGTACAATTTGTAACTCAATTTCTCTTGAGTATACGAATACTGCATATGTGATTGAAAACTACTTTAGAGGCACAGTGCAAAGGTCAGAAGGGAAGATGCACCATTTTGCAGAGCAATTTTGCTTGCCCCTGATATGCCAGAAAAGCAGATGCCATTTTACAACCTGCACCCCTCAATTAATTCATCTAGGGGTGCAGTGAGCATGTTGACATGGCATATGCCTCACAAAAATTTATACTGTTGGGTAGTGAAGAAAGAATAATTACATTTTTACCACTAAAATGTTATTTAAGCCCCAAGTTTAAAATTTTTATAACAGCTAATAGCAAAAATTAACAGCACAGTTTGTTTTGCAATTTCTCCTGAGTGCTCCAATACCCTACATGTAAACTACATTTCAGGCAAAGTGGGAAGCTCATAAGGGATATTATAGCGCCATATTATATCGCAGATTTTGCTGTTATGGTTTGAGGGTACCTTTCACACTAGCGTTTTTTGCAAATTGCGGCAGATCCACCGCATCTGCCACCTAACGGACGCACTTGCGACTAGCCCCATGCATTATCTATGGGGTTTGTGGCAGGTGTGGCAAGTGTGGTATAGCCATGGTTCCGGCACTTGTGGCAGTTGCGTCTGCAAAAAAGAAACGCTGCTGACCGCATTTTTTTTTGCGCTGCAAGTGTCTGTACCGCACCTGCCACAAACCCCATAGACAATGCATGGTGCTTGTCACAAGTGCGGCCGCTAGGCAGCAGATGCGGTAAGTCTGCCGGATCTGAAGCAATCTGCAAAAAAACACTAGTGTGAAAGGGACCTAAAATTGGCAGAGCCTATGATCTGCCTACACAATGGAAAGCCCCCAAAGTAATCCTATTTTACAAACTACACTCTTCAGGGAAATTAATCAATAGGGTGTGTGAACACCTACAGCCTGCAGATGTGTCACAGAATTTTTTAACATTGAACTGTGAAAATGAAAAATCACATTTTTCCTATAAATATGTTGCTGTAAGCCCAAAATTTTTCATGTTCTCAAGGGTAACATGAGAAAACGGACTGTGCAATTTGCTGTGCAGATTCTCCTTAATACAATCATACCCCATATATTACTGTTTGGACTCATGGCATGGTTCAAGAAGGGAAGAAATGCCATTTTGGCGTGAATGGATTGCGGATATCATGTCACATTTGAAGAGCCCCTGACATCCGAAAAAGCAGAAATCCCACCATTTTGGAAACTACACCTCTCGAGGAATTAATCCAGAGGTATAGTGAGCATGTTTAGTCCACAGGCGATTCACAGAGCTGTGTACCATTGGCCTGAATAAATGAAAAATTACCGTATATACTCGTGTATAAGCCGACCCGTGTATAAGCCGACCCCCCTACTTTTGCCCCCCAAACCTGGGAAAACCTATTGACTCGTGTATAAGCCGAGGGTGGACCCCAGCACAGGTATACAGCCCCCAGCAGTGTGGTATACAGGCCTCCCCAGTGGTAGTATACAGCAGCCTCCCCAGTGGTAGTATACAGCAGCCTCCCCAGTGGTAGTATACAGCAGCCTCCCCAGTGGTATATACAGGCCCCAGTGCTATATACAGCCCCCAGCAGTGTGGTATACAGGCCTCCCCAGTGGTATATACAGGCCCCAGCAGTGTTACAGCAGCAGCCCCAGTGGTATATACAGCAGCAGCCCCAATGGTATATACAGCAGCAGCCTCAGAGGTATATATAGCAGCAGCCCCAGAGGTATATACAGCAGCAGCCCCAGAGGTATATACAGCAGCAACCCCAGAGGTATATACAGCAGCAGCCCCAGAGGTATATATAGCAGCAGCCCCAGAGGTATACAGGCCGCCCGCCCGCCATCAGTATACAGGCACCCCCCATCAGTATCCAGGGCCCCCCCTTGCAGCCCAAACCTGTAAAGTAAGATCATTATACTTACACCTCGCGCTCCTCCGGCTTCATCCGACTTCTTCCGGCTTCCTCCTCTGGCGCAGACAATGACGTAATTGCCTGCGCCCATCGGAGGAAGCCGGAAGACGACGGATGAAGCCGGAGGAGCGCGATGTCGGCAGCGGGGACGGCCACAGGTGTAAGTATAATGATCTTACTTTACAGGTTTCGGCTGCAAGGGGGGGCCCTGGATACTGATGGGGGGGGCGCCTGTATACTGATGGTGGCGGGTGGGCGGCCTGTGTACTCAGCGTATATACTCGCGTATAAGCCGAGGGGGTACTTTTCAGCCCAATTTTTGGGCTGAAAAACTCGGCTTATACGCGAGTATATACGGTACCATTTTTGCCAATAAAATGTTTCTTTGGCCATAAGTTTTTAATTTTTATAAAGGGTAATAGGGGAAAACAAACAGTAACATTAGTTACTAAATTTTTCCTGAGAATGCCAATACTTTATATGTGGTCAAAATCTACTTTTTAGGCATAGTTTAAAGTTCAGAAGGGAAGGAGCGCCGTATCATGGAGCAGATTTTGCTATAATGGTTTGCAGATGCCCAGTCGCATTGTTAGAGCCCATGACATGCCGGAAAGTAGACCCCCACATAAGTGACCCTATATTACAAACTACATCCCTCAATTAATTAATCTAGGGATGTAGTGAGCATGTTAACACCTCACATGTACTACAAAATTTTATATCATTGAGTAGTGAAGAAAGAATAATTACATTTTTATAACTAAAATGCTTAAGCCCCATGTTTTTAGTATTTATAAGTCCTCATAGGAAAAAATGAACCACACAGTTTTCTCTGCAATTTCTTCCGAGTGCGCCAATACTCTACATGTAATCGGGAACTACTTTTCAGGCACAGTAGAAAACTCAGAAGGGAAGGAGCATCATATTATAGTGCAGATATTGTTCTTTTCGTTTGTAGCTGCCATGTTTTATTGGGTGACAAAATAGCAGAACCCCCCTGGATGTGACACCATTTTACAAACAACCTCTCAATGAATTCATCTAGGGGTGATAGGATTATATTGACACCCCAGGTATGTCACAGAATTTTTTGCCTTTGGATGATGAATAGTGATGAGCGAGTTTAATCGTTACTATTCGCATGGATAGTACGGTATTTACGATACTCGTTACTCGACGAATATCGCTGGTGGTCGTGAGTGATGTGTCAATCATTATCGATCTGACACAAATTGACAGTTCCCTGCAGTACACATAGTGAACTGACACCTCAGTGAGAGCAGATTGAATGTTAGGGTCTCTCTAGGGGGCACTGCAAGGTGTTTTAGGTATTTAAATCATTAAAAAGCCCACCCTCCTGCTCTGTCCCTGAAATACTCGTTTTATGGCCGGATGTGTGTAGGCGGAGCCTATCACTAATTGACTAACATTAGACTTGCTATTTGGACGAATATGCGAACATTAAAAACTACTCGTTTCGAGTATAGCGAGTGCGAATATTTCGCTACATGCTCATCACTAGTGATGAAGAAAAAATACAATAATTACATTTTTACCACAAAAATTTTATTCTAACTACATTTTCACATAGAGAAACGAGAAAAAATGTCATTAAAATTTGTCACCCAATTTCTGTTGATTGTGGCAATATCCCATATGTGTCTGCACAGTGCTGCTTAGCCACATGGTCAGACTCTGAAGGACTCTCTTGAAGCACAGATTTACATAATATAGTTTACAGACTCCATGTACAGAGCCCCCAAAATCCAGAAGAGGAGAATCCCTCCCCAAGTGACCCCATTTTGTTAATTGCACTCCTCTGGGAATTTGAATCAACATTTCCATTTGCACAGAACAAGGACAATTTCAAAATTTGAGAACACCCTTGAGAAGTTACTCAAAGCAGGACTATATACAAGAAAAACTATTAGGGCTTGGACACACTCATCCGAGTTTGACGGACGAGTCTTGGAAAAGGCTGGAGCAGTGACCCTGAACGGCCTCTCCCTCTCTGGACAATGAGTCTGGAGCTGCACAAAAACACAAACAGCCGACAGCCCAGTCCTAGACAGGGAGAAGCCGTTCAGGGTCACTGCTCCAGCCTTTTCCGAGACTCGTCCGTCAAACTCGGATGTAACTAGGAGAGTGTGTCCCTGCCCTTAAAGGCTTCAATTCTTTTGCAAAGTGAGAGTGCCTGTTTATTACACAGTGTAAAATACTGGATAAAGTGGTGGTGCAAAGTACAAAAATGTCAAAAAGGGGAACCGGGAAGAGGAGGAGTGCTGCAACTGAGATCACCTGAAGCCGTTTGGTGCTGGAAGGAGATGTCTGTATCCAAGGCAATTGCAACAAAGATTCCGCACTCAGGCATTCTTCATATTTCTTGACATTTTTATTTGTGCAAGTTACATGGCATAAAACATTATGCTTAGGGAGCGCAGTCCCACAGAGCTGGACGCGTTTCGTACAGGGTACTTAATCGTTAGCATAAGTTGTGAACAGAAAAAGAAAACCCTATGTACCAGTTAAATTCACAATGTAATTGCACACAGGTGAAACCCATATCCACATATAGCATAGGATGAAGTAACCTATCATTAAAGCGCAAGTACTAAACCGCAAATATATTGTTTTCATATATAAAATGATACACACATTGTTTTTGTTAAAATTACAAAGAATCACGAACAAGTAAACAGCCATATACCATTCAAATGCATATCTATATAAAACATGTCTGTGTCCCTGCTTATGATCTTTTATGTGTGTAATAGACCATAGCCATAAAAAGAATATAGAAACACTCCTAATCGGTATCTACTCCAGAACGAAGTTACATGTCTTCTTTGTCTAATATGTTTGCACGTTCGGGACTATCATTTATAGATGGCCATAACCCCAACTCCTACCATCCCCAAAAAACGGGCAGGAGGAGGGGGGGCAGACGATGTCATAAGAGGGCATCAGTATCCCTTGTGGAATCAGAAATAGACCACCTTTGTGTTAATGATAATGAATTGACTGTCATCAATTTGTCCGCAAGTGTCATATCAGATGATGAGAAAAATGTTTTGTCTAGGCGTTTAAAATTTGTATCTACATGTAGAGGAAGATTATTTGAAATTATTAAAGATACTAATACATTTTTAATGATCAAACGTCATTTTTATAATGATATATCTTCTACTCCCTCACATGTTAGTGTCACACCTACCATCCCCCCCATAGATGAATACATTCCTCTGCACTTAGAGGTGAGTGATCAAATAGCCTTGAATGATTTTAATTCATTGAGGGTGGAATCTGCTTCCAAGACCGCTGATACTACTCATGAAAACAGGATACCTAATTCTTATTTTTATCCAATTAATTCAAGAGTTCCGGTAATGGACCAGTTTCAGCAGGTGTTAGAAAATGATTTTAAAAAAATTTAAGTACGAATCCAAGTTTTCATCATAATTTAAGCCCTAATGTAAAAACAGCACTTAAAATCCTTCCGACAAATCCTTATTTAATGATCCGCTCTGCGGACAAAGGCGGTTCTGTGGTTTTGCTACACAGGGAGCTATACTACTCACAGGTGGTTGCTTTATTGTCACACACTTCCACATACCAACCATTGTAAGTAAATCACAGGAGAAACTCGGCTTAACAGATCATGCTGTTCAAATTTATCATCAAGTGAAAAAGTCCACGGGAAACATGAATCCCTCCCAATACTTTATTTTTCTTAAAACTCTACGTGTTTCTTGTACACACTGTACACTTCCTCAGGAGTTGAAATTACAATAATGTCACACATCATACTTGTTATATATAACCCTTCCCCAGGAAATGAGGTAGGCAACACGTCACATGATCCCAACATCACATAAAAAGATTACACAATATGTGCTATAAAATATACATTAAAAATTAATTTAAAAGCTATACATTCAATTTCATATAAAACATTACACATATCAATAAAAAATCAATTAGTATCATGAAAATTATTATCTTGTCTCCAACAGCTCTCAAAAACATTACTTCAGGGATAATAGAGGACTCGATCCCAAAGCTGGTCTCTGAGTGCCACGTTCCTATTTAAATCACATCTATACTTAACCACAGGAGCTATTCCCACTACTCACATACTGAATATCTCAAGGACAGACACCTCAGCTCGTTCCCCACTGTACTACAACAGCTAGTTTCATCAAAAACACCACTTCAGGATAATAGAGGACTCAATCCCAAAGCTGACCACTGAGTGCCACGTTCCTATTTAAATCACATCTATACTTAACCACAGGAGCTATTCCCACTACTCACATACTGAATATCTCAAGGACAGACACCTCAGCTCGTTCCCCACTGAACTACAACAGCTAGTTTCATCAAAAACACCACTTCAGGATAATAGAGGACTCAATCCAAAGCTGGCCACTGATGCCACGTTCCTATTTAAATCACATCTATACTTAACCACAGGAGCTATTCCCACTACTCACATACTGAATATCTCAAGGACAGACACTCAGCTCGTTCCCCACTGAATTACAACAGCTAGTTTCATCACATTATATGAAACGCCCTGAGACGTTTTTACTCCTTTCCATAGAATGTATGATATAATGCGATCAATATCAATATAATATCAAGAGGGATAATAGTACTACACTCTCTTACCAAAAGAAGCATCTACCTAGTCTATTTAAATAGATCGATACTTCATTAAGCCAGTGTGGTTGCAAAGTGTGCAACCTATGTATCCAATAAATCTTTTTCCTCGACAGACTGGTATCTCTATCAGGAGTGCCCTCAGGCACATGATCGATCACAACCACCTTAATACAAGGTTTCTTATTGTGTTTAATACAACAGTGCTTAGACAACCCATGAGATAAAAAACCTTCCTTAATATTATGTCTATGTGAATTCATGCGGTTGTGAAGTTCCTGAGTCGTTTTTCCTATATATTGTAGTCCGCAATCACACTGAATAGGATAGATGACATATGAACTTTTACAAGTCAAGAGGAACTTAATATCGAATAACATATTGTTCTTAGTCGATCGGAATGTGGTGGTATTGTGTGACATCATACTGCAACATAAACATCGGGCAAGATTACGTCTGAACGATCCTGATCTTGAACAGTCCTTATTCACTAATCTCTTATTTTTCAGACAGGTTGGTGCTAAAATATTCTTTAAAGAAATGGCTTTTTTAAACGTTAGCCCTGGATTAGCTGGTAAAGTGGACCCCAATATTGGATCATTCAAAAGAATGGACCAATGATCCTGTAGTATCTTCCTAATCCTATCATGCTGTCTTGTAATCTTGGTAAAGAAGTTATAAGTAAACTTCTCAGTAACCCTTTCCTCTTTTTTCTTTGGGAACAAAAAAACCCTCTGTTCTTTATCAGCGCAATCATTATAGGCTTTCACCAGCATTTTTTTAGGATAGTTTTTTTTCTTTAAATCTATATTTTAATAAGTCAGACTGTAATCTAAAATCTGCCTCCAGGCTACAGTTTTTCATGATCCTTTTATACTGGTTCCCATGTATGTTCGTTAGCCACTTCCGATAATGGCCGCTTCTGAAATCCAAAAAACTGTTCGCATCACATTTTTTAAAAAAAGTTCTAGTATATAGTTTGTTATCTAGATGAAAAATTGTTAGATCCAAGTAGTCAATACTCTCAGGATTACACATCCATGAAAAACTGAGACCCCACTCATTATTCTGTAGGTTCTCAAGGAACTGGTGCATATTATTATGTTCATTATCATAGATAATAATTAGATCATCTATATATCTCTTAAAGAAAATAATATACTCTGAATAGTTGGAATTCTCAATATGGATGGACTCGAAGTTGTTAAAATTACCATCAATGCCAAAATCAAAAACCAACACGGCACTTGCAGGATGCAGTCAGTTTATCACATAAAAAACTTTTTTGCACTTTTGTATCATTTTTGAGTTGCAGCTGGGCCCCATAGGGCGCCGTTCATCTAGTGGTGCAGAAGCATCGTACTGGGCGGCCCATTGGTTAGGTGGCAGAGCCAGTAGGTAGCTTTCAGACACTCTGCATCATATGTATCAGTGTGAATTGTGTCCTAAGCAAGCCCATTATGTGCATGGCAGGTCGCCTCCCACGTTTTGTTGTAGGTAGAGGTGATCTTTATCAGCTTGCACCTGGTGCTTGCTTTACATAGTGGGGTCTGACTGCATCCTGCAAGTGCAGTGTTGGTTTTTGATTTTGGCATTGATGGTAAGTTTTTTTAGTGCTGCTTTTTCTCAGTAGTTTATGGACTTGAAGGTGGCCATAAACAAATTTGCATAAATAGGTGCCTCCTTCGAGCCCATCGCTGTACCGAGTTGCTGATGGTACAGAATCTCCTGAAAATCAAAGAAATTATTATTTAATATAAATCTTATACTCTCTGCCAGAAAGGCCTACTGATTAACAGGTATATGAACATCTTCCTCCACAAATCTCCCAAAACTAAGAAGTCCCAAATCATGTCTTATATTTGAATACAGAGAAACACATCAATAGTTATACATGAATAGGAATCTTTCCATGTTATACCATCTATTAGTTGAATTAGTTGAGCAGAATCCCTAAGGAAACTGTTCAAATTGGTCACATGAAAATACATTATACTAGCTATGTATGCTGCTAAACCTGATGTCAGAGAACCTATCCCCGATATTATCGGTTTCCCAGGAGAATTTCTTTGGTCCTTATGGATTTGGGGAAGATTATAGAAGAACGCCCTCGGGGGGGGGTTTCTAGTCAAAAAACTGAACTCATTCATATCCAATATTCCTTCTTTTCTACCTTTAGCATTTAATTTGTTATATTGAATTATTGCCGTTTTATAAGAATCCATTGTCACGACCTTATAGGTTCTTCTATCATCCAAAATCCTATATGCCTCTTTTAGGTAGTCCTTCCTATCCTGTATGACTTCCCCCCCCTTTATCGGCTGGTCTTATAACTATCTCCAAATCCTCTTTCAAATTTTAAACGCTTCACTTTCTGCTTCTGTCATATTTTTCTCTTTATTTTAATCTGCAGGATTAATTTCTTCAAAATCACTCATAATCAGATCAGCAAATGTTTTCAAATGTTGACCTTGCTTTTGTAACGGATAAAAATTAGATTTATTTCTGAGGAAGTGTACAGTGTGTATACAAACGTGTAGAGTTTTAAGAAGAATAAATGTGTATGCTGTGATGATTTGAAAAAGCCCACCCTCCAGCCCTTTCCCAGAAACGCTCGGTTTATAGCCGGATGTCTGTGGGCGGAGCCTATCACTCATTGACTTGCATTGGGCTCGGTGCTCGGTCGAGCACCTGAGCATCTTGAGATTCTCAACCCGAGCATCGAGCACGAGCATTTTAGTGCTCGCTCATCACTAGTACCTACTATAGCTGACAGACTAGTAGTAGTGCACAATGGGATCATGTGTTGTACTGTTTTGCACTTTTTGCAATGTGCTCTCAACATTTTTTGTATTGTATGATGTAATATTAGCATAATAATAATATCATATAATAATAATATTTATGTACAGTATTTATATAGCGCTAATAATTCCATATCACTTTACATACATTTGCAACACAGTCCTCATTGAGACTCACAATCTAAAATCCTATCAGTATGTCTTTGGAATGTGGGAGGAAACCAGAGTACCTGGAGGAAACCCAAGCTAACACGGGGAGAACATACAAAATCCTTGCAGATGTCGTCCTAAATAGGTAATATTACAGTATTGTTAATGTGTTAAAACGTCACTAACATATCCTCAGTGTGATACAATCTTTTATATCTCACTGTCGACATAATTTAAATGATTCATTATGGATTATTGTCAACGTGATGACAATTAAACAGGAAATGTGATTTATTATTTATGATGGCATTGCATTTCTTTGCAGATGTTATTCATTTGTAATTATGTGAATAATTGAGAAAATCTTTGTCTTATTTTTATTAATTAGTTGACATTCACATGAATGTTCTGAAGTCTCAAGCCCTTCAATCTCTTGCTATAGATTTATTCTTCCATTCAAATATACATAAATAGTGCAGCGCAGCTTCTGCGACAACCACTCATTCCCATGGTGGTTATAGAAAAACAACTACATGGTTACTGTATCTTAGAGATGACAGCAATTATTTGTTAATTTAAGTATACCTCCTGTCATGGAACAGGGTCCTGGCATAGACATTATGTGAGATAGCACGAAAAATAAAGGGGAAGCACAAAAATAATGACATTACAAGCTACTTATCATTCTAAAGAAGAAATACAAAATATCTGATTTTGAGTATGTTTTATTCCTGACTACAGTAACGTATATAATTGGTAGTTTGTAAAAAAAAAAAAAGAAATAAAAAAGCAACCATCTGCTACCTCTAATGAATTCTTTATTTTTATGCTGCTACATGCTAATTAATTACTGTAGTACCACAGACGACTAAATCAATGATTTATACAATTTAATCCCATTTAGAATTTTATAGTTAACTAGCTGTACTACCCGGCTACGCCTGGGTTAATAAAGAACTGCTGTTAGCTATAACAAAACAGAATTTGAATATGTCATATTAATGACCTGTAGGAAAATAGAAGTTGAGCTGTGATTGGTTGCTATAGGCAGCCTAATAAATCTCCAGCCAACAGTAAACCCTCCCCCGGCCGGGCAGTATATATTACCTCACACATACACATAAAAGACAGCTCATGTGACTGACATCTGCCTTAATTCCCTATATGGCACATGTGTTGCACATTGGCTGTTTATAATCAGATGTTTATTTTTGGAAATTAAGGATACCAGACATATGAGGCGAGTTGTGTGAGGTGATTTGTGCACATCTGTGTCTGTCTGTGTGGTGTATGTGTCCCTGGGGTGTGTGTGTCCCTGGGGTGTGTGTGTGTCCCAGTGGTGTGTGTGTGTCCCTGTGGGGGGGTCCCTGTGGTGTGTGTCCTTTTGGGGGGGAGGGGTGTCCCTGTGGTGTGTGTCCTTGTGGGGGGAGGGGTGTCTCTGTAGTGTGTGCCCATCCCTATGGGGTCTGTGTGTTCCTGTGGGGTGTGTGTGTGTCTCTGTGTCCCTGTGGGGTGTGTATGTGTGTATGTCCCTGTGGTGTGTGTGTGTCCCTGTGGGGTGAGTGCATGTGTCTCTATAGGGTGTGTATGTGTGTGTGTCCCTGTGGGGGGTGTCTGTGTGGTGTGTGTCTCCGTGTTGTGTGTGTCTTTTTGTGGTGTGTGTGTGTTTGTGTTCAGGTGCGTGGTGAGTATCCAATGTTGGGGCCAGAGCAGCGGGCACAGCAACGGCCAGGACTGCAGGGACGGCACCGGACCAGGTACTACATATTGCACAGCGCTCCACCCCCTCGGCCGTTAGGTTACGCCTACTCGGCAATATTTTTTAAAGTTTATAAAGCTATAACTTAGATTCTACTAATCAGTTTATTTAGCAAAAACGATTGCCCCTAATGTGTCTGCTAGGTGTATGAACACATATTAACAGTCCAGGGGGGTCATTTGGGGTGGTTGGTTCCCTTTAACCAATGTGTTTGAGATTATTAAAAATAGAGAGACTTTGGAGTATTGGTCGATTGTGTTCAACAAACAATCAAGAGTGTTAAGTGGGTCAGAAATAGTTATGAGGACATCGTCTGCAAATAGAGAGATTTTAAGTTGGTCCCAAGGCAATGGAATTCCCTTTATTAGGGGGGTTAGATCTGATAGTTTCTGCCAGAGGCTCTATGTAAAGATCAAAAAGAGTGTGAGAGAGAGGGCAGCCCTGTCTTGTACCGTTTGAAAATTAGATATTATCTGATAAAACATTATGGGTCAATATCTTAGCTGAAGGGCTGGAGTAGAGTTGAACGCCTTTTCAGCGTCAACAGAAACCACCAGGGCGGGAGCTCCAGACCCCTCAATATGACATAACAAATCGATAGCCCTTCTAGTAGCGTCTGAAGTACTCCTTCCAGGAACGAACCCCATTTGATCTCTCTGAAGAAGTTTATGGGAAATTTTGTGAAGTTGTAAAGAGAGGGTTTTGGCAATGATTTTCAAATCAGTGTTAAGGAGTGAAATGGGCCTATAATTAGTAACATGCGCAATATCCCCTTTATTCTTGTAAATGACCGTAATAGTTGCTTCTTGTAGATCTGCTGGCAAGGACTCTTTAGAAGTGGCAATGGAGTTCATAAGTTTAGTGAGAAAGGGGACGAGTGAGTTTTTAAAATTTAGATAGTAAATTTAGTTAGGCCATATTACCGTATATACTCGCGTATAAGCCGAGTTTTTCAGCCCAAAAATTGGGCTGAAAAGTACCCCCTCGGCTTATACGCGAGTCAGTGCGGGGGCTGCTGTATACAGCGGTATACAGCAGCCCCGCATCCCCAGTAATGCAGGGCCCCCCCCCTCATGCTCCGGTCACCTGTAAAGCAAATTATACTTATCAGTGCCCGCTGCCGTCCGCGCCCGCCGCTGCCGACATGCGATCCTCCATCTTCATTCATCTTCTTCCTGCTTCTGTGCGCGTCGCAGGCAATGACGTCATTACCGGCGACGCGCACAGGAAACAGGAAGAAGAAGATGCATGAAGACGGAGGATCGGGATGTCGGCAGATGCGGGCGCGGACGCAGCGGGCACTGATAAGTATAATTTGCTTTACAGGAGACCGGAGCATGAGGGGGGGGCCCTGCATTACTGGGGCTGCCTGTATACTACCACTGGGGCTGCTGTATATAGGGGCCCTGCATTACTGGGGCTGCAATACCACTGGGGCTGCTGTATATAGGGGCCCTGCATTACTGGGGCTGCAATACCACTGGGGCTGCTGTATATAGGGGCTGCAATACCACTGGGGCTGCAATACCACTGGGGCTGCTGTATATAGGGGCTGCAATACCACTGGGGCTGCAATACCACTGGGGCTGCTGTATATAGGGGCTGCAGTACCACTGGGGCTGCAATACCACTGGGGCTGCTGTATATAGGGGCTGCTGTATACACCACTGGGGCTGCAATACCACTGGGGCTGCTGTATATAGGGGCTGCAATACCACTGGGGCTGCAATACCACTGGGGCTGCTGTATATAGGGGCTGCTGTATACACCACTGGGGCTGCAATACCACTGGGGCTGCTGTATATAGGGGCTGCAATACCACTGGGGCTGCTGTATATAGGGGCTGCAATACCACTGGGGCTGCTGTATATTGGGGCTGCTGTATACACCTCTGGGGCTGCATATACCTCTGGGGCTGCATATACCTCTGGGGCTGCTGTATACTACCACTGGGGCTGCTGCTGTATACTACCACTGGGGAGGCTGCTGTATACTACCACTGGGGAGGCTGCTGTATACCTCACTGCTGGGGGTTGTATACCTGTGCTGGAGTCCACCCTCGGCTTATACGCGAGTCAATACATTTTCCCAGGTTTTGGGGGCAAAAGTAGGGGGGTCGGCTTATACACGGGTCGGCTTATACACGAGTATATACGGTACTTAAAGCCGTATCAGCATCTCAAACACATTGGTCATTTTCTGGTTATTGTTGACCAATTTATTTAATCATGGGTTTAGAAGAAATTGATTACATAATTACAAATAAAATTTCCCCTAGGATATTCTCCCTATGATAACTCTGACTGAGTTAAACAATAACCACCAGGAATCTGCAGCATACCGCTCAAAAAGGAAGACCATCTCTGGATATCTTGTGGTCCTAAGCAACCTATAAGCAAGTGAGCAAGGTCTGACAAAGGTCACTTACACCTACCTATGATCTGACCATACACCTACATTTAGATCGGTGCGCTCTTTGCTTTTCCCTCTCTTCCGCCAGACACAAGCATAATTACAATGAGAGAACAGAATCCACCCCTCACGGAAGGTGGAGTCAAAGCTCACCTCTGCCCTCTTTCTGCATAGTGACATCTACATGTCACTAAATATGAGAACATGTATAAAAAAAACTCTCCCAAGCAGGGGCGTAACTACAATAGGTGCAGGGGTTGCGATCGCACCCGGGCCCTGCAGCCTAGGGGGCCCCAAAAGTCCCTTTGGCCTATAGAAAAAGACTAATACTATTAAAGATTTCCAATAATTGGGGGCCCCGTTGGAACCTTCGCATCGGGGCCCCTGGGCCTGAAGTTACGCCACTGCTCCCAAGGAAATAGTCCCCTATAATGTCTTATTAAATAAATATATATCCAATGTTCATATCTCCAAGCAAATAGTAGAGCACTGCCCATAAATGTACAGTAAATACAACACAATCTGCAATCAGTAATACAGATTATACAAAATGTTATCAGAATCTGGTTTCAATCCGTTTAAAAATTGGATGTGACTTATTCCCTTAAGTAAATATAAACAAAAATATGAAAAAAAATTGTTAAATAAAAAATAAAAAAGATTGATGTAAAAAAAGAAAAAAAGAAGGTAAAAAAAAGTTAGAGTACAGTAGGACCCTGCCAAAAGAGTGTACCTTGTTGTGGTGGCAGGCTTAAAGAAATCTTTTGGCCAAACAAAATCTGATGGCTGTGTTTGTATGTGAACTGGTGTTTGATGGGAACTGTTAAGGTACCGTTACACGGCGCGATATTGCTGAAATGTCGTGGGTTGAGCGACATTGAAAAGACATCGCAAGTGTGTCGTTGTGTGGAGCCCACTGGGTCGGGGTGCTCGGTACCGGACCGGGGTACTGCTGGGGGATGTCACGGCGGTCCTGGTCCGGACCGTGTCCCGGGTTCACACAAGTAAATGGGGGGTATTTACAGGGGATAAGGTTTGTCGTGATGCCACCCACGGGTTGTGGTCAGTTAGGGGACCACCGCTTCTTCAGAACCTCCAGGGATGATGTTTTGGCAGCTTTAGATGGAACGGCTCTCCACAGGTAGGGCCTGGTTCCCTGGGGCAGTGGTAATTAAAGTCTGTGATGGTGGTTATAGATGTTGCAGGAAAGTAGGGGTAGTAGTAGAGATGATGAGAGTGGAGGCAATGGCAGTTTATGAGGAAAAGTGGGGCTTCAGCACAAGGATCACACACACTCACGTTTGTTATCGTTTTCCAAGTCTTTACTGTGCAGATAGTACAGCAGAATATTGTCGACGGAGTTTGTACCGGGGCCGGGTTGCTGCCACCCTGACCGGGTCCTTGGCTTCCTACTTCTGCGCTTTGTGTGTGGCCCTGCTGCCGCTTATAGCTGAACTGCTGGCCCTGTCTCCCCTCACGGGTACCAATCTGCTAGGCAACTTGAGTCCTCTGTGTCACTGACCCCTCTGTGTTGCTTTGCTATGGTACAGTGAAGATGGTGGACCTTCACTATCCCGGTATTCACTGTCTTGTCTGTCTCAGGCACAGCTTCGGATCTGGTATCTGTCCTAAGCGCCTCTCCAGGGTGAGTTTAGGGTAACTCTTGTCCCGGGTGTGTTCCTCTGTTTCTCTGACTCCTGCCCTCAGACCTCTCAGGATTTCCACTCCAACTCGACTCTCCTCCAACTCCAGACTAAACTGACTAACTGTCACTCCTGCTCTGAGGTAAACAACATTAGCTCCTCCCAGTCTTGCAGGTGTCACCTAAGCTCCTCCCACTTTCTAGTGTAGTGTTGTGTGGGGAGCAAACCTGTGTTGATGTTTCTGTGGCACATTAACCCTTGGGGGGCCACAGCTGCGTGTAACCGCACGATTCAACTACAATAAATTGTTGGATCGGAGTTGACAGGTTTACCAACATGTTCTAAAACCTGACGATATCAACTCAAGCAACCTGCTGCACCGTTCTGTTTGACACTGCAATAACGATGTCGTTCACGACTTCGCCCATTCACAGCAATGAGCAGGGATTATTCGCTGGGTTGTGCAAACGATACCTGCTCACTGCATCGTTGGTGAGTCATCCACGATATCTAGACGTGTGACATCTCACCAATGGTGTCAAAACGATGTCGTAAACGACCGCGCGCCCACGAGATCGTTGCCGACATCGTTTCAACGTTGTGCCATGTAACGGTACCGTTAACGTGTGATTAGTAACGACGTGGTGCAGAAGTGGAGTTTTTTCAATATTGGGTGGTGAAACTATGGAGGGATCGAGGGCTGGGGGCGGAGCTTGGGTGGAGTCTCAGCGGAGCCCCAAAAGTTTGCCAGCCAGGGACCCAAAATTCTTAGTGGCAGCCCTGATAACAATGATAACAATTTCTCTGATAATAATTAAAACAGTTACGTAACCCAAAATTTAGACTGTATATTTGACTTTTTGTGCAGTGAAATGGCATGAATTGTAATACTGGCCAGAAGCAGTAATTCCTCATTAACCTATCTATCCACCTCAGATTGTTTTATAGAAAAATCTTTCAGTGACTGATTGACTGGCTACACCAGGGAGACATTTCCTTCCAAGTGATTGCTCTTGTAATCATCTGCTTGAAGCTGTCATTACTTGTGCCTTGTAACAGCTTTGTTCAGTGTTTCTACCCTGCATTGTTATCGGCTTCTCTCATTCAATAACCATTTGTGCTGTAATCACATCAAGTGCTGCTGATGAACAACATGTCAACTTTGTTAGATTACGTACTTTGTATTTATACGACCAGTTTGTCAAAGTTAGGATTTAATTTCATGCTGTAGAATAATAAACAATTAGACAAGTTTGGCAATTTGATAATACTCATTCATTTTGTCTAAAATATTTAAGCATGACTCCTTCCATCTAATATTTGATTTGAACATATAATACAATATTAGTACATTACCTTGTGCATCTCCAGTAATTATGGAAAATAACAACAAATGTAAATTTCTAAATATTTAAAGGGAACCTGTCAGTTGATTCTTTCATACTCTTGGATATTGGCTGAGATCTGTCTATCAATGGAATGGGGCTTTTAAAATTATTGGCCCAATTGATCAAAGATTATTAAACCAGTATTCTTTTGTAACAAACTTTGAAAAGTGGCATAATTTTGGCACAATTTGAGGCTGTGGTAAAATGTGACTTTTGGTGTTCTCTGTCAAAGGGCAGAATGGAGGTGTGACAACGGCCACTTGTCAAATTCATGACAAGCGAATGTGTTTGCAATGCCACAAATCTTAATCCAGCAGGCGCCTCTTCATGAGAGATGTCTGACTCCATCCCATCTCCTCATCAAGTCTGGCATGAACTATGCTGGGTTTGATGAATTTGTCCCTGAAAGGCTGCATACTCACGATAAGGACACGCAGTGCATTGGATGCTGAATCTTGATTCTGCATTGTACAGTAGCAGCACAGTGGATGGAATGTATAAAATCCCATCCTTACTATGCTGCTCCCATTTTGACAGCTGCGATGTGGGTGTCCGCTGCTCCGCTCCTCTGCAGCAGTGGTGTATCTAGGGTTGCCGGCGCCCGGGGCAAGGATCTGTTTTGGCGCCCCCCTCCCCAAAAAAGTAGTTGAGGACCAGGGGGGGGTGCTATCAGACGGGCGGGGGTGTGCAGTCACAGCTTGGTTTTGGACCTGAGCTGTAGACGACCCCTGCAGATCGGGGCCATGAAGCTACTAGAAGTGATCAGCCCTGGTAGGACTACATGTCCCAGCACGTCCACATTACCTGGTCAGCGCCTTGGTGAATACAGGCCGGCTGTGCAGCAGCTGGAGATATGTCCGGAGCAGGGCTGTGTGCAGGGACACGCTGGCAGCTGGCGGGAGTACTTGGGCGCGGGAAATACAGTGTGTTGGGATGGTGCTGCAGAACAGCGGAAAACTGAGAGGCGAAGCCCGAGGAGACTGGGAGGGCCCGCAATGATTATCCGCAGCAGTGGTGTATCTAGGTTGCCGGCGGGGGAGGTCGGAAGTGCTATCAGATTTCGGCCCCGCCGCTCAAATTGCAGACGGGGGGTGCCGCCGGCGCCCCCGCTGGGCGGCGCCCGGAGCAAAAGGTCCGGCTGCACCCCCCTAGATACGCCCCTGCTCTGCAGCATGTTCATTTCATGCTGCAGAGTCGGAAGCAGCTCCCATCGGGTGTACGGAAGGAGAAGTCACCCTGCACCCACTGCACATGGTGAGTACAGGGTGGCTGCGGTCTCCCTGCGGCCACCCACAGGTTCCCTCAGGTCTGGAGGAGCTACGTCCAAGACGCAGCTCCTCCGGACCGTCAGCACATACCCAAAGCGTTTCTGAGGGAAAAACATACCTGGCTGCAACTGTAGTTTTGGCAGCATCAATAGACTTAAAAACTCTCTTTCATATTTACTACAGATTGATATATTTTTGTTCTTTGTAGACAGTTATTTTTATTTAATGTGCTCCTATCTCGCATTTAATAATGAATCTCTAGATGTACAATAAATATATAGAGGCTGATCATTAAGACTGGCATTTTACACAGCGCCAGTCCTAATGTGGGGCTCATTGGAGTAGGATGCGTTGAATTTATTAAGAGGTGCTCACCACTTAATGAATTGGATGCGTCTCTTACCTGGCATGTGCTGCCACCTAGGACTGGAGTATATTTCTGGAGTAAGTTATGCTATTAATTTTATGCTGTCACTTTTTTTGTTTTTCTCCTCTTTAACCCATTTTGTTACGCGGTCAAATTTCCCTTTTGCATTTCTTTTTTTGCCTCCCCTTCTTCCCATAGCCATAACCTTATGCCAGATAGACATATGAGGGTTTGTTTTTTGCAGGTTGAGTTGTACTGTTAAATAGAGATGAGCGATGTTCGATTTGAATAGTTCGCCAATCTCAAATTTCGAGTTGATTTTGGCCCTATTCGAGTCATTCGCCGAATTCGAACAATTTGGTTAAAATTCGGCGAATTTCGAACATGTTCGATTTTGGTTCGAAAATGCGGCAGATGCGGTCAGAAAACCGCATCTGCCGCATTTTCAGCCAAAATAAACATTCCCTAAAAGAAAGAAAGTGTTAAAAATAAAAAAATAATCAATGCTCACCTGTCCGCGGTCCACCGAGGCCTCCGGCAAGGTCCTGTGGCTTCTAGGACCTGTGATGACGTCATGTTCTCGCAGGAACTCCGGTCACATGACCGGAGTTCCGCGAGAACATGACGTCACCACAGGTCCTATTAGCAATAGGACCTTGCCGGAAAGCTTAAAATAGATATTTTTATGTTTCGGACCCTTTCTTTAAGTAAAAGAAAGGTCCAAAACATAAAAATATCTATTTTAAGCTTTCCGGCAAGGTCCTGTGCTTCTAGGACCTGTGGTGACGTCATGTTCTCGCGGAACTCCGGTCATGTGACCGGAGTTCCCGCGAGAACATGACGTCACCACAGGTCCTAGAAGCCACAGGACCTTGCCGGAGGCCTCGGTGGACCGCGGACAGGTGAGCATTGATTATTTTTTTATTTTTAACACTTTCTTTCACTTTTTTTCACTTCCACAATGTATGTATATACATTGTGGAAGTGAAAAAGCCCCACAAGCCCGGCTTGTTCGTTTTCCGGGGTGTTCGACGGTGTTCGTCGAGCATTCGACGAACATTCGTCGAACACCCCGTCGATTCGACGAATCGAATCGAATTCGAACACCGGTGTGGTGGCTCATCTCTACTGCTAAATGACATAATTCATTTTACCACATAGTGTACTGTTAAACAGGGAAAAAATACCAAATGTGGAGGAATTGTGAAAAAAAATATGCCCGACATGGTTTTTTGGCAATTGTTTTTATGGTGTACATTTTGTGATAAAAATGACCTTGTAATATGATTCTCTTAATGAGAACGATTATGGCGATAACAAACATGTCTAGTTTTTTTTATTACTTTAGTGGTAGCTGTGCCGTCATTTTCCAAGACCTGTAAAGTTTTTATTTTTTGGTCAATGAAGATGAGTGATGGTTCTTTTTTTGCAGGATGAGACGTTTTTATTGATACAATTTTGGAATAGATAAGATGTTTTGATCTCTTGTTACAGGTTTTTATGTGGTGTTGCAGTGACCGAAAAAACTTGATTTTGGCGTACTTCAATTTTCTTTGTTTACAGTGCTTACTGATTGGATTAATAATTTTTATATTTTGATACTTGAACTTCTCTAAATGCGGTGATACCACATAACGTATATGTATTTTTTTTTAATTTTCTAATTACCGTATATACTCGTGTATAAGCCGACCCGTGTATAAGCCGACCCCCCTACTTTTGCCCCCAAAACCTGGGAAAACCTATTGACTCGTGTATAAGCCGAGGGTGGACCCCAGCACAGGTATACAGCCCCCAGCAGTGTGGTATACAGCAGCCCCAGAGGTATATACAGCAGCCCCAGTGGTAGTATACAGCAGCCCCAGAGGTAGTATACAGCAGCCCCAGAGGTAGTATACAGCAGCCCCAGAGGTATATACAGCCCCAGAGGTAGTATACAGCAGCCCCAGAGATATATACAGCCCCAGTGGTAGTATACAGCAGCCCCAGTGGTAGTATACAGCAGCCCCAGAGTAGTATACAGCAGCCCCAGAGGTAGTATACAGCAGCCCCAGAGGTATACACAGCCCCAGAGGTAGTATACAGCAGCCCCAGAGGTAGTATACAGCAGCCCCAGAGGTAGTATACAGCAGCCCCAGAGGTATATACAGCAGCCCCAGAGGTAGTATACAGCAGCCCCAGAGGTAGTATACAGCAGCCCCAGTGGTAGTATACAGCAGCCCCAGAGGTATATACAGCAGCCCCAGTGGTAGTATACAGCAGCCCCAGAGGTATATACAGCCCCAGTGGTAGTATACAGCAGCCCCAGTGGTAGTATACAGCAGCCCCAGAGGTATATACAGCCCCAGTGGTAGTATCCAGCAGCCCCAGGGGCTGTATACAGCAGCAGCCCCAGGGGCTGTATACAGCAGCAGCCCCAGGGGCTGTATACAGCAGCAGCCCCAGGGCTGTATACAGCAGCAGCCCCAGGGGCTGTATACAGCAGCAGCCCCAGGGGCTGTATACAGCAGCAGCCCCAGGGCTGTATACAGCAGCAGCCCCAGGGGCTGTATACAGCAGCAGCCCCAGGGGCTGTATACAGCAGCAGCCCCAGGGGCTGTATACAGCAGCAGCCCCAGGGGTTCTATACAGCAGCAGCCCCAGGGGCTCTATACAGCAGCAGCCCCAGGGGCTGTATACAGCAGCATCCCCGGAGGTATACAGGCCCCCCCATCAAGCTCCACGGACCCCCCCCCCTTGCGCGGCAGCCTGTAAAGGAAAATCATACTTATCAGTGTCCCGCGCTGTCCCGCCGCTTGCCGACACACGATCCCGGGCTTCAATCCGCGACTTCCGGCTTCCGGCGGTCGCGGGCAATGACGTCATTCCCGCGACCACAGGAAGTGCGGAAGACGCGGAATGAAGCCCGGAATCGTGATGTCGGCAAGCGGCGGGACAGCGCGGGACACTGATAAGTATGATTTTCCCTTACAGGCTGCCGCGCAAGGGGGGAGGGGGGGTCCGTGGAGCTTGATGGGGGGGGCCTGTATACCTCCGGGGGCTGCTGCTGCACATAGATTACCGTATATACTCGCATATAAGCCGAGGGGGGACTTTTCAGCCCAAAATTTGGGCTGAAAAACTCGGCTTATACGCGAGTATATACGGTAGCTTTATTTTTAACACGGCAAAAGGTTACTTTAATGTTTTTTTTGTTTTTTTTTTCATGCTTTTTAAAACTTTTTTTATTGTTCATAATAGTTCCCTTAGAGGACTATAACCTGTGATCATCTGATCACTTGTGCTATATACAGCAATGCCATAGCATTACTGCATATAGCAAAAATCACTGTTTCCTTTGGTTTCCTTCAGGTTTCAAAGAAGCTCTGCTATGACAAGCTCTGAGGCTTTCAGCAGACCCCTACTGTCACTGCAACCCATCAGCAACCCTCAATCACATCACAGGTTTTGCCAGTTGGAGCTGAAAATGGCACATCGCTATGCCGAAGTGTATGAAATCCCGCTATCAGAGTTTGACACCGTAATTTAAAGAGGACCTGTCACCCCCTGGTGCAATGCTAACTGAATGCAGTACTGAATGTAGCGTGTCTGCTGCATTCAGGGAAAGGGTCCCCCATGTCTCTAGCCCCCCTGTAAGCTGTTAAAAAGACTTTATAAAGTGTACAAATAAGGAGCTGGAAGGACTTACTCAGTAATGAGTCATTGCTGTTGCTGGTGTCCTCCCCGCCTCCAGTCCTCTCTGTGTCACCTCCAGCCCCCTCTTGTTCAGCCTCCTGAGGGCTAGAGGTGGGGAGGACACCAGCAACAGTGATGACACACACAGGAGGCTGAACAAGAGAGGGCTGGAGGTGGCACAGAGAGGGCTGGAGGCGGAGAGGACACCAGCAACAGCGATGACTCATTACTGAGTAAGTCCTTCCGGACTCCTTATTAGTTCCCTTTAATAAATGACATTAACCACATGTGTACTTTAAATCAGCTCCATTTTTGACACATAATTTTTTTAGTTAGGTAGTTAGAAGGGTTAGGGGTAGTTAGAAGCAATTTCTAAGTTTCCCAGCAAAATTTATGAAAAAAAAAAAAAATTTTTTAGGGACCACATCACATTTAAAGTGACTTTGAGAGACCTATGTGACAGAAAATACCCCACAGTGGCACCATTCTAAAAACTGCTTAAAACTATATGCAACAGGTGCTTCACAGGAATTCATGTAAAGTGGTATGAAAACAAAATTTACATTTTGTAAAAAAGACTTGCTTTAGCCCCAAATTATTTACTTTTACAATTGATAGCATGACAAAACAGACCCCCATATTTGGTGCCCAGTTTCTTCTGAGCACCCACATGTGGTCAAATATTTCTGCCATGAACAAGATGGGCAACTGCATCAATAGCTTATGATGTGAGTATAGAATTGTAGAAAGGGAGGATATGGAGGATAGTGGTAGAATACAGTCAGAGAGTATGTGAGTGTCAACGTGTGTGAGGTTTCCGCGAGGGTGTTAGTGGATGTGGGTGGCAGGTGAGGAGGACAAGGATGGTAGGTAGATGGTGGTCAGAGAGGGGGAGAGGGGAGGTTGTGGGGGTAGTTAGGGAGCAGAGGCAGGTGAATATTAGGTCTAGTGTATGTCCGTCTGTGTGGTTGGCTATGGAGGACCAGTGAGTGAGGCCAAAGGATGAAGTAAGTGACAGGAGTTTGGGGGCTGCCGACTGGTTGGTAATAATGGGGATGTTGAAGTCACCCATGACGATGGTGGGAATGTCAGCAGAGAGAATGTGAAGAACCCAGATGGAGAATTGGTCAATGAAGGTGGTGACTGAGCCTGGGTGTCGATAAATGACGGCCACTTGGAGGTTGGAGGGAGAGTAAATACGAACAGAGTGCACTTCAAAGGATGAGAGGATAAGGGAGGGAGGAAGAATTAGGTAGAAGGTGAAGTTGCTAGAAAGGAGAAGACCCACTCCTCCACCATTTTTGTTGCCAGTGCGAGGTGTGTGGGTGAAATGAAGGCCACCGTAGCACAGCGCAGCAGGGGAGGCCGTGTCAGAGGGTGTCAGCCATGTTTCTGTGAGGCCTAGGAAGGATAGTCTGCGAAAGGTAAAGAGATTAGAAAAAAACACAAACACAATTTTTGCCACATGTTCATCATAATTCATTAAACAAACATGATTGACTTTTTAACGCGAAAGATAAGGACTATAGCATAATAGGGACAAATCACAACACATTAACTAAGAACAACCAAAAAGAAGATGCAATCAAACAGTCCCGTTATTATTAAAATGAAGATATTCTTTATTAAACAAAGATGTGTGATATACAGGTAAAAGGTAGGATCTAATATAAAATTTCCAGACACAGAAAATAAACACAGATGGTAGGAAATGTATATATCAATATGTAATAGTATAGGTACATGGAAAGGGTAGGAGCTATATATATAGTATAACACAAGGAACACAGATCATGGAGTGATTTATATAGTATAAAAGGAGGAAATAGTCTAATTGTATGGGCGTGACCAATAGGCTGCATACAGACACTCGGTGTCATAGCTTCATGTGTGACTGACACCCTATGGAAACCTCATCAGTGTGCATATAAAATACCCCCAATCACCTCCCAATGCTGAGGCCGGATGAGAGTGATTGCTGCATCGGTATTATGCCCTTGTGTTGTGTTATCACTGGGCCTACTACTGTGTCCTGCAGAATGCAATGGATATCAGATTTTTGGAAAGCTTTTTGAAGCTTTTTTTGATTGAATTCCTTTATAGGGAAGTATGAATTCTGCCTGAATCATGATCCCCTAAAAGCCACGTATCCACATAAAGTGCCATGTCAGTATGTACATCCATTTTAAACTGCAAGTTCAGATCACCAATAATACAAATATTTCTTCTGCTAACATTAATCGACTTGTATCACATCGATCTACCGTTGGTGTATCTAATCTTTCCCTTGAAGTCCACAAGGGAGAGCTCGCTGACCTGAGTGTGGTCAGTATAGTGTGGCGCCCCGCAACAAGTGCGTCACAAGAGGGTATTGCAGCCATAAATGCAGCCGCAATATTCTCTGACACAGCAGTGACCTGGTTAATTTAGAAATCCAACCCTACATGCATCACCTAGAACAGAGGGCCAATCCTGGGTCCTGGTGGGTGGAGTGTTAGGGAAGTGTAGTAGAACACACACAATAGTCTAGAACTCGGAGAAGGAGGGTCGAGAACGAGAACTTGGAGAGGAGCGGGGGCTCCGCACCCCGTGCAGCCCCCGGGCCGTCACCGGTCGGGTGTCAGCACCTGAGGCCTTAACAACCGGGATTGGGCATTATTCACACGGGTTCCCAAAAGACTCCCGTGCCCACAACTCAAAGCCGGTTCACTGGTACCGAAGCTGGCAGCAGTTCACCTCTGCTACGCGAACCAGAAGCGTGGAGGAGCAGCTTTACAGGAGCACCCCACCACCAGCCAACTTCCAGTCGTCTAACCAGCGGTGTACCCACTGAGGGATCCAAGGCTCCCCAAAACATCCAGAACGTACATCATGGATAGGGCATTGAAGCAGCCTCCCCGTACCCGACCTGGTATTCCTGGGCGACACTGGCAATCAATTAGTTAGAATGGAGGAACACTGCGGATTTCTAAGGGACACCATCACTGCTGAGTCCACCCGGTCTACTACCCAACCACTGTATGCCATGTACTGCCTGCTGGTTACAGTAAAGACCCGTTGCAGAGACTTTCTGTGTCCGTGCTTCCTTATGAACTGTCCGTCCGCACTACAAGGTAACCGCAGCTGCCGCACAACATCTTGAGCAGCTCCAGCCTCCAGGGATCACCGCTCAGCCTGTGGGGAGCGTAACATCTTGCTGCTGTCCATCCCCCGGAGGTTCCGCAGTGTCGGTAGTCCTTACCGAAACTACTCATAGGTGGCGTCACGAATAAATTAAAAACCCCTTTAATCTGTTCCACTAAGACGTCTTCAACACTTTTGATCTGCACTACACCGGGCCCCACTACCGGCAGGCGCGGTCCACCCGTGACAAGGAGGAAGGAAGCATCGCCTGTCTCTAAACCGGAGTCCCGGCCACGGTGAGTCAATAGAGAATCAACAAACAGCAGCGAGGAGGTGACATGTTTAGGGAGCTTCTGACAGTGGAGGCTAAGTGGATACTTCTATTGGAAGCACGCTTTCCTGGCCGTTTAAATTATCTCACAGATCTCCAATACATCATGTAATAGGTCCATTGGTATGAGTTCCATGTCAGATGTAATTCTTCACTGCTTTTTACATTGGCTTCATTCGGGTTTATTGAATAAAAATAGCCTACTGGTTTAAGTACATGAATTTAATGATAATACACTCATCGGAAATTATATTCCTGAGTCAAGTTATTTATTAACCACACAAGCAATATAGGGTTAGGCAATCTGACAGAGGTGTATCTAGGTTTTCTGGCACCCGGGGCAAGAATTCAGTTTGACACCCCAACTCCCCTTTCCCCCCAAGTGGTCGGAGTAGTCATCACATGGCCATTCATTCATATGCAATTTCCATACTTACAGTCACATACTGGTAACCTGCTCTTCCTAATTCTCTCAATGTTCAGTGAAAAACAGGGAAGCAGGAAGAAAATCTGTCAGATGACGGTAGGTATGAAAATCGTGAATGGATGACCATGTGATAACTAGAGATGAGTGAACTTTCCCCAAACATATTCATCAATTTTAAATTTGGCACAAACATTGAAGATTTGGTGTGTGTTCAGAAACCCAAACAATTTACTAATAAAAAATCAGTGAATGCAGCTTCGTTTGGGAAAAAAGTTTGACATTATAAAATGGCGCTAATACTAGGGATGGGCGAATCTACTCGCTAGGACTCGTTACTCGGCGAGTAGTAAGGGACTCGCAGGACTCGGTACTCTGCGAGTTTCCCAGTGATTACTCGCACGAGTCCAATGCAAATCAATATCAATCCTAGTTTTGTCAGAAACGTTGACAAAACTAGGATTGCCATTGTTTGCATTAGACTCGTGCGAGTAATCACTGGCTACTGTGCCAGTGATAGCAGGGAAACTCGCAGATAACTGCTGTTTCGTTGCGAGCCGAGTCCAGCTGTCTTCTCTGTGCAGCTCCAGGGTCCTAGAGCCCGCCTGCTGCCTGATGTAGCAGTGCTGAGATTGTTCTCAGTCTGCTCATTCCCTGTGTACAGACATGAATGTCTGTGCACAGAGATGATGTAGCAGAGCTGAGATTGTTCTCAGTCTGCTTATTCCCTGTGCATAGACATCTATATTTATGCACAGGGGATGTAGCTGAGAGGACATCGCGTTTTGGACTGCGTCGGACGGAAGAGGATTTTTTTAATTAAAGATGGAGTCCCTAATGGCTTTTTTTTTTATTTCTAATAAAAAATTTTCCTTGTGTTGTGTTTTTTTTAAAACAATTTAATAGAAATTCATGGTGGTCATGTCTAATATTGGCGTGACCGCCATAAATTTCGGGCTTAGGGCCAGCTGATAATACAAAGCTGGCCCTAACCTCTTTATTACCCAGCGTGCCACCGCTACCAGGGCCGCTGGAAGAGCGGGGTTCAGCGCCAGAGGATGGCGCATCAATGAACGCGCCATCTTCTGGGGCGGCTGCGGGCTGCAATTTGCAGCGGGGGGTGCCCAGAAAGCTTGGGCATCCCTGCGCTGCGGATTCCAGCCCCCAGCTGCTTAGCTGTACCTGGCTAGACATAGAAATTGCGCGGAGCCCCACGCATTTTTTTTTAATTATTTCATGAATTTCAGAGTCAGAGTCTCAGAGTCAGAATCTCAGAATTTCATGAAATAATTAAAAAAAAATGCGTGGGGCTCCGCGCAATTTCTATGTCTAGCCAGGTACAGCTAAGCAGCTGGGGGCTGGAATCCGCAGCGCAGGGATGCCCAAGCTTTCTGGGCACCCCCCGCTGCAAATTGCAGCCCGCAGCTGCCCCAGAAGATGGCGCGTTCATTGAAGCGCCATCCTCTGGCGCTGAACCCCGCTCTTCCAGCGGCCCTGGTAGCGATGGCACGCTGGGTAATAAAGAGGTTAGGGCCAGCTTTGTATTATCAGCTGGCCCTAAGCCCGAAATTTATGGCGGTCACGCCAATATTAGACATGACCGCCATGAATTTCTATTAAATTGTTTTAAAAAAAACACAACACAAGGAAAATTTTTTATTAGAAATAAAAAAAAAAGCCATTAGGGACTCCATCTTTAATTAAAAAAATCCTCTTCCGTCCGACGCAGTCCAAAACGCGATGTCCTCTCTGCTACATCCCCTGTGCATAAATATAGATGTCTATGCACAGGGAATAAGCAGACTGAGAACAATCTCAGCTCTGCTACATCATCTCTGTGCACAGACATTCATGTCTGTACACAGGGAATGAGCAGACTGAGAACAATCTCAGCACTGCTACATCAGGCAGCAGGCGGGCTCTAGGACCCTGGAGCTGGGGCAGCCAGAACACAGAGAAGACAGGATCTTATCTGTGCGAGTCAGCGATTACTTACAAAGTAAACTAGTCCAATGCAAATAAATGACAAAACTAGGATTGCTTCAGGCTGAAGCTTCCGAGACACATCTGCGATTTGTAAATCTCACACTACTCGCTATTACTCGCTTCCCCATTCATTAACATTGGACTCGCTAGACTCGCAACGAGTAGCGAGTCCTGGGCTCGGACTCGCTAGAGTCAAGCGATTCCGAGTAATTTAGGATTCGCCCATCACTAGCTAATACTTTCCTTGAAGATTTGAGGCCAAAACGCTTAGGGTACCTTTACACGTCGCAACAATGCATGCAATTCCACTTGCAACTTACTGGTTGCAATGAAATCATGGACACATTGTTCTATTTCGTGGCCATGTACAAATGTAACAATGTGTCCATGATTTCACTGCAACCAGTAAGTTGCAAGTGAAATTGCATGCAATATTGCAACGTGTAAAGGTACCTTTAGGTTCACAGCCAATGGGTCTACCAATTTCTTTCAATCTGTAGAATTTAATGGAGCTTTAAAAGAAACTTTTTAGGCTTCCTTGAGTTTGCAGTTGTTGGGACACCTACAGGCTGTGAATTTTATGCAAGACATGGCAGCAGCTGTGAAATACAGGAGCCTTAAAATCTCCTTTAAACATTCCTTTAAGAGTGCTTTTTTTCAAATTATTATTATTATTATTTTTTTTTTTGTTTACAGAGCAAACCTGTATACTCAATGGCAGTCAGCAGCGTGCAAAGCACTTCTACACTTATATGCTAACATTTCAGATAAAAATAGCAGATGTCCATTATATGCTTAACACACATGGTTTTATAGGTCTGTTCACACTCATATAAAGACCATATTGCTTCTTGATGTGCAATCTTTTATTCGATTTCATGTCGTACATTTAGAATACAGATTTTTCACATATGCACAGCCATGTTATTATAGCATTCATCTTGGACCTGTCTGTGTAATGCTCACTAGACTTATTCAGCATTCCAGATGAATCGGTGGTGAGCTGAAAAAAAATATTTTTATTTTACTTATTTCTTCTCCAAATATGTCAGGCTTAAATAATCACTCCCCCAACCAAAAACCCAGGAGTTACCTGTGGCATGGGGAATGGGATTTGTAAATCAGAGCTGTCTACAACCCAACGCATGGAGGGGTTAATAGGCAGATAGGCAACAAAATTGGTCAAACAATAATATTCTGTAAGTGATTGGATCCTGGTTCTGGAAGAGTCGGGTCACTAGGCAAAGGAAAGACGCTTCACTACAGAGGCTGGCGCCATCTTGGTATTGCTGTACAATGCAGCTACACCATGCTACCGTGTGCCTGCAGTCCGCAGTTTGGAGATGAGATGGATCCACCCCAAGACATGTTTGTTCTGCAGGACATGATCTTCTTCACCACCCTAGGGGCCGATGGTGCTTTATCAGAACCAGAGCAGCCCGCAGAGCAGATGACAAATACTACATTTGTTAGGTGGAGCACGACCGCACTACCCATATTGGAATACCGTATTGGGCCTGATATGCAGCAAGGTCAGAATCCAGTGATATTCCTCCATGCCTGAAGAGGTCCCAGCTGAACACAACTCACACTCAGGAGATCAGCTTTTCTGTATGCCAGCCAGGACCAGCGCAGGTCAGAGTCAGGCTCTTTCAGCATGCCTGGCCTTATTACACCTGTAGCCAGTGGATTGGCAAATCCAGGAGGAGATAGTAGCGGCATGAGCCCCTGTTTCCCTGCCGTGTGTAGCACAATTGGCCCCTAGGGTGGTGAGGAAGATCATGTCCTCCAGAACAGGCATATCTTGGGGTGAATCCAAACTGCAGACATCAGGTACATGGTGGGCACAGGGTCTTACAAGCATATGGGGGGTAATGTTCAATGAAGGCATCCCCCATATTTTGTGAAACCAGGCATGCAGGCACTGGTGACAGTGTGACAAGTGGTGCCATTACAAACATTACTGCAGTTCAGACTCTAGGAGTCCTCTAGATGATATCCCTCAAGTAAGAACTACACTGCACTCCCTGATGTCACTGCTCCTCACATGCTGTCTCATGATACCGGTGAGATATCTTGAGATATATTGCAGCTGTTGCGAGACAGTGTGTGTTACGAATGCTGACGCCATAGAGGTTGTCTCAGGTCACACAGTGGGATTGCCTGCTGCGTGATAACCACTGTCTAACCTAAGACAGCCAAGGCTTGTCAGACTACCAGGAACAGTGCAGTGCCTACTGTCCCACCATAAGGGGGATGCAGTCACTGATGTTGCTCCCCATATGCTGGGACTACTTCAGCTTTTATTTGGGTTTCATTTTATTTGTTCGTTTTTTCTAATTATTTTTTGCATCTTTTTGGGGGGTTGGGTGGAATGGGACACTTAAAACTGGATTTTAATTTAAAACAAAAGTGATGAAAGAGGAATATATTGTGGTAATTTTCAATTAAATATTTATTTGTGTGGTTATTTGTATCCTTATTGACTTGGTTAGTAATATCAGGTATCTGATTGATGCCTCAACATTACTAACCTCTGGACTTGCTGCCAGCTGACATTACCCAGCTGGCATCAACTCAAAATAGCATTATCCTGTTTGCTAATCCACCAGGGCTGCAAAAGAGTCGGGGTGAAGCAACAGAGGACTGGGGCAGCTGTGTCCTGCTAATTTTTTTACAAGATTTTAAAATCATTTTAAAGATTACTCAAGTTTTCAGCTGTTATGTGGATAGATGGATGGATAGATAGATAGACGGAAAGAAGAGATAAATTTATTGATAAATAAATGGAAATAATACATTTACATAATACACTTCTGAACAGATCTCTCGTTGCAGTGAAATCATGGACACATTGTTCCATGTTGTGGCTGTGTACAAAATGGAGCAATGTGTCCATGATTTCACTGCAACCAGAAATCTGTTCAGAAGTTGGTCACAGAAGTTGGTGTGTGTAAAGCGGCCCATAGGGTACCTTTACACGCCGCGACGGCAGGCTGGATACATCCCGCTACTTCACGTGCACGAGCACGCTCAAACGGTTACAAACGGTCAACGCACCCTCTTTACACGCCGCCACAAGGTGCGCTACGCCACGCTACATCTATAGCTAGCTAGAAAACACCACAGTTTTTGTATCCAGTACATCATGGCAAGATATACTATGCCATTATTCAATGTATATACCATTACCTAGTATACCTGGAATAGGTCCGGACATATAATCAACCATGACTGATCGTACTGAAATTTAATAGAGAAAATTTCCCAAAGGGGGAAAAAAAACGATCATATAGTCATTTCTATGAAAGTATAAATTTTATTATTAATTAAGGGATGTGCGGTATATGGGGTGGGGACAAGGTAGAAAACCAGCATGATACAATATTAGTTTTTTACATTGTTCAACAACTTCATACATGTATACACCCAATATACAATTTCGATTTTATTTAATTACATATCACAAGGTAGTATACATATGTTGAATTTCAGGTAAAGGAAAAGCATTTAAACAACAATTCTATTCCGTGCAATATTCAACTTTATATATTGCCAAGAGGCAACAAGGCGTGCCTGGGGATATATCTACAGCAGTAGACTGCAATTAATCAATATCATATGTATACTACCTTGTGATATGTAATTAAATAAAATCAAAATTGTATATTGGGTGTATACATGTATGAAGTTGTTGAACAATGTAAAAAACTAATATTGTATCATGCTGGTTTTCTACCTTGTCCCCACCCCATATACCGCACATCCCTTAATTAATAATAAAATTTATACTTTCATAGAAATGACTATATGATCGTTTTTTTTCCCCCTTTGGGAAATTTTCTCTATCTATAGCTAGCTACATCGCCGGGTGTCTCAAGTAGCCAGCTGTAGCTCATTTACACACCGCTACAACCAGCTACTATGGGCGGACCTGGTGCAGCAGGGCCAGCACATAGGCGTGCCACAAATGTGGATTACGAGCCGTCCGTACGCTGATAGGACGAAGCAATAACATCCTGATTGGGCAGGCAACGCAGGAGGCTGAGTAATACAGCACGCTCGAGCGATTGTGTAGTGTGACTCGTCAGCTCCTTAAATATGCCTCCCTATGCAGCGACTACCAATCATCATGCAGCAGCTTCCACCAATGATCGCACATGGGGCGCGGTAACACGGAGCCAGGGTCACGCCTTAGCTACATTGCAGCTACATCGCAGGCTGTCCCGAGTTCCCTTCCGTTGCCTCTTTACACGCCGATACAGCTCGCTACCATCGGCGTTGTAGCCATCAGTTTTCGAGCAGAGCTAGGAAACAGATGTATCTGTTGCCGGCTGTAGCGTCACGTCTTCAGACGCCGCTACGACGGGCTACATTGGCGCTACAAGCTACATTTGTAGCCTGTAGCGGGATGTATCCAGCCTGCCGTCGCGGCGTGTAAAGGGCCCTTTAGAGATAGATGGATTTCAAACAGCTATATGTTATAAGGTTGCACCCTTTAGTGCAGGGGTGGGTAACTCCAGGCCTTGAGAACTGCACCGCAGGAATGTTTTCAAGATTTCCTTAGGATTTGAGAGCTGATCTATTCGGCGAACATATGCCTGTTCAGCGAACCGAACCCAAACTTCAAAAAGTTCACTCATTCTTAGTCACAGCTACCGATAAAGCTATTGCTAGAATATTTAATGCCTGTGAGACTTGCACATAAGCTAATGTCTATAATAGCTTTTGGTGTTAGTCGACTGAATCAGTAAAGAAGCCCATTTTTTTCCACTATCAGGGTTGCCTACTGCCAAATCAATTTCCAGGTTGTTTATCAATCATGTGGTAAGATTACATGAAATCTCTCTAAATATTGTATCTGATAGGTGGTATAGTTAGTTGAGCTTTGATTTGTCAGTTTCCATTGCTTACTACCCTGAAACCAATTGTCAGACAAGACAAATCAGTCATTGAAGGAAATTTTAAGATGTTTCGTTTTTGTTTTTTTTTCTTTCAATTATATATTTATTTAAGATGCAGGGTCACCTCTATTTTTGCTATTGACTAGCCCAGGGTATGAGGACTCGGGTATCTGGGCCCTCTGCTGCGGTAGGGATGTCACTGGTGGCCTGCCGAGACCCGTGGTCCTGGTGGTCAACTAAAAAGGGGTAGTTGAAATGGGAATTAATGTTTATAAGTTTATCGTGAGGCCACCTGTTGTATCTGGTGACTGCACCAGCGCTGCGTGGGGCCTCAAGGGATGATGGATGAGCAGCTAGGTGTTGAAGCTCCCCACCCGTGGACCTGGATCCCTGGGGAGTTTGGTGATGATGATGAGGGATGGAGCAGGGATTTGGCCGGGCTGTTGGATAATGGGACAGTCTCTGTGGATGGCAGGGGCACGGGTAAGGAACTGACACACACACTGCTGGTCGTTTCTTTACCTTTTGCTGGTGTAGTTACAGGTAGATGTCCAGGGTACTGCCGGGTGTTCAGGATGCACTTCTGGGTCTCCACAGCGAGTGGGTATAAGGCCTTCTTGTCTCTTTCCCCGTGTATGTGAAGCCCCTGCCCCGTGTGAAACGTGGCTGGCCTCCTCTGCTCTCTGATCACCTGTGCTGTCATTGGGAAACCCTCGATGGACTACTGCCGTTCCTCTCTCCGCGGTGCCTGGCTCCCTGGTTAGTGACTGCGCAGATGCCCAGGAGACTGAAGTCTCCACAGTAGACCGGTTTCTCTACTGGGCCAAGTTCCCTCCAGTAGACTCGGACTCCGGTGTCTGGTGTGCTGTTTGGGTGAATGTAACGCTGACTCCTCGGTTCCCACTCTGTCCTTTCCTTTTCTCCTCGCCTTCTGACCCCACTCTTGTGCCTTGCAGGGCTACTCGAAGGCTGTTCAGAGTCACTGGCTCGGGCCTAATGAAGCAACAACCACCAGTATGTCTTCACAGCTCTTGTAGCGTCTGCACCCTGTAACTAACTCCGCACCCAGCACCAGTATTTATAGGGGATCTTGCCTAAAGTTGGGCTCCCCCTACTGTGCTGGGGTGTAAGGTGTTGTTTGTGTCTGTGTACCCACTGTGGAAACCCATCCATGCTGTAGGTAAGTCTGTGGTTACCTGTGTGAGCAGGGTGCCACACTATCCAGCCAAGGTAAAGCAGACAGCAGCAGACTGGTATTATATGGCTGGGGAAGTCAAGAATATTGATACATTCCCAGCTTGATATCAGCCACTGCTGTTTGTTATACATTTGCTGGTTAAGGACCCTATTTTTACACTACACTTACAGCTGTCCAGCTGTCACTCTTGGGTTCGGAGATTAGACAGCCAGTTTCAGAATTGCAGTAATACAGCAGACTGACTGCCACCAATTTCAATGCAAAAAATAATATCCCTGGCACACTTCTAAGAAATACTTGAGAGGTAATTTCTTTTGAGGTTTTTTTTATTTGCAATTTGTGAAAGCAATCATTCATTATGATCAATGAATGATTGCTTTCACAAATTGCAAAATAAAAAAACCCTCAAAAGAAATTACCTCTCAAGTATTTCTTAGAAGTGTGCCAGGGATATTATTTTTTGCATTGAATACGATTTTCCCTAGAGCACCTAATAGGTGGTTGAGCTAGACTATATATATATTTTGCCACCAATTTCAGACACCGGTACAGAGGGTGGAAAAGGGAATGGGTAAATACTTATTTTGTTTAAACAGTGGGGGGCATGTATAGCAGTCTGACTTCGACCAATCACAATTCTGGCACAGAGGTTGGGCAGGGGAAGAAATTAATATGCTTCAACAGTCTGACTGCTGTCTTATCTTTGGGGAAACACAGTATGTATAATTTTCCTGCTTTTATTCCCAGTTGTTCCCATTGAATTGTATGTGGTTTGGTGTCTAGGGTCAAGTCCAAGACCCAAACCAAACTTAATTTTAAAGTCCAGCCAAACCTGATGATCGCAAACATCCACAAGTCCACTCATGAATACTCATGACACATTTCCTTTAGTACACATAAAGCGTGAAATAACTCCTAAGGCTACATGTAGTCAAACGTGCAATTCACTGGCCAATCCACAGTTTGTTTCCATGTGCAGCTCTGTAAGCATTGTGGATGCCATGTATAATGCAGCACAATTCTAAGGCTGCATGCTCACGATCCAGATTAGCAGTGTTTTGGATGCAATGTCTTACTACTGCGTCCAAAACGCTACGTTGTACAGTACCAGCACAGTGGATGAGACTTCTAAAAAATTCCATGCCCACTGTGCTTCTCCCCACAGCAGCGTGTTTTCTTCTGAGATGTGGGTTGCCGAATTTCCGCATCTTTGCAGCATGATAATTTAATTAAGTTGGAGTCAGAAGAGAGTTCCAGCGGGTGAATGCAGTGAGAAATCGCCCTGCACGGAACACAGATTGTGGTGTTGCGCCCTGCCATTACAGGTAGCCACAGAACCACCTAAAGCATGGATGGATTTCCACAGTAAGTACCACATACACCCAACACCTTCCACCCCAGACCTGTAGGAGGAGCTCCACTTGCTGCTTTAAGCAAGATCCCCTATAAATACCGGTGCTGGGGGCGGAGTTAGTCAGAGTGTGCAGTCGCTAGGAGAACTGTGAAGACGTCCTGGTGTGTCGGAGCTGCACTAGGCCCGAGCGAGTTGACAGTTAACCAGCCTAACGAGCCTAGCTAGTGTGAAGGCCTAAGAGTGAGGTCAAAGGCAAGGCGGAAGGAGCGAAGTAACAGCAGACTGGGGGCAGAGGAGCCGTACCGGTTCACCCCAGAAAGCAACCCAGACACTGGAGTCCGAGTCTGCAGGAGAGCATCTAGCCCAGCAGAAACACCGCTTCACCGAGGAGACTCCAGTCTCCCGGACACCTATACAGCAACCAAGAAGGGAGCCAGGCACCGTAGGAGAAGGGATAGTGGTAGTCCACACAGAGGTTTCCCACCACACAACACAGGTGACAGAGACGCAGAGGAAGCCAGGCCTAGTTTTCCTCGGGCCGGAGGCTTCCGCAAGGGAAAAGCAACAGGGAGGCCTTATACTCACTCACTGTGGAGATCCAGAAGTGTCATCCCGACCACCTGGAGTGTGCCCTGGACAGTATCTTCAATACCACCAGTAAAGGTACGGAAACAACTTTCAGTGTGTGTGTCCGTTTTTCCAACTGTGACCTTGTCAAGCTCGGAGATTGTAGCAGTAGCCCTGCTGCCTAGTCACCTCCCTGTGCCAATCTCTGTCACCCCATCACAACCTCGGGGACTCTGCTCCGCCTGTGAGGAGCTATACCATCAAGCTGCCCGTCCATCATCCCTGTAGGCCCACAGCAGCGCCGATGCCATCACCACAACTCCACAGATGGCATCACAAGACATTTATTCTTTTTACTCCTTTTTCTTTTCTAATTTACAAATGACTACCAGGGCTACGGGTCCAGGCAGGCTACCAGTGACACCCCCCAACTCCACACCCGGGTACCGAGTTCCCATAGACCTCTGGGTGAATCAGTGGACACAGGGCGGCTGCGATCTCCCTGTGTTCACACCCGGCTTCCCTCAGGTCCAGAGGCACTGCGTCCAACATGCAGTGCCTCCAGATCGTGGGCACATACCCTAACCTGTACTGTGTTGTCCACACAATAGATTAAATTATTACATGCTGCATTATTTTGACCTTCTGTAGATCCATCCATACTAGCACATTAAGATGTCCATGTGCAGTTTGTTGTGCACACGGATAGCGCACTGACCGAAAGTTTTCTCAATTGAACATAGCCTAATACATATAGTGTGTAAATCATGTTGGATTTGTAAATGGATTACTTGAGGCATTGTTTGTAATACAAATGAGTTTGACCAGCAATATCCTGAAGTTATTTGGTTAACACTGGAATAAAATGTTTATTAGATTAGATATTTAATTACATTGGCTACAAGTTGCTGTAACCGAGAATATTTCTTGATTATGCGTTACAGCCTCATAAAATTGCGAGTGAATATTTCAGCCTCATTTGGAAAGAATTGCATCATTAGAACGTGCCAGAGAGCTGCCTCTCTACTTACACAGAGCCTTATTATCATGGTTAAGGCACAAGCTATTGAGCCGTAAATGATATTTCACATTTTCTGGTATCGTGATACATTTTGTAATATATTCAGAACAAAAACATCAACATTTCATTTCAAGTTTCTGGTCACAAACAATCAGCCCTGAAACTAATGATTTGGAAAATGAATCCCTTTTCTGTTCCAATAAGCCTTCATTTTCTTTCCTCCGCTCCATTCACTGGCAGCAGCTGATGTTTTTCATGGCATTGGAGGCACTAGAATATGTGATCTTGGAATGGAGACAAACCATTTTTTGGAAATATACAATTTTAAACATAAATCATTGAAAAAAATCTGTGATGAATACATAAAGAATGAGGATCCATTATAAACTGCCGGCTTCTCAGCAGGGGTTCCCCACAGACACATCCCGCAGTAAATTTCATAGCTTAGCAGTACTATTCTACTGACCACATAAACCCTGGGGAATAACTGAAATGCCAAAATCACACAGTGTCCAAAACAGGGCGCAGGTGGAGGATGAACCAACACAGAAAATTTCACACATGGTGCATTCACATGCTTTTCCTGGCATGTTGCCACAATGTTGTGACTACTACAGTATAGCCTAATCTTTGACGAAGGCAATATAAAGAGTGACCTGTAATACATATTGAAAGTGCCATAATGTAATTTTTGCTTTATTACAATAAACATAAAGTGGACAAAAACATTTGTTGCAAAAAAACGTATCAACTAAATACCCTGTATTTTACTACTTTTTCAGCAGCACTTGCTTTTTACTGTGTTTTTTTTACAACAGAGTATTTTCACACGTTTGTTTCACTTTTTTTGTCATTCAGTCTTTTGGTGGTGTGAACACTGTCCTACACACGTGATCAATGTGTGCATGGTTCATTAGGTTTTGTCTAAATTATTCCTTGTTTCTGCAAGATTGGGGTGTCTCCCACCCTTCCCCTTTGAGCCCTGCACATAAAAAGCTGTCTTCTTCATTCAGTCCAAGTCAGACATTGGACCTGTCTGGATCCTGCTCATTTTAGGTACTAATACACATGGTCAGGTTTTAAATACATAAGATAGGGACTGCTCTGAAACGGGTTACCTTGACGTTGGTAGAGCAGCTTAGTATACATTTTTTGCAAAAAATGTATCAACTAAATACCCTGTATTTTACTTTTTCAGCAGCACTTGCTTTTTACTGTGTTTTTTTACAACAGAGTATTTTTACACGTTTGTTTGACTGTTTTTTGTGATTCAATAAACATAAAGTGGTTAAGTCCTCTAACATATTTGCCCTTTAATACCCTTTTTTTTCACTTTACATGTAAGTCCACATGGCACCTACATAGTGGCTAAATCTAGGTGATAAAATAACACCAGAACTGTATTCACAGTGGATATAAAGTCTACATAACCATGATTAAAATTGCCAGGTTTTTGTCTTGTAAAAAAACATCCAATGAAGGCTCATTTCAGAATTTTTTATTTTTAATGTCTCTTAATCCATACAAAAATTACTTCAGAACAAACTGAAATATTGTGAGGGAGACAATAAAAATAAAATAATGTACTTGCATAAATGGGGAACAGCCTCATATTATTGGGACGTGATTTTGTTTAGAATGTGCCAATTACATTTAAACATATCCTGTCAGCACAATATTGTAACGTAAACTAAAGACATAGATGAAATAGCACTGATATACTATTTAAATTAATTCCTCTGGTGAATAATCCACTATGTGATTCTACTTTAATCAAGATCTTGGTGAAGATGGGCTGGATCGTACACTGGGGCTTCTCCTCTCTCTCTGTGATTGTCCAGTCCCTCTGCCTTCCTCCTCTGTTTGAAGAGGACATTTCAGAGGAAACAGGTTACTGGAAAAGCAGTGACCTACTATTAAAAAATCCTGTTGCAGGCAAAGGGATCAGGGAATCACAGAAAGGGAGGTGACCCAGTTCACAATCCAGCCCCTGTGCACTGAAATCAAATGTTGAATAGAGAAGAACCACAAAGCGGATTTCTTCACCAAAGGTATCAATTTAATCTGTATTACAGCATACTACGGAATTCCTGAAAACATGACCTATTGGCGGCCCTTGAGACCTGGAGTTCCCCACCTCTGCTTTAAATAGTCTCATGACCCAGTGTATGACAGTTCTGGAGTGTGGAGCTCTCTTGCTGCTGCTGTCTTGGAGTAGAGCTTTTAAAGCCTTTTGGAGTCTGTCTTCTACCTGCAAATTTGATATCCTTTTTGTCATACCCCAGTCTGTTTACCTATCCTTGTGCGTTATTACGCTAGAGTTGACATCTAGTGCACTCAACGGCCTATGCACTACGATTATGCAGGGTGTTAGGGCAGGAAGGGACAGAAACAAGACAGTGTCAGGAAGTGTCCCCATCCCCACTCCTTACTGTTAAGGCCTTTCTTCCCTTTTCCATCACGCTATCCTTCTAAATACACCATGAAGCGGACATTTTTCCTGTCTGCGCTTGACAACTGGTTGTGTACTATATGGGAAATCTACATTGGTCTGGCATTCTTCATAGATCTAGATTGTGGTGTAGGGTGGCAAGACAGAAGCCTTTTCTTAGGGCCACGTCACACACACAGATAATTGTGCAGATATTGGTCACAGATCTCTGGTTGCTGTGAAATCATGGGCACATTGTTACATTTGTACACAGCAAAAAGATAGAACAATGTGTCCATGATTTCACTGCAACCAGAGATCTGTCAACAATCTCTGCACAGATATCGGTGTGTGTGACGTGGCCCTTACACAAATATCTAAGCTCAGATATGTTTTGGCAAAATTTACATCAAGTCTGATGAACACATGTGGGAAAATGTGTTGTGGTTTGATTATACTAAATTTGAAGTTTTTAGCCATAATTCCAAAGAGTATGTTTGGCACAAAGCCAACAATGCACATCACCCCAAAAGAAAAACACTATACCCACAGTGAAGCATTATGCCTTGGGGCTGTTTTTTCAGCTGTTGGAACTGGGGCTTTAACTAAGGTGGAGAGAATTATGGGTAGTTCCAAATATAAAACAGAGATCAAACTCAAGTAAAATATGCTAATAAAAAAATTACATTATATTTACCGTATATTAAATATATTAAACACACAAATACAGAATACAATAAAATTAAATTAAATAAGAAAAAAATGCGGCACTCACCGGGCAGAGCTTATTTCTTTTTTATTTCAGAGTCCTCTGTACATAGATTCTCTGCGATGGAGGAGGGAGTGAGGAGACACACAGGTGACGGATTCCGTTTCGGAGCACCTGCCCCTTCTACGGTCCGTAGAAGGGGCAGGTGCTCCGAAAAGGAATCCGTCACCTGTGTGTCTCCTCACTCCCTCCCCCATCGCAGAGAATCTATGTACAGAGGACTCTGAAATAAAAAAGAAATAAGCTCTGCCCGGTGAGTGCCGCATTTTTTTCTTATTTACTGCTATTGCTGTCTAATAAGCGTGCACCCGGGCACATGAACCTGCTTTACTCGCACCCTTATGGTACCTTTACACGCCGCCACAACAGGATGCATACAACCCGCTACAGGCTACAAATGTAGCTTGTCGCGCCAATATCGCCCGTAGTAGCGGCGTCTGAAGACGGGACGACACAGCCGGCTACAGATACCTCTGTATCCGTGCACTGCCCATAAACAGATGGCTACATCGCCGATTGTAGCGAGTTGTCTCGGCGTGTAAAGAAGCTACAGAAGGGAACTGTGGACACCCGGCGATGTAGCAGCAATGTAGCTAAGGCGTCACCCAGGCTCCGTGTTACCACGCCCCATCTGCGATCATTGGTGGAAGCTCCTGCATGACGATTGGTAGTCGCTGCACAGGGCGGCATATTTAAGGAGCTGACCAGTCACACTACACAATTGCTCGAGCGTGCTGTATTAACCAGCCTCCTGCGATGCCTGCCCAATCATGATGTTCTGGCTTTGTCCTATCACCGTACGGACGTCTTGTAATCCACAATTGTGGCACGCCTATGTGCTGTCCCTGCTGCACCAGGTCCGCCCATATTAGCTTGTTGTAGCGTTGTGTAAATGAGGTACGCTGAGCTACAGATGGCTACTTGAGACACCCGGCGATGTAGCTAGCTGTAAATGTAGCGTAGCGTAGCGCACCTTGTGGCGGCGTGTAAAGAGGGTGCGGTTCCCGTTGGTAACCGTTTGGGCGTGCTCGTGCACGTGAAGTAGCCGTTGGTATCCATCCTGTTGTGGCGGCGTGTAAAGGTACCATTACATGTGCAAGTAGCACCGGTCCCTGTAACACAGCAGTGCCCAGTATATATCTGCAAAACTTAATAAAATAAAATAGTAATTAAGGTAGCTGAATAAATGCAATCATATCTGATTTTATACAAAAGGACACAAAATAGTGTTGACAATTAGATATTTAATAAATGAAGCCAAAATTTAATTTCCATGAATGAGGACAAATGAATAGATAGGGCAAGTTACTATTCTAGAAATGTTATTGAAAAAGATTTAACTCATGATATGTACTTGATTAACTAGTTGCACATTAAAACTCACAAATAATGCACTATGGGATTTTTGTTCCTAAGCTTAAATCACCATAGAAAGTATAGTTGCAGATAGCATTGTGTAGTAGAATTTAGAATGATATGCTCAAATACTAGGGATTAATTGAGTGTAATGGGTTAAGGGCCACTTTACACACACCAACTTATCTGTCCAACTTCTGACCAACTTACTGGTTGCAGTGAAATCATGGACACATTGTTCTATTTGTACACAGCCACAAAATAGAACAATGTGTCCATGATTTCACTGCAACCAGCAAGTTGGTCAGAAGTTGGACAGATAAGTTGGTGTGTGTAAAGTGGCCATGTGGTGAGCACTTACTATCTAGTCCTTGCCACTCCAAGGCACGTTTTCAAATCTCTTCTTCAGGAGACATGTGTTGGGCAGGGAAGACAACTAATTATGTGTCTATGAGCCGATAAGATTACAAATGCAGGCAGTGTGTCCAGATATTGGTAGTTGCTGTCGCCATTAGCACATAATGTAATAGGAAATTGTAGGTGTTTGCGGCACATGCATAGATTTTATGAGACCTGTAATTCGGAAGTCCGGTAAGCGGCCGATTGGCGCACATACTATGCTGTCGTCATGGAGACAGCGCATGTGTGGACACACCATAGTGGTCGCCGAACGAAGATCTGAAGAGAAAATAATCATGTAAGGCTCCTTTCACACTAGCTTTTTTGGCTGGATCCGGACAAAAAAACGCATCTGCCGAGGTTCCCACCTAATGGCCGCACTTGCGGCAAGCCCCATGCATTGTGTATGGGGCTTCCGGTAAGGTGTGGCAAGTGCGGTTGCGGCAGATGCGGCCGCAAAAAACCGCGGTCAGCAGCGTTTTTTTTCATGGCTGCAACTGCCAAAACCGCACCTGCCGCACCTGCCACACACTTACTGCAAGCCCCATAGACAATGCATGGGGCATGCCGCAAGTGTGCCGCAAGTGCAGCGGTTAGGCGGAAATGCAGCAGATGCGTCTTTTTTGACCAGATCTGCCGCATTTTCATAAAAACGCCAGTGTGAAAGCACCCTTATACAGAAGCCCCAGTGGTGTGGTATACAGCAGCCCCAGTGGTATACAGCAGCCCCAGTGGTATATAGCAGCCCCAGTGGTATATAGCAGCCCCAGTGGTATACAGGCCCCAAATGCTGGCACTCGCCCCCCTCCATTGTAAGGCACCCCCCTGCTGCTTAACTTACCATCCTGGTCTCCTGCAGCCCAGTGGTATACAGCAGCCCCAGTGGTGTGGTATATAGCAGCCCCAGTGGTATACAGCAGCCCCAGTGGTGTGGTATACAGCAGCCCAGTGGTATATAGCAGCCCCAGTGGTATATAGCAGCCCCAGTGGTATAAAGCAGCCCCAGTGGTGTGGTATACAGCAGCCCCAGTGGTATATAGCAGCCCCAGTGGCATACAGCAGCCCCAGTGGTATACAGCAGCCCCAGTGGTGTGGTATACAGCAGCCCCAGTGGTATATAGCAGCCCCAGTGGTGTATAGCAGCCCCAGTGGTATACAGCAGCCCCAGTGGTATACAGCAGCCCCAGTGGTGTGGTATACAGCAGCCCCAGTGGTATATAGCAGCCCCAGTGGTATACAGCAGCCCTAGTGGTGTGGTATACAGCAGCACCAGTGGTATATAGCAGCCCCAGTGGTATATAGCAGCCCCAGTGGCATACAGCAGCCCCAGTGGTATACAGCAGCCCCAGTGGTGTGGTATACTGCGCCCCAGTGGTATATAGCAGCCCCAGTGGTTTATAGCAGCCCCAGTGGCATACAGCAGCCCCAGTGGTATACAGCAGCCCCAGTGGTGTGGTATATAGCAGCCCCAGTGGTATACAGCAGCCCCAGTGGTGTGGTATATAGCGGCCCCAGTGGTATATAGCAGCCCCAGTGGTATATAGCAGCCCCAGTGGTATACAGCAGCCCCAGTGGTATACAGCAGCCCCAGTGGTGTGGTATACAGCAGCCCCAGTGGTATATAGCAGCCCCAGTGGTATATAGCAGCCCCAGTGGTATACAGCAGCCCCAGTGGTGTGGTATACAGCAGCCCCAGTGGTATACAGCAGCCCCAGTGGTATATAGCAGCCCCAGTGGTATATAGCAGCCCCAGTGGTATACAGGCCCCCAAATGCTGGCACTCGCCCCCCTCCGTTGTAAGGCACCCCCCTGCTGCTTAACTTACCATCCCTGGTCTCCTGCACCGCGCCGGTCTTCCGTGCTCCGTCCTCCATGCTCCTGTCCTCGGCTGCATCCCGGGTCCCAGGCCGTCGCAGTAACGATGACGTCATGCGACCGGCCGGTCACATGACCCCGGATGCTGCCGAGGACGGGAGCATGGAGGACGGAGCACGGAAGACCGGCGCGGTGCAGAAGACCAGGGATGGTAAGTTAAGCAGCAGGGGGGGGGGCCTTACAACGGAGGGGGGCGAGTGCCAGCATTTGGGGGCCATATATTTAGATATGCACTGCTTCCCCCTGCCGCTGATTGACAGGGGGAAGCAGTGCATATATAATGAGCGGCCCCACGTAAAGGGGCGCTCATACTACCAGCCCTCACCCCCCACCTCCTCCAGCTTCACCCAGCCCCGGACACAGCTCCCACCACACGTATTGAACCCCCGTGTATAAGCTGAGGGGGGACTTTTTTCAGCCAATTTTGGGTCTTGAAAAACTCGCTTATCCCGAGTTATATACGGTAGTTAAATAGATTATTATGATAAAATTAATATTAATACCCATACAAAAACAATTAAACAGATGTAATAAACCATGAATTAATATTGCTATGAGCTATAAAATAAGATTACATTTGTGAATAATGAAAAATAAAAAAATTACATTCATAATTTGCTTTATTTCTCTTTTCTTACTAAGTAGTGATATTAGAGGTAATATACTATATTTTTATCAATCGTTTGAGATTTTATTTCTCTTATAAAAGTATTCTTCCTTTCCTTCGTCCTTATATATAGGTATGTCCTCAGTCACCTAGGTCCTTGAGCAAATGTACCACCAAACCACAACAGGTCATCCAGAAAATCACAGGTTTGGTACATCCATATTAAGAGCACTTAATAAAACTAGAAAGATATAAAACTAATTAAAATTGTTTATTTCTAGTTTTATTGAGCTGCCAGCAGCTATAACTTCCTACTACATTATGCACTTATGGTGCCATCTGTTGCCAATATCCGGACACACCGCCTGTATTCGTAATCCTATTGGCTCATAGACATATGAATACTTGTCCTCCCCTCTCTAACACACACCTTCCTGAAGAAGAGATTTTGAAACATGCGTTGGGGCGGCGAGGACATCTGCTACACAGCACTATATAGCAAGTGCTCACTACTCTCTGAAATCTAACCTATTAGCCTCTCTTAATTCCTAGTGTTTGAGCACATAATTCTATATTTTACTATGCTATCTGCAACTATAAACACTTACTTTTGTGTTTGAGCTTATCATTCCAGATTTTACTACAGTATAATATTTGCAGCTACAATTGCTCTGGCGACTTAAGCTTAGACACAAAAATTCAATGGTGCATTATTTCTGAGTTTTAAAGTACAACTTGTTAATTAATTGCATACAGCTCTGGCAAAAATTAAGAGACCACAGCAAAATTTTAGTTTCTCTGATTTTTCTCTTTCTGGGTATATGTTTGAGTAAAACGTACATTGTTCTTTTATTCTATAAACCACTGATAACATGTCTCCGAAATTCAAAGCTAAAAATTGCCTTGTTCACACATACCTGCGCTTTTGGCACTCTCTGCGTTTTTTAGCAGTTTTCCAAAAACGCAGATGCGTTAACGCAGGGTGCATTTCAGTGTACATGCGTTTTTGCACTACACTTGCGTTTTTTTCCCCCCATTCCAAAATGCTGCATGCAGCGTTTTTGGGGCTGGAAAAAAAATGCATTTCTATAACATGGGGCCCTATGGGAAACGCATGCGTTAACGCAATGACATTACACACACATGCGTTAACGCATGCGTTATTGTCCTTAGTGTCCAGGAACAACAGAATTGTAATTCGGCCCTGTCATGTGACCTCCTGCAGCCAATTAAAAGGGGGTGGGTTGACACCAGGAAGTGTGCCCAGCCTACTCCAGATTTGTGGCTGATTGTCTACTACTGTCTGGCACCAAGTTAAATACACATGTGTGTCCCATGTTGTTAGCGTGCATGTGTGCTGTCATTACGCAACACACATGTCATGTGCCCTGCATATGTTCTCTACACAGATGACTAATTCAGACGACAACAGTGACCGGTACACCCAGGCAGACCCTACCTCATCTGACTCTTCAGTAAGTACACTATGTGGCTATGCTCACACTACACTCCGTTGCCTTTTTTTTGTGTGTTGGTAATGGTCTGTGCCTTTGTTTGACGACTCAAGGGCTCCCTCCCTGCTGTATTTAGAATACACATGCACAAATGTTGTTGGTGATTTTACAGGACCACGCAGCAGCCCGTGTGGTCCCCCTCTGCAATCACTATAAATGTATGTGATGTGTTGCTTATTGAAAGGGGTTAAATGTGTGGCAATGGTGGATGTATGATTTCACACTGCAGTTTTGTCCATGATCTGGTTCCTCAGGTGTATGTGCCTAAACCAGAAGTGTCTCCCAAACCCAGATCAGGTATCAAGCTTTCAATTTCAGTTTACTTTCAAGTTCCTCTCCTGGTTTTGCAATAACAACCGGATGAAACCTGATCAGGTTTTTCATTGCATTGTTAAACCAGCCAATGGGTCTAACTTCTGTGGCACTTCGCAGCGTATCATTGTTGTATTGTGAATTGTATTTGTGTTTGGTAGGCTAATGTTGGTCAAACCTGGTTTTCACTCATGCCATACAGTGTGGTATTAAAATTTGTGTGTTGTTGTATGTGTGCACAAGTGACACATCTGAGCCACATGTGTGGCGTGCACATGTTTACACAATTGTTACGGTCTGTGATGCACAAGGCCCCGGATTTTTTTATTTTTTTGTGTGTTGTAATGTCATTAAAAACAAACATGGGACACATTTTTTTCCCCATGCATTTGTCATGTTTATGTAGGCCAAATCATTGTGGCCTTGGAGACCCTTCACCCTTGTCTGCGAGTTGTTGTCCTCAGCCTATTTGTTGGAGTGTCATGTTTTGGGCACTGCTCACATTCTAAATCTGACACATGGCCACTTTCCGCAGCATGCCCTATGCATTGGCCATGCTGTACATGCATGTGCCTTTGGTAGGTGTTTGTCAATTTTTTTTTTCAAACTTAAGGATCATTGGTGTTTTGGTAACATGTGCCAGTAATGTTTCATGCATGGCCATGTTGTAAGGTTCGTGATTTGGGTTCCATAATTGTTTTGTGGGCACCAAAAACCACTTTACACGCTTCATTAATCCTGGTATGTGTTTTTTTTCTTGTCCATATGAGAGGATGTCGGGCCCATATTTAGGTATATTTGTTCCCTTCACAGGACTCTGCATCAAGCTCACAGAGCACCACAGACTCAACCTCCCATCATGTAAGTATTTTTGGAATTATGTTCAGGTCAGGGCCGAGTTCATGGATGGTATAGTGTCCACACTTTAATAAGGCGTGGACACATGTATTTTTAAAAATGCATGCGTGTTTTCTGTTTAAGCAAAAAATATTTTACTAATCAATCTTCACTTTCACCTTGCAGCGCAAGAAGCGGAAACATTGCTCCAAAACAAAATCTACAAAATCCAGAAAGCGCAAGGATGGGCAATCAAGAGCACGCTCGAAGGTAAGGATTCCTTTTATGCGTGCCGTAATGTTATTCTTTCAAAACAAGCTTTCAAACCAATAAAAGGTTGTTTGCCAATTGTCCCATGTGTGTAGTTCAGACAATCGGGGTGTGTTGGAGCTATAGACAAATCGGAAAATGGTCCCCTTATGATGGGTGAGGGCCATTTTCCAATGTAGCATTTGTTTGGTCCCTTAAATCAAGGCCTACATCTTCAAATCAAGACACACAAATGCATCCTGCCAATTGTGTGTCTCAGTCAGGGTTGCGAACCTGATTGGTCAGACAAGCTGTTGTTGGGCTGCAATCCTGTGGTCAAGAATGTAAGATTGTGTTTAGCAACATTGCACCGTGTTGAGTACACAATGTCATTTGTAGTTGTTTTGGTGATATTATTGCCCTCCTTTTGTCATTTTGCCCTCAAATTACCTTTTTTTTATACTAAACACAGGGCAAGCTGCCAGTGAAAAGCAGCCAGAAAAACCCCAAAAAAACTGCTTGCAAGGCCACTGCTGCCTCATCAGGGGTGAGTCAATTTTTCACTCCTTGACCAAAACGCGCTAGTGCTTTCTGGCACATTGCCCATTTATGTTTGTGGCTGCTTTGCAACATGTGTCCTTTTACATTTTGTAACCAATGTTTTACAAAACTGAATAATTTGTTTTTAAGTAAGATGTTAAAAATGGCCTTGTAGATACATTACAATTACATTTGTCATTTTAAAAATAGACATCCAGGCATGGAGGAACTGCAGGCCCATTGGGCAAAGTGATAATCGACAATGAGGCATTGATATGCATCATTGAAGATTTTGTGCCTATATGGGACCAGGGTCATGAGGACCACAGCAATGCCGCCCGCATACGTGACTATTGAGACAGGATCTATCATCGTCTGTACCCAGACTTAGAAGACATGGCCCCCAAGTTATGGCAAGCCACTGATAAGTGTCATTGATCATGGTATGCCGCCACACACGGATATGGTTATTATGTGACGTTTTGTTTATTTCTTTTGCCTTTTGTTAAAATTAAACCTGTGTTATGTAGAGGATAAGATCCATGTGCGATGGAGGTCAATGAAAGACCACATTCGGCGTGATGTTCGCGACATGGCCAAGTACCTAAGTGGTGCTGCCGACATGTCACCGGTCAGATACAAATATGCAGACCAGCTCCAGTTCTTGGAAAAGACATATGAGGCCAGAGAGTAAGTGTCTTCGATGCTTGTAATGTGTGGAACTAGATCTGAGAGGCCGGTTGTAATGTTTAATTTTTAAAACACAGGACACCAACACTGTGTTGGATCTTGCGGAGACTAGTGCAGACGATCCAGAAGTAGAGGTACCACAACCTGTGGTTGATCCAATTCACCCTACTGCTACTCGAGCAGCTCCCGCCCCACCTGCTACCAATCGTACACCTTCCCAAGACCCAACATCCAATGCAGCACCCAGAGTGGCACAGCCAAGGAGGCATACTCTCCAAGACGAGGCGGACACCATCATAATAAATGGTCTTGAACACCTCCAGGAAGGGTTGGCAGCACAGCGAATTATGCTAGAGCAAAGGCTGCACGCCCAAGAAATCCAGCAACCACAGCGGGTGGAAAGTGACTGGGTGCATTTTTTCAGGACATACGTTAGTGATCTGGATAAATTGGGAACCAGGGATCGCTATGCCCTAATGGGGGAATTGCATAACACATTTGCTAAATATTGTGTCCCCATAGCCCTAGATGTCACAATACTTGGTGATAATGACTCCAGCCCAGGAGTTTAGTGATGTGCTCTGCACGTGTAGCTGAGTAGCTTGTTTTTTTTGGGTTACAGACACGCAGATGGTGTTTTTTGTGTTAATAAACTGCGTTAGCAAACATGTATGATTTTGGCTTGTAATATTTATGTGTCCCATAGGCCTTGTCCACACACCTGCACTCTAAGTATTTAGCTCTGACCCGCTAAATAATGAGAGCGCAGGTGTGTGAACAAGGCCTGTGTGTTTGGCTCCTTGGAGTCGAGGTCTTAGCAACTACTTTATGAACCTAACATTCCTAAAGGCAACCACACACGTCAGACAATTAAAAGTACGTTTTAATAAATTCCAAAAATAAACATTCCCACACTGGGTAAATTTAGCATAACACAAACAAAGAAGACTCTACCTGAGTATGTATTGATAACCTAATTACACATGGTTAATGACTTCCAAATAGCGACAATATTGATCATGCACTTGACTGGCACCAAGTGGTGCTCGTACATTGTGAGGTTGGAGGCTGAGCAAAGGGGAGAACCAATCAACTGGATTGACATCGCTGGGCTCTTGAGTGGCCACATAATTGTGGAGGCAGACTGTTGCTTTGACTACACGGTCAACATTGCTGGGTTTTAGCTGAATCGTCGTCAATAAGACCCGCCACCTTGTTTCCAATATGCCAAACGCACACTCAACATATTGCCTGGCACGGCTTAAGCGCAGGTTGAAGATACGGCGGCCAGGTGTAAGTGTGCATCTGGCATATGGCTTCTTGACATTAGTGTGTAGTTGGAAGGCCTCATCGGCTACAAGGACGTGGTAGTTGTGGTGATGAGGTTCCAGGCAATGCCCGTGGTGGTGGAATGTTAAAAGCACCACAGTACAGTGCCAGCGCCATGGCACTTTCCTTGAAGACACGGGAGTCATGGCATCGCCCATAGGCCCCAATATCTACTGCTAAGAAGCGGCTACGGGAGTCCGCAATGGCCATCAACACGATTGAATGATAGTGTTGGTAATTATAATATTGTGAAGCACTGTTATGCGTTTTTTTTATGGCAATGTGTTTCCCATCCAGGGCACCCACACAGTTGGGAAAGTGGGCAATCCTCAGAAATTCTGCAGCAGACTCTTGCCAGATTTCACAGGTGGGGGAGGGCATCACTATGGGCTGTAGTCTTTGCCCTTAGCAGAATAGTAATCAGCTCTGCTCTACTGACTGCAATGGATACATTTTCTTGCCTGTGTTTCAATCCCATACTGATATTTAATAGCCAGCAGATCTAAAGCAGCAGAGCAGATCTATTCATTCATGAGGACAGGTGCCTTTTAATATTTAATTGGACACTATTTATGTGTGGGGAACACTAAGGTTGAACCAATACTACAATATATTTGTGGCTTAATAGATTAGTGATGGGAGCAAACTTTAAGAACCTGTACTGTCATGAAGGGCATAAGTATGGTATGTAGTTTTCCCCAAAACTGCTGGTGCACTTTTATTAGGTTAAGGGTTGGGGTCATTAGTTATTTGAGTGGAACAAGTGGAGCACCATTACTTTGTAGAGAGAATTTTTACTTTGCAGTTGGCGCATAGAGGGCACCATTACTGTGTAAGAAGCATTGTCACTTTTTTTACTGTGTGGGACACAAAGAGGGAATTATTACTAAAGCCACATTTATTGTGCTATGCACTTAAAGATCTGTCGGTGAGCTCAGCCAGAGTAGTACCTGAGGATCTGTCAGTGAACTGATACGGAAGTCATCTGAGGAATGTCAAGGAGCTCAGAAGGAGGAGTCATCAGAGGACTGTCAGTGAACTCAGGTATTGATCAAAGGTTAGCATAAATTAGGATTACAGTATATTGTTGGTTTTTATTCATTACGAGACTGGGAGCCATAGATTATTTGAGTTAGCGAGTGACCATAGCCATATTTATAAAAAGTATCCAAATACATAGGTGTAATTACTGCGGTGACACCAATTGGTTAACAGCTGCAACTCTGGTTTAATTTAATTTATGAAAGTCGCTTGCTCTGGTGTAAATCAAATATTAAAATTTTTTTCCTTGGTTTTATGCTAATCTAAGCCTGTGTTTTTGATTCCCAGCAACATCTATGTACTTCAAGGAAAAGCTGTCCACACACATTGGTTTAAAGTGACCCTAAACCCGGAAGCCAACCCCACATCCCCTTCATACCTATCCATGCAGCTTGTGAAGCTGCTGCCATCCATCCCTTTATCTTGCAAAACCGCTGGGGCATTCTTCATAAATCATACTTTTCATATCTCATTTCTGGGCGTTTCAGTGTAATTTTAAAGCCGCAGCAGGCTGGCCTGTGTGCCGCTCTCCCCCTCCCTGTCCGTAATTCTGCACGCCCATGGCTGCGTGCATAAACAACAGAGAGGCGGCTCGCCTCATAGTATGGGCGGTGAAACCGGTATGACGCGTATTACGTCATATCGGCTTCACCGCCCATACTATGAGGCGAGCCGCCTCTCTGTTGTTTATGCACGCAGCCATGGGAGTGCAGAATTACGGACAGGGAGGGGGAGAGCGGCGCACAGGCCAGCCTGCTGCGGCTTTAAAATTACACTGAAACGCCCAGAAATGAGATATGAAAAGTATGATTTATGAAGAATGCCCCAGCGGTTTTGCAAGATAAAGGGATGGATGGCAGCAGCTTCACAAGCTGCATGGATAGGTATGAAGGGATGTGGGGTTGGCTTCCGGGTTTAGGGTCACTTTAAAGGGGTTTTCCCATGAACAAAGTTAATTTTAAAGTTCATTTTAATCAATAGAGTTTGAAATAATAATAATTTCCACAATTGGATATGTTTAATAGATCTTATATATATATCCCTGCTATAAACTGCTTGATTCTTGTCTCTGACTGTACAGGGACATGGTCTGGTCATACCACATCTCCTGGGCCAGGAAGGAACCAAAAGATTATTGTGACACGAGTCACTACAGTAAAAACAAGTCCCAGAAGTGGAGAGAAAGTCTACAATTACAAACAGTAATTATATTATAATACTACTTACAGGATAAGCAAAGGGAGGTCAGACAATCTGAGGTCAGGTCTAGGAAATGGCGCAGTACAATAAGGGGTAGTCAGAGACGAATTCCAATTCATGAGCCCGGGTCAGGAAAACAAGAAAGACAAGACAGTTTACAATATGCAAATAAAGTCTGTGGAGCCTCGTTTAGGAGTCTCAACACAGGACTAGCCAGATCTTCCTCTAGTGAAGGACCTAGCCATGATAACCACCATATTAAGTGGCCCTTTGAGTCAATATCCAGCTCTTTACAAGCTTAAAGATATGACAAGGGAATACCAAGGCCAGGTATCCATCCACAGACAGCTGTTTCGGGGTTTTGCCCCTCATCAGTGTGGAGTAGGATTCTGGCTAGGTGGGAGCAATGCCTAGTAGACCAACAAAACAAAGTATTCACTGATCTCAGGGAGACCAGTTCAAGAAAACACTGCAGGCAGCCGGCTAAAGCACTCAACACAGTGAATTCCTAGGCCCATTGCCCCCTGGGAATTTTGAATATGCAAATAAAGTCTGTGGAGCCTCGTTTAGGAGTCTCAACACAGGACTAGCCAGATCTTCCTCTAGTGAAGGACCTAGCCATGATAACCACCATATTAAGTGGCCCTTTGAGTCAATATCCAGCTCTTTACAAGCTTAAAGATATGACAAGGGAATACCAAGGCCAGGTATCCATCCACAGACAGCTGTTTCGGGGTGTTGCCCCTCATCAGTGTGGAGTAGGATTCTGGCTAGGCCTAGGAATTCACTGTGTTGAGCGCTTTAGCCGGCTGCCTGCAGTGTTTTCTTGAACTGGTCTCCCTGAGATCAGTGAATACTTTGTTTTGTTGGTCTACTAGGCATTGCTCCCACCTAGCCAGAATTCTACTCCACACTGATGAGGGGCAACACCCCGAAACAGCTGTCTGTGGATGGATACCTGGCCTTGGTATTCCCTTGTCATATCTTTAAGTTTGTAAAGAGCTGGATATTGACTCAAAGGGCCACTTAATATGGTGGTTATCATGGCTAGGTCCTTCACTAGAGGAAGATCTGGCTAGTCCTGTGTTGAGACTCTTAAATGAGGCTCCACAGACTTTATTTGCATATTCAAAATTCCCAGGGGGCAATGGGCCTAGGAATTCACTGTGTTGAGCGCTTTAGCCGGCTGCCTGCAGTGTTTTCTTGAACTGGTCTCCCTGAGATCAGTGAATACTTTGTTTTGTAAGACAGTTTACAGGGAGCAGACAAAAGAGTAGTCTGGTCACAGGCAAAGGGTCGAAGTCCAGGTAAAGGAATAAAGGCAGGCTGGGTAGGCGCAGAGCACAGAGGGATCAATCTTAGACAGGCAGAAGCAAGTGTACAATAGACACTGGAAGAAGGAGCTAGCATGCTTAGGTAGCGGACTAGTCAAGGGAAGTTAACACAATTGATTGTAGCACAGACCCAGCACAATCAAAACAGACTGACAGCTGCCACACAATAGTACCAATAGAAACTTTCCTCCAGCAGCACCGCACCGCACACCCACCAGGGTGTAGAGATGTGTAAATTAAAGAAGCTTTAGCAGTTTTGAGAGGGCGCTTGGAGATAAACCACAGAGACAGCTTTTTAGTACCTTCTCTTTAATTGCTCAAATGTAGACTGGTCACTCCTCACAATATGTTTCTACAGCTGATACCGCCTTCATCAGGTATTCACAGGCAGGGTGAGCACATGGGCCAAGCATGGCACATGTTTGAGCTCGCCTCTCCTCAAAGACACCACCAGGTTCTGTCCATTGTCACACACGACCAAGCCTGGCTCTAGGTTCAGCGGTGTGAGCCAATGATCTGCCTGCTCTGTCAGAGCTGTCCACAACTCATCAACATTGTGAGGTTTGTCACTTATGCATATTAGAAACAAAAGCTAAATGCGACAAAAAACAACAGTACACTGCAGTAAAAATATTAAATGCGAATGCAGTATACAAAATTTGTGTAACAATTACAGGGTACTTAGTCCATCCGTTTTTTTGCGCAAAAAAAGTTACTTCAAGCCACGTCACTAACTTCAAAGTGTACCCATCTCTGACGCAGTCCTAACTGTTGTATTCAAAAACCTGATTAGTGTGAATGCTTACCAGTGAGCAGGAGCCAGCAGGACCAGTGTCTGACATGGACTGAAGGCGACGACAGCTTCAGCACAGCCTGTTGCCGCTTGGCCGAGGCAGTGCTGCAGACCTTCCAGCTTGGGACTGTTGTGGAGGCTGAAGAGGAGGAGGAGGCTGAGGAGGATGACGTTCCCGAGCTGTAGACTGTGGGGGCAACCCTGACTTAGTTAGGGCTTGCAATCCTTGGCGTCGGGAGGATGTGTTCCGTCCCAAGGTCTGTCTGGTTCCCGGCTTCCACTATATTAACCCAGTGTGCTGTCAGCAAGATGTAGTGTCCCTGCCCACAAGCACTTGTCCACGTGTCCGTGGTTAGGTGGACTTTGCCGGAAACAGCGTTGTTAACGGCAAATGTTTTGAGACATGTGCTTGTGTAATGCGGTGACGGAGAAATAGTGGCGGCTGGGGACTAAGTAACGAGGGACGGCTACAGCCATCAGGTTAAAAAATGCTTCCGTCTCCACTAGCCTAAAAGGCAACATTTCCAGCGCAAGCAGTTGCGGAATGTGCGCATTTAGGAGTGTGGCGTGTTGGGCTTTGGCAGCGTATTTGCGCTTGCGTTTCAATGACTTGGGAATTGATGTCAGAACGCTGCGCTGGGACAAGGACGTGGTTGATGATGGTGGCATTTCTGTGCAACAATAGGTGCAGGCAGGAGGCATCTTCACATGTACTATGGACAGGGGATTGTGTTGCATGCACAACAGTGGAAGAAGCAGCGGTGTCACCCACACACTGCTCCTGGACCCTGTGGTACATCCCACAAAGTCTGGTGCTTTGCTGCCATGTGCCTGATCATGTTGGTGGTGGTCAGGCTGCTACTTTTGCTACCCCTGCTGAGGCTGGCATGGCGGGTGTTGCAAATGGCCTTTTTTGAATTCTCTGCAGACTCCCTTAAAAACTGCAAGACTCGGGAAGACCTAGCTGTTGTACTGGCAACTTGCGTCGTGTTGCTGTTACAAGGAACGGTTGCCACCTTCTGTCTGCGGACACTTCCGGCCTGTTGTGATGTTATGCCTCCCTCCTGTTCGCAGCTGTTCTCGCTCTCCATGTCCTCCTGCCGGGTTGGGTCAGTTACTGGATCATCCACCACATCGTCTTCCGCTTCAGCACCCTGGTCCTCCTCCTGACTGTCTGGCAATTGTGTCACATCATTGTCCACCTCTTGTTGTGACACATTCTCACCGTCGCCTTAATGCGACTGTAGCTTCTCAAATATTTGGGCATCGCTACATACAATCTCCTCAGGCTCCAGTTCAAGTGGAGCGGGCGAGAGGCCCGAATCCATGAAGGGCATACTGAACAGCTCTTCAGAGTGTCCAAGTGTGGGATCAAACTCGGCATGGTGGGAGGAAGGAGGATCAGGGTGACAAATATGAGGTCCAGTCTCATGGCTACTGACACTTGACTGTGTGGAAGACAGGGTGTTTGTGGTGGTGCCTAACTGACTGGAAGCATTATCTGCTATCCAACTAACAACCTGTTGACACTGCTCTTGATTTAAAAGTGGTGTATTGCTGCGGTCCCCTAGAAATTGGGACAGGAAGGTCAAGTGAGATGATGTTGGCGTTTCTCGTGGCCCAATTCGAGCTTGCCAACCGCCTCGGTCTCTGCATGCACCACCATCAGGTCCACTTCCTGGTCCCTTGCCACCGGCCTTGCGCATTTTGAATGGTGTGCTATATACACTTCCTGTATAAAACTAACTGAAGGATTCCAATGAATGTTTTTTAGATGGATTGATGAAATAAGATATTACAGGCTACACCCCTGCTACAAATGCTGCGTACAGATAGACAGAGTCTTGTGAGGTATAGACAATTGGCCTATATTACCCCTCCTGACTATACAGATTTAAATTAATCCTTAATAGGACTGTTTTGGGATGGAGAGATAAAAAAAAAATAGATATTACAGGCTACACACCTGCTACAAATGCTGCGTACAGGTACACAGTGTCTTGTGAGGTCTAGAAAATGGAGCTATATACCCCTCTTACCTATAGAGATTTAAATTAATCCTTAATAGGGCTGTTTTGGGATGGAGAGATGAAAAATTAGATATTACAGGCTACACACCTGCTACAAATGCTGCGTACAGGTACACAGCGTCTTGTGAGGTCTAGAAAATGGAGCTATATACTCCTCTTGCCTATAGAGATTTAAATTAATCCTTGATAGGACTGTTTTCAGATGGAGAGATAAAAACTTAGATCTTACAGGCTACACACCTGCTACAAATGCTGCGTACAGGTAGACACCGTCTTGTGAGGTCTAGAAAATTGAGCTATATACCCCTCTTACCTATAGAGATTTAAATAAGTCCTTAATAGGACTGTTTTGGGATGGAGAGATGAAAAATTAGATATTACAGGCTAGACACCTGCTACAAATGCTGCGTACAGGTAAACAGCGTCTTGTGAGGTCTAGACAATTGGCCTATATTACCCCTCTTGCCTATAGAGATTTAAATTAATCCTTAATAGGACTGTTTTGGGATGGAGAGATGAAAAATTAGATATTAAGGCTACACACCTGCTACAAATGCTGCATACAGGTAGACAGCGTCTTGTGAGGTATAGAAAATGGAGCTATATACCCCTCTTGCCTATAGAGATTTAAATTAATCCTAACAAGGACTGTTTTGGGATGGATAGAGGAGATTTAAAGCCAGCACACCAGCCACAGATATGATGCTGGATGGAATACTTGCACACCTAACTTTCCTATATACCCTGCCTCCCTGTCTGCTTGTATACTGCTAATTAGTCCTCAGAAGGACTGTTGTTTGTCTTAGATTAGCACAGCCCTGCACCTACACTAGCTGAAAGGCATGAAATCTGTCCCTGAATCAACAGCAGCTCTCCTACACTGACTGTCTATGGAGCAGAGTGACGAGCACAGCTCGGTTAGGTCTTATAAAGACCTGATGACGCTGTGCGGCCAGCCAATCACTGTAATGCCACAACCAACATGGCTGTTGCATTACAGTGTCTGGTAGCCAATCCCTGCATGTGGGCTGGCTCTGTAAAGAGCACCATCATGCAGGGAAGTGGACCCGAGCATGAGCACGAGTATCACGCCATTATTCGGTGCTTGTCGAGCATCCCGAGTACCGTGATACTCGTGCGAGTATCGAGTAGTGGCGAGCATGCTTGCTCATCACTAATCCTTATGCATAGCAGACCACCAAAAGAGTCTAGCAACTGCCTTCTGGGTGGCAGTGACCCCAAGATGATCACTCAACACAGAATCATGGAATTCTTGCAAAAGGCATAATCTGAGATACACAGGAACAAACAACTTGCATTCAGGGGTATTGGAAGGAGCCAAGGACTCAGCAGTATGGATTTTAGCTTCCAGTTCAGAGGAAATCATGGCCACAAGAATACCCTGAGGAAGAATGGATGAAGGAGGTTCTGGAGGAGACACAGAATCAATACTATGAGACAGGGCATCCGCCCTCATGTTCTTAGACCCTAGTCTGATCATAACAGAAAAATTAAATCTTGAAGAAAATAAAGGCCATCTGGCCTGTTTGGGTGTCAACCTCTTAGTAGAATCAGTATAAGCTAGATTTTGGTGATCTGTCACCACAGTGACTTGACAAACGGCTCCTTCCAATGCATCCATTCTTCAAAAGCCGACTTGACAGCAAGTAACTCTCGATTACCCACATCATAGTTTCTTTCAGCAGGAGAATTGTTTTTAGAGAAAAAGGCACATGGTCGCAGTCTTAGGACCTTGAGACAATACAGCCCCCCACCCAGGGCCGGACTGGGACCAAAAAGCAGCCCTGGAAAACAAGCCCCAGCAGCCCACACACTATAACACCCATCAGCCCCGATCAGTGAAATTTGCTTTACGTTGTCGTGGCCTCATCACTTTCTCAAAGGAGTTATCTGAAGAGCCACATGTGAATGGCGCAGCAGAGGGAATAATCAACCGCAGCTCCATTTACATGGTGATCTACAAAGCCACGTTTCCCGGGATTGTGGGGTCCCAGCGGTCCAATCTAGAGCGAAGGGAAAGTCATCACCTTTACAGAAGAGAAATGATGACTTCCATATTGGGGATAATCAATTTAAACAACATTTAAATGCTGAAAATCACAAAGTCCAATACCTCCTCTCTGACAACAAGACAGGAGAAGTGGTACTGTGCAGTGTACATATATAGAATAATACAGACACTGAGGATTACACACAGTATACAGGACAGGAGAAGTGGTACTATGCATGTATATATACAGAATAATACAGATACTGAGGATTACACCCAGTATACAGGACAGGAGAAGTGGTACTATGCAGTGTATATATATATAGAATAATACAGATACTGAGGATTACACCCAGTATACAGGACAGGAGAAGTGGTACTATGCAGTGTATATATACAGAGTAATACAGATACTGAGGATTACACCCAGTATACAGGACAGGAGAAGTGGTACTATGCAGTGTATATATACAGAATAATACAGATACTGAGGATTACACACAGTAGCAAGGACAGGAGAAGTGGTACTATGCAGTGTATATATACAAAATAATACAGGTACTGAGGATACACCCAGTATAAAGAACAGGAGAAGTGGTACTGTGCAGTGTATATATACAGAATAATACATATACTGAGGATTACACCCAGTATACAGGACAGGAGAAGTGTTACTGTGCAGTGTATATATACAGATACTGAGGATTATACCCAGTATACAGGACAGAAGAAGTGGTACTGTGCAGTGTATATATACAGAATAATACAGATACTGAGGATTACACCCAGTATACAAGACAGGAGAAGTGTCAGGGCCGTTTCACACTGCGGCGTGATCCGGTCCGGTTCTGTCCGGGATGACCCAGACAGCCTCGGTCCGGATCAGCACACAGGACTGGGGGGCTAATATGCTCTCCGGTCCTGTGTGCAGCGCACGTAGCTGCAGCCGCTGACAGGTCAGGACAGCGGCGCCCGCGGTCCTGACTTATCAGCAGCGGGAACTGCGTGCGCTGCACTCCGGACAGGAGGGCATAATAGCCCCCCAGTCCTGTGTGATGATCCGGTCCGCAGCTGTCTGGGTCCTCCCGGACAGAACCGGACCGGATCACGCCGCAGTGTGAAGCGGCCCTTACTGTGCAGTGTACATATACAGAATAATAAAGATACTGAGGATTACACCCAGTTTACAGGACAGGAGAAGTGATACTGTGCAGTGTCCACCACACACATCCATATGTACACACATACAGTATTGGCCTTTACACATCTGCGTTTTGGCTGTGTTTGCCTTTATTTGCGTTTGTATGCGTTTTTACCTCTAAAAACACATTCCAAAACGCACCCATAGGGTTTAATGCAAAAGCAATGCAACACACATGTACTTTTGCAAGCGCAGCCAAAAATGTGGGCTGCAACGCTATGGGCTGCATTTGCAAAAACACATGAGTTTTGTATTAAATGAAGCCAAACACAGTCAAAACGCAGATGTGACCTGGGCCTATATATATATATATGTACATACATCCATATGTACACACACACTCATCCATATGTACACACATACCTGACATACATTATATATACACACATAGTATATATCCACAGTATATGTATGTATATCTGCTGACACATACATTTGTACACACATATACAATATATATATATACACACACACATCCATATGTACACACACATCCATGTACACACACACGTCCATGTACACACACACACCCATATGTACACACAGACACATACCCATATGTAAACACACACGCACCCATATGTACACACACATCCATGTATACACACACACATCATATGTACACACATACAAACATCCATATATACACACACACACATCCATATGTACACACACACATCCATATATACACACATATCCATGTATACACACACACATCCATGTACACACACACACATCCATATGTACACACATACAAACATCCATATGTACATACAAACATCCATATGTACACACACACATCCATATGTACACACACACATCCACATATACACACATATCCATGTATACACACACACATCCATATATACACACACATCCATGTACACACACACACACATCCATCCATGTACACACATACACATCCATATGTACCACACACATCCATATGTACACACCACACATCCATATATACACACACATCCATGTATACACACACATCCATATGTATACACACACATCCATATGTATACACACACGTCCATATGTATACACACACATCCATATATACACACACATCCATGTATACACACATCCATAGTACACACACATCCATATGTATACACACACATCCATATATACACACATCCATATGTACACAATCATACAGTACACCCACATATACAGTACATACACACAATTACAGTACACACACATACACATGGAGAGGGAGGGATATATATGGTCTTACAGTGCTGCTCTGCTGCCTGGGTCACAATTACCATCCAGGACAGGTCGACTCTCCGGTCGGTCGCTCTGTCTGTGGGATTGATGGCAGATGTTTGACAGGTCACAGATGAGTGAGGGTTTGGGGGGGCTTCAAAGTGAAAGTTCAAACAAATAAATCCCCTGTGCCTCAGATGGCAGCCACCAGACAGCATCCAGACATCTCCCTGCAGAAACCTCCAGGCCGGAGGCATAATACTCCTTCTTACTGCCCAGGATGAAGGAGCTCAGCCCACGCAGGAGATGAAGCTGGAGGAAGGTGCCTGGTACCAGCCGACAATGCAGGTGCTGCATAGCCCCAGGCCCCGGGTCAGCAGGGTGTATAGCAGCTTCAGGGAGGCATCCATCAGCTGGAGCCGCTGAGGAGTGGAGGAGCAGTCTACTCCTCCTCCTCCAAGAAGCGGCTGCAGGAACACAGCCGGAAGCTCCACACCGGAAACACCTCTGCGGCTGTGGCGCTGGCTACTGTTCAGCTCCTGGCTGTGCCCGGCCGGCGGCCGCAGAGAGACAGAAAGGGGCCACAGGCGAACCTCTTAAAGGTAAAGAGCGGCAGCAACGGCCCAATACCCCTTCAGCCCACCAGGAAAACTCCCGATATGCCCTATGGCCAGTCGGGCCTGCCCCCACCCCAATCTCAGAAACATCTACCTCCACAACGAACGGCTTCTGGAGGTCTGGTTGAACAAGAACAGGAGCAGATATAAAACATTTCTTCAAATTTTCAAAAGCCCCAATCGTTTCTGATGACCAAACCTTTAGATTAGCCCCTTTATGAGTAAGGTCTATAAGAGGCTTGACAATCTAAGAAAATCCTCTAATAAATTTTCTGTAATAATTTGCAAACCCTAAAAAGCGCTGCAGACCCTTGAGGTCGCTGGGTTGAACCCAATCAATGATGGCCTGAACCTTCCCAGGATCCATCTTACACCCAGAGGTTGACACAATGAAACCCAAGAATAATATTTCTTGAATAGAAAAGGTACATTTTTCAATTTTAGTAAACAATTATCTCTTAACCTATGCACAATATAATAATAATAATGATGATAATAATAATAATATTTATTCATTTATGTAGCACTATTAATTCCATAGCACTTTACATACATTTGAAGCACTCCAGTGAAATGCAGTGACGTATGGCATCCCAGCCAAGTCAATGCAGTTTTCAAATTTCCGTTCAGACACTCAATATTTTTGAGGATGCATTTTCACTGCAAAGCGAATCCTCAAAAACAATGAACATGTCAATTCTTTTTCCGCTTTTGAGGAAGCGCTTTTCCATTGCTGTCATTACAGAATGGGCTCAAAAAAAGCGCATCCTCATAAGTGCGATTGAATGATGATGCATTTTTTTTTGCGCAAAGCGCATCCGTAAGACTCTTTCTCAAAATAGCACTGCACAAAAACAGAAATACGAAGCGTGTGAACCCAGCCTTATTCAGGAGCTCCCTGCAGGGTCTGAAAATGCTTGCAATAAGGAAACTGCAAAGGGCAGAATAATGATTTCACATGTGTATCATACTGAAAAATTACCTGATAGTGTCCCTTTAAATTGGTGTTGAAAGACAGTACACAGATGGATTGAACACACTTTAAGGACATGTGGGCTGATTTCATCTGGCACTGCAGCTTTACCCACCATATGTTTACTATCTTGAACTGTCTCCTCACATCGTTTTGGAAGACTCTGAAATCAGTCCATACATTCCCCAATGTCAATGTTGCAGAATGTTCTCCAGTTCCTTCCCCCTCACTGGCACTGCACATGTATTACTGGATCTGTTGAAAAACTTATTCATCTCATTTAAGGTACTGTTACACAGCACGCCGTCAAAACCATATCACTAACCATCTCGGGGGCACGCGGTCGTTAGGACATCGTTTTGACATCGTTGGTGAGATAGCGTGGACGACGCACCAACGATCCAGCGACCAGGTATCGTTCGCATAACCCATCGAACGATACTTGTTCACTGATGTGAATGGGCGAAGTCGTGACCGACATCGTTATCGCAGTATCACACAGAACGATGCAGCAGGTTGGCTGATCGTGGATCGTCTGATTTGAGAACATGTTCTCAAATCTGCGATCAATGATTCAACGATTTATCGTAATCAAATCTCGGTGTTACATGCAACGATGTCCTAACGATGTCGTTTGAAGACTCCAAACCCATGACGTTTGAGCAATATCATTAAGGATATTGTGTCATGTAACAGGTCCTTAATTTTGTCCAGTCCTCCACCCCCATGCTTCAACCTCACCTCAAACCCAGTTTGCAATTTCATTCCTGACCACGCCTCTTTCTAGTATTATGGAACAGTTTGCCCTCTAGCTTAATTCGGAATGCCTCTCCTGCATCTTTTATTCAGTTCTTTAGGTTTCATTATGTGATTTTAATTTCCTTTGTCCCTCGATTTAAATGCCTTTTTTCCTGATAAGCAAATGTTTTAATTCTTTTGTTAGGGCTTGGTATTTGCTAAACATCTAATCTCCTTAACCGTCACCAACATATCAATGCAAAAGTTAATGTAATCAGTAATTCTATCAACAACTTCATTAACATCAGCGTCATTAGCATTTTTTTTCATAGTCGCACACAATATGTTCCAGTCTGTGAGATCTAAGCAGTTTTGTGAGGCTCATTCAATTCTGATTTTTTTTCATTGTAGGAGGCTGTTTACTAACAAAAGGTTGGTAAGCTGGTGACAATAGGGTAAGGCTGGCTGGTGACAATAGGGTAAGGCTGGCTTCACACCACAGTGTGATCCGGTCCGGGGCTGTCCGGGATGACCCTGACAGCCCCGGACCGGATCAGCACACAGAATCGGAGGGCCAAATGTGCCCTCCGTTCTGTGTGCAGCTGGATGCTGCTTATTGCAGCCGCAGCTGCTGAATTTTCAAGACCACGGCTAGCAGGGAGCTAGCGCCGGTCCTGAAACAGCAGCGGCGTGCAGCTGCCAGTGTCCGGCTTCTGAAATCCGGCCCCATAGGCTCCCATGTTAGGGAGCGCCGGATTGCCCCGGCTCCGGGAGAATCTGGCCGAATCCGGGATCCGGCAAGTTGGGGAGATTTTTCTGCCCGGACAAAAAAATGATGCAAGCATCTTTTTTATGTCCGGAAAGAATAATCCGTATTCCCCCGGATTGTCCCGGAGTGATGAAACCGGATGGCAGAGAGCTGCAATCCGGCTCCATCCGGCCCCATAGGCTGCTATGGGGCCAAAAACCGGTCCGGGGCTGTCTGGTTTACACCGGACAGCCCCGGATCAAAAAAAACGTGGTGTGAAGCCAGCCTTAGATTGTGGTCTGATTCCACCAAGAGTAGTAGGGCAGACAATTAATAAGTATTCCTAACATTAGCATAGGGAAGGTCCAGTGGCGTAACTTGAAACCTATGGGCCCCAATGTGAAAGCTCCAATGGGGCCCCCAATTATTGCAAGTCTTTAACAGAAATATTTGTTTTCTATAGGCAAAAGGGATTTTTGTGGTCCCCTAGGCTCCAGCGCCCAGGTGCAATTGCAACCCCTGCATCTATTGTAGTTACGCCTCTGGGGAGGTCAAATAATACTGTTGCCCTGTGTAGTACATTTGACAAATTGATAGAATTTTGATAAATCATTTTAGATCATAGTTCCCAGAAATTACAGTTAGTCCCCTTTCACACTGGCGTTTTTGAAAAAATGCGGCAGATGCGGCAGAATTACCCGATCTGTCGCACCTTCCACCTAATGGCCGCACTTGCGGCACCGATCCGGCAAGCCCCATGCAATGTCTATGGGGATTGTGGTCCAGTGCGGCAAGTGCGGTTTTGCCGGTTGCGACAGACGCGGCACTTGCATCCACGAAAAAAAATGCAGGCAGCAGTGTTTTTTTCGCGGCCGCAACTGCCACATCTGCTGCAACCGACGAAACTGCACATGCTGCAAGCCCCATAGACAATGCATGGGGCTTTACCGCAAGTGTGCCGCAAGTGTATCCCTTAGGCGGAAGATGCGGCAGATGTGGTAATAACCATATCCTCTGACAACACTTCACCTACAGTCTCATGGTTTGCTGATGATGGTACATACAACACTATTGCAGTTACAAGGAAACATTCCCTAGTTATATAGTAAAGGCCCTGTCAAAACATAACGAGATCGCTGTAACGTCACAGATTTTGTGACTCAACAGCGATCCTGCTAACGATGTCGTTATGTGTGACACGCACCAATGATCTGGCCCCTGCTGTGAGATTGTTGATCGTTACACACTGCTCTGGATCATACCTAAGTCGTTGCGCTCCCGCTGGGAGCCAGTGGTGTAACGATCGTGGTCGCAGCAGTCGCGGCTGAGACCGTGCCCGCACCTGTAGGGGGGCCCGCGCCTCCCTGCAGGGGGGCCCGGGTCTCCAGCTGCCCCTCGCGACCGCGATCGTGTGTTAGAGGAGAGGAGGTGATGTGGGGGAAGCTTCCTGCTTCCTGTGGCTGATCCCGCCCCTCCTCGCCTCTTATCTGCTGCCCCAGCTCCAGGTAACAGCAGCGCGCAGTAGTAAAATGCCCAAGCTCCACCCCCCCACTCCTCAGCTGTACCTGACAGCACTCATGCGACTTCCCCCCCGCTCTTCATCCGCACCTGACAGCCCCCTCCTCCCAGCTTCTCACCTAGTACTAAGTGGGGACCCGTTCCAAGAGCTGCACGGGACACACTAGGTTCAAGTTATGCCACTGCTGGGAGCGCTACATCGTTGTGTTTGACAGGAGCAATGATCAACGATCTCAATGTTACGCTATAGAGCGACTATTACCAACGACCTCGGTATAATTCTGGATCGCTGGTTCATCGTAGTTCACATCGCTGGTGAGATGCCTGTTTGACATCTTACTAGCGATGTGAAAAACGATGCACCAGCGATCTCTGCACATCATTATCGGGATCGCTGGTGCGTCGTTATGTGTGACTGGGTCTTAAGACTTGAGGCTGACAGCCACTAGCTCAATATTTGGACAACAATGAAGCTCCTTTACAGTCACATGCACCTAATTGCATCATCTATTGTTATGTACAGTATCACCCTTCCATCTTTTTTTTGCGGCTCTTCATGATAGGCCCATCCTGCTATATATGGACACATCCTGCTATATATGGCCTCCATCCTGCTATATATGGTCCTTCTCCTGGTATATAGTTGTTTTCAAAATAACAGCAGTGTGTTCAATAACATAAGTGAAGCTCAAAATCTTTACAATAATTTTTAGAACCATGCATTGGGAACATTGCACCCTGTTTTATAAATCAAAACAAGAAGAGAATTGTATACAATTTTTAACAACTTACCAGAAAATATCAAAAAATGAACATTGGGCTGTTCAAAAAAATAGTGTCTACATTTGTCTTTGTTTTTACATATGCACTCTTTTTTTTAAAGGAGAAAGGTTACTCAAGTGCAATTTGACAGGTAGCAGGGAGGGGGGTGGAGGAACCTCCCTCCTATCTGTTAAATGGCACCATAATAAAAGTGATCTTCTTCAGCACTGAGATGGGTGAGTGTCCTCTCTTCTTTATCACAAAGCACTCACTGATCTCAGGGAGACCAGTCGATGAAAACACTGCGGGCAGCCAGCAAAAGCGCTCAAACACAGTGAAATCCTAGAAGCATTGCCCCCTGGGAGGGCTAGGTCCTTCCCTGGAGGGATATCTGGCTAGTTCCGTGTTTGCGACTCCTAAACGAGACTCTACGGACTCTATTTGCATATTCTATCTTCTTTATCAACACGCCGTACTCTACCCTCCTCCCTGCTATCAGTTAAAAGGCACCAGAATAAAAGTGATTTTCAGCACTGAGATGTTTGAGTGTTCTTTCTTCTTTATCGACGGATTTTGATTGATATTCTTCAACTAAAGTGGGCACTCCCTTGTGCACTCGCACACCGCCGGACTGAACGGCATTTATACAAAGGTGAAAGTCTCAGGGTTTACTGTAGTTTTAACTCTTTAAACTAGTGTCTTTTTTTTAAAAAGGAATTAGCATTCCAGTGAATCACTAACATAATATTTACTTGTGTAACCACTGCTTTTTTTTAGAACTGCTTCATATCTACAGAGATTGGCCAAAATAATGGAAACACCTGGAAAAATCAACAAAAGTTAATTTAATATGGTGTAGGTCCACCTTTTGCGGCGATTACAGCCTCAATTCTCCGAGGTATGGATTCATTAAAGGTGATATTGGCCCGGCGGATCTCCATGAAATAGCACCCCAGATCATCACAGAACCTCCACCATGTTTTACGGTTGGGAGAAGGCAGTCTGGATGGAATGCTTCTTTCGGCTGTCTCCAAACGTACACTCGGCCGGAAGTCGGAAAATGGGGTAAACGATGATTCGTCTTGAGAATATCACTTGTTTCCACTGCTCGAGGGACCAATTCTGGAGGTTTCTACACCACTCTAAACACTTGGAAACATTTGTCATTGAGAGCAGCAGTTTTCTAATTGCAGCTCTTCCGTGGAATCCAGATTTGTGCAGCACCCGACGAACAGTTTCGTGGAAACTGGGTTCTGTAGGTGTCCATTGAGCAGTGATTTTCGGAGCCGTGGTCTTGCGATCCTCACTCACAATTCGCTTTAGAGTCCAACGGTCTCTCTGTCATCCTCGACTTTCGGCCGGACCTGTGCTTTGCTGCGGACGCTTTTCCTTCTCTTTCAAATGCAGTCATTACTTTGGAGACAGTACCTCTTGACACGCCAAGCATTCGGGCACTTTCTGTTACACTAGCGCCTGCCATACGAGCACCAACAAATTGGCCTTTTTGAAAATCCGAAAGGTCTGCCATTGGTATCAGGTTCTCATCAATGTTCTTACAATTCGGCAAAACAAACAGTTAATTTACATACACATATCACTTAACACAAATTATCAACTACAAAACATTAACATATGTCACAGTTTGCATATTTATAACATGTCCGAAAATTATGATACCAAAACGTTAGGTGTTTCCATTATTTTGTCCAACCCCTGTATGTTGCATAGAGTCAACCAACTTCTGTCTCCTGTCAACTGTTATTCCAGCCCAGGATGCTTTGACTTCGTCCCACAATTTATTTGCATTTGTTGGCCTTGCCTCAGAAACAGCATTTTTGATGTCACCCCACAATTATTCTATCGGATTAAGGTCTGTGGACTGGGTTGGCCACTCCATAACCTCAATTTTATTGGACTGGAACCAAGATTTTGCTCATTTACTGGTGTGTTTAGGGTTGTTGTGTTGTTGGAACACCCATTTCAAAGACATTTTCTCTTCAGCATAAGACAACATGACCTCTTCCAATATTTTGATGCTATGCAAACTGGTCCATGATTCCTGGTATGCGGTAAATAGGCCTGGCACCATAGTAAGAGAAACATGCCCATATCATGATGCTTGCACAACCATGTTTCACTGTCTTCAGAGTATACTGTGGCTTGAATTCAGAGTTTAGGGGTCGACTGGTGAACTGTCTGCAGCCCTTGGACTTATAAAGAATAATTTTATTTTTATCAGTCCACAAAACGTTTATCTATTCTCTTTAGGCCAGTCCATGTGTTCTTTAGCAAATTGCATCCGCTCCAGTACATGTCCTTTTTTTAACAGTGGAACTTTGTGGGAACTTCTTGCTAATAAATTAGCTTCACATAGGCGTCTTTTAATTATCACAGTACTCACAGGTAACTTAAGACTGTCACTATCCCAGGACAATGTGGAGCCAGCCAATTTTTGGCTGCCCTGCCAAAGGGCTATACTACAATACACCAACTTCAGGTTTACAGGCCCTCCTGCACGTCTCTATCCAGGGACAATGTGGAGTCTCCCAATTTTTGGCTGCCCTGCCAAAGGGCTATACTACAATACACCCACTTTAGGTTTACAGGCCCTCATGCATGTCTCTATGCAGGGACAATGTGGAGCCTCCCAATTTTTGGCTGCCCTGCCAAAGGGCTATACTACAATACACCCACTTCAGGTTTACAGGCCCTCCTGCACGTCTGTATCCAGGGCATTGTTGAACCTCCCAATTTTTAGCTGCCCTTCCAGAGGGCTATACTACAATACACCCACTTCAGGTTTACAGGCCCTCCTGCACGTCTCTGTCCAGCACAGAAAAACTCACCAAAAAACTGCCAGGTAAATATCCATTTCATTCAACAGCAGATAGTCAGCTCCCCTGGAAGGCAAACCAGGTGTCATTATACTGATGCACGATCACTTGCAACCCACAGTTTGGGGGCGGTTGTGGCACCAGCTACCAGCCATACTGTCAAGGAAGCAACCGGTGGCATTCAGACACAAGGCTGCCTATGGGCTCAGTCACTCCTGTGCATGAGAAGCATAGTATCAGAACTCAGCCTGTTAGTAACACCCAGAGCAGGTGGGCCGGTCCATACTTTTTAAATGCCTCATCAGTGACTGAGTTCTGATACTATGCTTCACATGCACAGGAGTGACTGAGCCCATAGACAGCCTTGTGTCTAAATGCCACCGGTTGCTTCCTTGACAGTATGGCTGGTCGCTGGTGCCACAACCGCCCCCAAACTGTGGGTTGCAAGTGATCGTGCACCGGTATAATGACACCTGGTTTGTCTTCCAGGGGAGCTGACAATCTGCTGCTGAATGAAATGGATATTTACCTGGCAGTTTTTTGGTGAGTTTTTCTGTGCTGATTTTAATGTCCTCGTTCGGTGAATCTAGTTATTTAATATACATACGTCGCAACATATGAGATAGGACTCGTGGGACATGAGGGAGCATGACGAGGGTCCACGAGCTTACGTTATTTTGTCCAAAATATCCAACTAAATCCTCACATTTTTCATCTTTAGAATTTAGTTGTTTTTTTTTAAATCTGCAGTTCAGGTTTCGCCCTCTGGGGGCATAAGTCACTGGTGAGGCATTTAATCAGTACGGAGCGGCCCACCTGCTCTGGGTGTTACTAACAGGCTGAGTTCTGATACTATGCTTCACATGCACAGGAGTGACTGAGCCCATAGGCAGCCTTGTGTCTGAATGCCACCGATTGCTTCCTTGACAGTATGGCTGGTCGCTGGTGCCACAACCGCCCCCAAACTGTGGGTTGCAAGTGATCGTGCACCGGCAAAATGACACCTGGTTTGCCTTCCAGGGGAGCTGACAATCTGCTGCTGAATGAAATGGATATTTACCTGGCAGTTTTTTGGTGAGTTTTTCTGTGCTGATTTTAATGTCCTCTTTCGGTGAATCTACGTCTCTGTCCAGGGACAATGTAGAGTCTCCCAATTTTTGGCTGCCCTGCCAAAGGGCTATACTACAATACACCCACTTCCTTACAATGGGCACTTCAGGTTTACAGGCCCTCATGCACGTCTCTATCCAGGGGCATTGGTGAACCTCCCAATTTTAGACTGCCCTGGCAAAGGAAAATACTACAATAGACCCACTTCCTCAAAATGGGCACATTATTTCAAGACAGGGCTTCATGTTCGTCTCTTGTCAGGGTCATCGGAGTGCCGCACAATGTTTTCATGTAAAATCTTTCATGTAATCACAAAAAGTAACATACAACAGCTCTATCTCACTATTGGGTATGTGCCCTTAACATTTCCACCTTAAATATTCATTTTGGTGTCATTTTGGAAGGTTTTCTGGTGACTCCGTAAAATTGGCATGAAACTCGGACAACATTGTTCACAGCTGTGACTTTTGAGTGAGAAATGTATACAGGGGTCTTCTCCATGGTGTTGCCATGTCATTTGAGCACTCTTTTGAGACTTTTGTGACATTTTTAGGGTTTCTACATGCTGCCGGGGGTCATTTCATAAAAATACTCGGGTCTCCCATAGGATAACATTGGGCTCAGTGCTCGGGCCGAGTACACGAGTATCTTGGGATGCTCGGCCCGAGCTTCGAGCACCCGATCATTTTAGTACTCGCTCATCACTATTGTTGATCAATAATAAAAATAATCCTCTAAAATACAACTTGCCTAATAATTCTGCACACAGTGTATATACTCCGGTACAGATGTCTATACAACTGCAACAATTATGGCCTGGCAAAGGGGCCCAATGGAGGTCCTCCTGTCACGCAATGGGCCATTGTGAGCCTGGTTAAAACTATCAGAGAGCACAGTTTCTTTATGTAAAGTGAAGTAAAGGAAATTATGCACCAGAGTTACCAACCATCTAGAAATTCCTGGACAGTCGAAAAAAATAAACAAAACGTACTTTTTTCTCCTAAATGTTGTCTGTGATTTTTTTAAGATGGATAAATTTAGGTAGATTATTATGAATGTTATAATCATTATTTTATTGTTCACAGTGAACACAGCTAATGTTTTTATGTCCAAATTATGAAATGTAGATATGTCACTTAAAATCTTAAAGGGAACCTGTCACCAAAAAAATGCAGTGCAATCTGCAAGCACCATGTTATAGAGCAGGGGAACTGAGTAGATTGATATATAGTTTTGTGAGAAAAGATTCAGGCTTTCTACATTCACTGAGGAATTTTTAGTTCTCCACGGACCACTAATCATAGAACAATAATACAATCTGTTCCTCTTACTTCAGAACTTTGATTTTACCTCCCCAGCTCCTCTTCCCCTCCCAAGACTGACTACTAATTTCTGTTTTATGTCAGCTGTCGAATTTACTGCATCATCCTACCCTGCATTTAAATATATAGGTGTGTCTTCAGAATTTGTGTCATTATTAGCCTGATGAAGAGGCCATAGTGTCCCGAAAGCTTGCTTTGCTATTTCTTACCATCTTTTCATTTAGCCATTAAAAGATATCAACCACTGAAGATTCTCATATTCTAATATTTTTCAGTATAACCTGTGATTTCAGCATTTAACCCCCTGCTCTTCCTGGATATTGGGTTCAGTGGGAGGCCCTATTAGTGATTGACAGCTGTTTCGGTAGGCACACTCATACAAGGATAGCTGCATGTCACTGATAGGACTGCCCTCTGGACCCAAAATCCCAGAAAAAGCAGAGGTTTAAATGATGAAATCACAGGTTATACTGAATCTTTTCTCACAAAACTATATATCAATCTACTCAGTTTCCTCTGCAGATTGCACTGCATTTTCATGGTGGCGGGTTCTCTTTAATGATTTCGTATAGTTTTAAATGTGCCCTTAAAAAATGTTGAATGTCCTTGGTCCTGTTTTATGAGATAAAAAAAAATCAATTTTACAACCCTGGTTTGCATGTGTGGAGCCCCACTGGTCGGTGCACCATGAAGGGGTACTGCACCCAGATCAGTGTGTGTAGTATCCCAGTGGCCAGTGGATGGGAAGGTTCACATGTGGCTTTCACTATGCTTAACACACCTAGAATCAGGGGACTAAAGGGTTAAATCCTCTGCTAGGAGACCCAATCCCAGTGGGAGGAGTGTTATGTGGGTAGTGAAGAGCGTAAAGAAATCTCAGTTAGAACAGAATGCTGGGAGCAGGAGAAGGAGTTGGACCCTTCAAGGAACGCTGCGGGAGGGCACCCAGAAAGAGTTGTGACCCAGACGAGAAGGGGGAGCCCGAGGGTGTTGGTAACACCCGGCATACCGTTCTAATACCCAGTATGGGGGGATCCCAGTCCTAATAGTGGAGAACCGGCTCCGAGTGCGGTGGAGAAAAGTTAATCTCTGAGCTTCTAACACCGGAGGGTTGTGGGTCTTCAGGCAAACGCGACCCGGGTCCAAGCACCTCCCCACCAGGATCTCCGTCCAGGGTTTGAGCCCCTTCCAGGGAAGGATTCCCTCAGGGTGAGAAGGGTAACCTCTAGCAGACCAGTGGGCCTGGTGCAGAACAAATGGATCACTGCAGGGCCACGCTAAGGAATTAAGAGCAGCACAGATAGAGAAAGTGAGGACAGAGGGCGTAGCTGAAAGAAACACAGTTGAAAGCCACAGAAAGACACCTCATCCACTGGTAACTGCCCAGGCCAGCTACCCGAGACTGTAATCCTGTTTAGTGCCTAACGGATATCAGTACACCAGTACAGAGACTCGGCAACGTGTGGTGTGTCATTCTTTCCTGCTGTTACAAATCACTCAGACTCTTGCCTGCAGAGCTGCCTCCCTGTGCCTGCAACCACGACAACAAGTGCTACAGCTTCATCCCCGGGGATGCTGCTCCACCTGCGGGAAGCAACACCATCTGGCTGCAATAACAACATCCCCGATGGTCTGAGAGCAGCGCTGGTGTGTTCACCAGAAACTGTAGGTGGCGTCACAAACATTACAGTTTTATTATTTGATTTTCAACACTTTTCAGTGACCACCAGGGCCACGGACCCGGGCACCGGCCACCAGTGACAGCAACCGTAATCAACGCCCGGGATCAGAGTTCCTAAAGTCTTGGGGTGGGTCAGTTTCTGGCATCACGAATAGGATATGAACCATAAAGATTGTGCGCCTTACAAATAATCTCGGCCTAAAAACTGAACTTTTTGAACTGTTTCTAAAAGGTCCCAAAATGGTGGGTCCAAAGATGTGAATGACATGTGTTGGCCCAGGGACGTGTCTCGGCCCCTCGTCGTGGGAGGTCCATGGCAGAGGCGCGAAACTGTTTGCCTGCCCCTATTACCACTGAAAAACCAAGGGGGGGGGCCAAAGATCAAAGTACCCCTACCAGAGACTTTGAAAAGCAGCAGGGCTATACAGAGGGGGTCCAGCAACCAGGAGCTGGGAGCAAGAGACTGGTCCACGGTTGAGCACCTGGCTGCCAAGAAGGGCCAGCCGGTTGAACCACGACTCATCGTCAGTGCAGAAGTCGGGGCATCCGGGTCCCGCGAAAACCAGATGACCCCGAGGCCCTAGCTGATGACATCAATGACTCACAGGAAGTCAGAGCATCCGGGCCCCGGGTACAGAAGCAGATTCAACCACACAGACCGGCTAGACAGGTCAGTGTAGCCGCCATGACAGGTGAGCGGAATCGTGCGCCAGCTCTGGCCCCGGAGCGGGACCTGTACCGGAATGACCGGGATAGCTATGAGCGGCACGCAGGGCCAAGAAGATGGTATGCCCTGTGTGTTTACAAGTGTGTGGACTAGAGACTGCAAAACCCGGCCATGTACATAGTCGTTTAATCTGAAAATGCTGTACTTAGTGGGACTTACAGACTTTCATGAGAACTGCTTCATTTTGTTTAAGCCTGGACTGAAACGGTTAAGTCAGAGACTCTTTTGATAATGTTTTAGTGTGATAAGACATGTTTTGCAACGCTTAAGAAATGCGCCTCCCGGACGGGATGAAATGTCATTATTAAAAATTTTATTATTATTATGTTGTAAAGCATATAAAATGAACTCTGTACCGGGTAAAGGGGTAGAAACAGACACTTGAGGGCAAGTGTTTTAACCAAGGGGGAATGTGGCGCCCCACTGTTCGGTGCACCATGAAGGGGTACTGTACATAGATCAATGTGTGTAGTATCCCAGTTGCCAGTGGATGGGGAGGTTCGCATGTGGCTTTCACTACGCATTCATACACCTAGAATCAGGGGACTAAAGGGTTAAATCCTCTGCTAAGAGACCAAGTCCCAGTGGGAGAAGTCTTAGGTGGGTAGTGAAGAGCGGGAAAGAAAGCTCACTCAGAACGCTGAGTAACACCCGGCGTCAGACCATTCTAATATCCGGTCTGGGGGAATCCCAGTCCGAATAGTTGAGAACTGGCTCTGAGTGTGGTGCAGGAAAGTTCAGCTCTGAGCCGCCAACACCAGAGGGTCGTGGGTCTTCAGGCAAACGTGACCCGGGTGCAATAACATCCCCATCAGGATCTCCATCCAGGGTTTGAGCCCCTTACAGGGAAGGATTTCCTCAGGGTGAGAAGGGTAACCTCTAGCAGACCACTGAGCCTGGTGCAGAACATGTGGATCACTGCAGGGCCACGCTAAGGAAGTAGGAGCAGCACAGATAGAGAAAGTGAGGACAGAGGGTGAAGCTGAAAGAAACACCATTGAAAGCCACAGAAAGACACCTCATCCACTGGTAACTGCCCAGGCCAGCTAGCCGAGACTGTAAACCTGTTTAGTACCTGATGGTTATCAGTACACCAGTACAGAGACTCAGCAACGTGTGGTGTGTCATTCTTTCCTGCTGTTACCAATCACTCAGCCTCTGGCCTGCAGAGCTGCCTCCCTGTGCCTGCGACCATGACAACAAGTACTACAGCTTCATCCCCGGGGATTCTGCTCCACCTGCGGAAAGCAACACCATCTGGCTGCAATAACATCATCCCTGGAGATCTGGGAGCAGTGTTGGTGAGTTCACCAGAAACCGTAGGTGGCGTCACAAACAATACAGTTTTATTATTTGATTTTCTACACTTTTCAGCAACCACCAGGGCCACGGACCCAGGCACCGGCCACCAGTGACAGCAACAGTAATCAAAGCCCAGGATCCACGTTCCTAAAGTCTTGGGGTGGGTCACATGGAGCAAAGGGGTTTATGAAGAGACAACGAGAAGTGGAGGAGGGTATGTATAGAGCCCCAGGGTTTAAGTAGAATTGAAGTGAATGTGGGTATGTGCAGATGGGTAAGGGTAGAGAAGTGAAGACAAGTAAAGGGGGGTATGCAAAGTGAGCAGGGGTTTATGTAGAGATGAAGAGAAGTGTATGAGGGTATGTGTCGCACCCCGGGGCAGGGGTACTCGGAACCGGGCACTCTCTTCAATCTGTGGGGGAATGTCACAGCGATGTGACCCAGCTCCATGTGCCCAGTTGCGGCAATAAAAGGTGGTTAAAGGAAAAGGGAAAATAAAGTTTGTAAAACTAGTTTGTGACGCCACTCACAGTTTGTGGCTAGTAAAGCCACCGCTGCCATCCAGGCCTCTGGGGAACGATGATCAAGGCGGCAGCGGGGATGGTGAGCCCTTCATGGGTAGGGCTTGGTGTTCCCCAGAGCAGGTGTAGGGAATGAGTCATCTGTGTGAATGGAGAACGTTGGGGGTGCAAGGTTCAGCGTGTGAGGAATAAATAGACAGAAGGAACAGTTCTCTTTTACCTTTTACTTAGTAGTAAAGTTGTCCAGGTACTGTCCAAAGCTGTTGTCGGGGATCCAAGCTCAGAAGCAAGTTCTTGGGTTTACCTACTGCTTCAGTGTCTGTGGGCCCTGGCTGCATGTAGCTGTACTAAGGCCTCTTGTAGTCTGCTACGGCTGTTTGACAGGCGGCGCAAGCTCTTTGATGGCTATAATGCGGCTGTGTCTCCTAGCCTTAGATTGGGCAGGCAACGTGAAATCACCCACCCTCCGGGTTTGGTTGCTGGATGTAGAATTCCTGACAACCTCGGTCTCCGGTGACCGTACTGCACTTGGCACTGGGGCAAACCGGCACTGGCTCCACTCCCCGGACATAGACCTCCACTTCCCCAGACCCTCACCACAGATCTCACACACTGTCCGGTCAGTCTCCTAGGACGAGCCTGGCATGGCTCCGTCTGTAGGCTGTCTTCTACAGTCCTCCCGGAACTGAACTGCCTGACCCCTCCCCCAGACCAGAATTTATAGGGGACCTGCCCTGACCCTGGGCTTTAGAGCTTCCCCTTTTGGCCTGGAGTCAGGAAGGTGTTGTGTGTGTGTTACCTAATGGATGCCTTGCCTTGCTTCCAAGCTTGTATTGTGGCAACCGGACTATGGGGAGCCACATATGTACAAGGGTTTAAGTAGAATTGAAGTGGATGAGGGTATGCACAGATGGTATAGGTAGAGAAGTGAAGATACGTAATGGGAAGATGCAAAGTGTACAGAGGTTTAAGTGGCAACAAAGGCCAGTTATACTGCAGTCCGCACAATAATGAGGTGGGCTGCCACCCAGATGTTTAGCAAATCCCCTGGTGGGGGTCGCTATCAGGTACAGCAGAGTTTATTTGTCACTGGCACTGATTACTGATGTCTGCCCTGTGACTAGCGCCATCCTGTAGTGCTAACTGATGTGAAATGCTCATCTTGCCTTATGGCAAATGCTGTCCTGCCAAAAATCCTGCTGCTGGGTGCAATGGATATTTGACCTGGCTGACTTTTGGTGAGTTTTTTCTGAGTTTAATGTCCTGTTTCAGTGATTTTTCAGATACTGTCCTGCTCCTGGTGCAAATTTAGGGCAAGATAGTGATAAATTGTCGGGCCCCACGGGACTGGGGTACTCGGTACCGGACCGTACGGTACTGGGGAAGTCACGGGTGGCTTGGTCCGGACCGTGTCCCTGGCTCGGCAATGAAGGGGAATTATTTACAAGGGAAATGTCACGGGTGACACCACCCACTTGGTGCGGCCAGTGATGGGGCCGCCGCTGCTGCAGAACCTCCGGGGGTGATGGAGTGGCAGCGATGATGGTATAGTTCCAGTGGGAAGAACTGCATCCCCCGGGGCAGTAAGGTTAAGTCTGTTGTGTGTAGTTGTAGCACACTTACTTTGCAGGCTGCAGGGATCTCTCCTCCTGGCTGGTGCTGACAGGCTGGATCTGTATGAGGGAGAATGGGGTGCAGATGGAGGCAGACAAGAGAGGCAATTCAGGGTTTTCCAAAGCTTTACTCGTGGTTCTCTCTCAGCAGGTTACAAGTCATTTACAGTTCTTACAGCACAGTTACAGTTCTTGATACACTGCTGCTTTCTCCCTCTCCGGGTTCCCTTCTCTCCTGCAGCCAGGCCTCTCTCTCCCTGTGACCCCTCACACAGTCTGTAGTGTCCCTTTCCGGGCTATTGCATTCTCTTTCTCTGTGTTGTGCGACACTGGACAGTATGGCGGTGACTCGGGCTTCTTTGAGTCCTAGTACGTCACTGAGCTGCCTGTCCTTTAGGGTTAGGGATCTCAATCTGAAACTCAGACCCCTCGTTGTGTTGTCTGGGGATGCCGGGTGAACTACGGTCCCCTTTAGAGCCGACACTCTACTTTAGCCCAGCCTCCAGTAATCCTCAGCACTAGGATACCAGGCTCCTTCTCTCTGTTCCTTTCTGTATATAGGAGGGCTACTCCGCCTGCAGTTAGTTGCTTTAGCTGTAGTTCTAGGGCCCCGGGTTACACCGTCCCTCTCGGTTCTCTCACACTCCTGGTGGCTTCAGCGTCGGACCGGCTTTCCCTCCCATCTGGCTCGCACTGGCTCAGTACGGATCTGCACTCCTCGCCTTGCACTCGCAGGACGTGTGGCTCTCTCCTGCTCAGCTTCAGCTCAACTTCCTGCTGTTCTCTGGCCTTTTCATCTAGGCCTACTGTGGCCTACTGTTGGTCTTGGCTTCTCAGCACCATGGCTTACTGAACTCCTTCACTCCTCCCCCTCACTATATACTGTCAGTCACCTGACCTCTGGTGTGCCCAACCCACTCCTCTGATCCACCACCCCTCTGATCTCATATAGTCTCTAATCTCAGGGCTGGATGTAACCTCTCTGACACGTGGGTTGTGTGGGCTGTGAGGGTGTTAGTGTTTAACAATGTCCTACCTGCCTGGCTGCAGTTCCCTTTGTGGCCTCCTGGACGCAGGGGCGCCACAAAATGATTATTAGGAAACCAATTGGGGAAGCTAATGAAAATATTTAGTCACTATATATTGATTTCTATTTTTTGCTGCATATTTTAATAGGAGTCAAATTTTATATTTCAAACTACCTATTTAAGTATAGAAATGTAAATAATGAAATTTTAAACATTTGCTGATTTTAGTGTACATATTTAACACCTCAGTATCATTGGTATATCATATTTTCCAAATTGGCGGGGTTAAGGAGTTGCAAGTCTTCAATGTTGTCAGTGTGATTGACATATTTTCACCAGTGTTTATTATCAACAATTTAGCTGGAAGCGATAAGGCACAAATAGGCACTTATCATAAGAAAGTGTCAATGAGTAGTTGGAGGCTGACATGTGAGGGTTGTGGGAGTCACAACCAATAATGTCAGCATATATCAGGACCACTGCAGCCACCGCAAGGAGATAAAACAATTGATGTTGAGATTGGTCTGTTATTTATCTAAAGAAGGAGCATGTCCTGGCTTTAAAACACGTAATAAAGGAATCACCATCATATCTACCGTATGATTTTTCCTGGACAGCGAGGCATTTGCACCAATTTCAACCTCAATTATTTCACTAGTGTTTATAGTTATACCTGAAGATTATAGGTTATACCAGAGATGGTGGTTGTAAGCCACATGTGGCCATTGAGCCACAAGTTGAAGACCACTAATGTAAATCAAAGGGCTATTCCCATTATTATCAGTGCTGATCCCAGTAGGATGCTATTCAATGTCCATGAGATTATTGGAGAATACCAAATAGGATGCCTGTCAGCATTATGCAGACATAATACACTTCAATACAGAAATATTACAGTGTATTATATAAATGATCAAAATATTGCATGGTCCATTAACGTAGTGGAATTGAAAAAAATTATTAAGAAAAATTTAAGGAAACATTTTTTTCCTCCTGAAATACTCAAATAATAAAAACAGTACTCTTAATCGTCATTGTTGTATTCAGAAAGACCCAAGACTTGTGTTGTCACTTTTGGGCTGCAGTCATTCAGAAACTTGAATATTTTTGCTGGTACTTACTAAAATACATAGCTACGAGTAGATAGATATCTCAAGACACCCGCTCGCTACCCAACAAACCAAGTTATGTCTGTAATATGACCACTAGGTGGCTCTGTTCTATTTCATGTACATTTTGTATGTAATGCAAAATTTGAAAAGATAAAATGTAACAGAAAATACATCGTTAAAACACCAAACACAGTTGAGTGGAATTTTTATCAAGAGGATCAATGTGAGTAGGTATGTCGTTTTCCAAAGGATATGTATAATAAGCAGAAATATCAGTACGAGAGATGGCCACATTTATACGAGGCAAATAAAATTCATTTTAAATTTCACAAAAAATATGGAATGCAGATTCTTGTCAGGTCACTGCACGTTTTTTCTCCTAAAAATCTAAATTAAAATTTGTATTATTTTGTAAAGCTACCTTTGACTTTATACACTGCCAATCATTTTGGGCATGATCTTGATCAGATTCACAAATGTCTCGACCAAGATCTGGCCCCTGGTCTCTTCTGCACATTCTACAGCTTTTTCTTCAACTCTATCGACTAGTGTTTGATTAGTGTTGAGGTCTGGGGACTGTGTGGGCAAATCTAGCCTCTCTACCCCATTATCAATTAATTATTTCTTTGCCAATCTTGGCATATGCTTCAGGTCATTGTCCTGCTAGAACACTATTTCATCCTTTTCATATCCATAGTACTCAAGTGTACAAAGTAATTAATCTTGTAGCATACTCACATATAACTCAGCATTTGAGACCACCATCAATCCTGATCACGTATCCAACACCTTCAGTTGTGAAATAGTCACAAATCATTAGGCTTTCTCCAACTTGAACTTCCCATCAATTTCTCGATCCGTTAGCCAGTTTTTCCCTTGATTCTTCAAACCCATTTGCACCCATTAGAGCCTAGCCTACTGGCTTTTGTCTCTCCTCTCCAAATCGCCAGCTTCCAATCTCTTACTGTCTGCTTTTTGTACTTTTTTGCAAACAAGCCAAAGCTTCTTATGACTGTATTCAAGTCGATGATGTATGGTTATTCTGGGCACACCAGTAATTGATAAAGTGAAACCACACGCTTTGTGAGTGCAAAAAAAAAAGTTTTTTCTTTTATTGATGCAACATAGTATTCAGGCACTGTAAACAAACCGAAGTTTCGGCCAATTTTGGCCTTTATCAAGGTATCTATTTACAAACAGAAATACAAGAAAGAATACATTTGAATTAGTATAAAGTACATAAACAACAATACGTCACATCCGGTGTCTGTGTTAACCCGAGTGATTGTACTTTAGCAGGGTCATGTGGTGAAGTGGCAAGAAAGACACTGTGTCAAAATATGCTATGTGTCAAGGCATCTTCAGTGATGATGGAGTGTGGTGAAGTGATGAATTCAAGTGATCTGGGATCTATATTTGTGACCAATTCGCGCGCCGTATGAATAATTACAGTGCAGAGGGGAGTAGGAAAAACAAGGCAAGAAAGGAAAGAAAAGAGAACAGGGTAAACAAAGAGATCAGAATTACCAGTGTCTATACTGGCGTGGGTTCACAGGAAACACTTTTATACATCCAATGCAATGGCACACTTCCTGATCCCTAGGCTGGAACAAAGGTGGAATGAAATTCTAGCAAAAAATGGCTGCGTAATACAAACTGAAGAATGTAATAAAGTAGAGATCAGAGACAAAATAGGATTACTCTGTAGTCCTAGGTATATACTGTATATGTGACGCTCACAACTAGCATACCATTCAACATATCAACCGACACCCAAGGATCCATCTTCTGAAATTCAAAAAGAGATCAAACACATTGTTGATCATTATAGAGTAAACGGGGTAATAGACCAAAAATTGGCCGACTTCCTAGTTAATAAGCATTCTATAACACCAGTCCTATATACCTTGCCTAAAATCCACAAAAACTTAACAAAACCACCGAGACGCCCTATTGTAGCATCCACGGACTCGATTCGGCCACCATTATCCAAAGTCTTGGAAAAAATTCTTAGTCCACTGATCCCACGGTTGAAGTCTTACATCAAGGACACTAATGCATTTTTAGGTGTTATCAGAGAGATGAAAAGTGTTCCTGAGAATAGTTTACTCGTAACAATGGATGTCAATAGCCTTTATACCTGCATTGAGCATACAAGGAGTATAGCTGCAGTTGCATGGTTCCTTGACCTACATGATCATTTTACTACAGCTCAAAAAGATTTTTGTGTAAGTCTATTACACCTATGTGTATTACACCTATGTATTTCCTTGAGAAAAACATTTTTCTCTTTGAAGTCACTTTTTACATACAAAAGCGGGGTACAGCAATGGAGTCGAACGTAGCCCACCCTTATGCAAACATTTTTAAGAGTAAAATTCGAGGAAGATTACATTTATAGTCATCCTCTTGTAGCGGAACATGTCCTCACTTGGCGCCGCTACATTGATGACGTGTTTTTCATTTGGCATGGCAATGAGGCACAACTCCAGCTTTTTCATCAGGACATTAACTCTTTGATCCCTAACCTGACATTCACTATACACTATGACAAGAATCAAATCAATTTCCTCGACACCATGGTCATTGTCAACCCCACTGGCAAACTCTTGACTGGCCTCAACGTCAAACTGGTCAGATTGGAATAGCTTATTACGCTACAACAGCTGTCATCCACAACATGTCAAAACATCATTACCAGTATCACAACACATGAGAATAGATAGAATAGTCTCTTCTCTAACACCTTTTCCATGCTAGGTTGTTGCTTTATTGACAAGCAACCTTGTTTTCCTGTTTATCTGTCCTACAGATCGTTTTTTAGTGTACCTAATTACACGTTTGACTTTTTAGGTAACCCTATTGCTCCTATGTTGTCATTTACTATCTTTTACATTTTGATGCTATACATTCTATACTAAATAATGTTCATGTATATTAACAGATTTACTTGTGCCATTACTGGCCCTTTCCCAGCAGAGAGGGACTCTGCTTTATGCACATAGATCCTGCCATAAGTAGGTATCACTATCATTTAGCACATAATCCCGGCCCAACATCTTTATGTCTATGCCTTATTGGTCGGTATAGACCTCTTAATTCTTACTACACACATCTTGTTATTGCTTATCTACACCCTGTTTGGGGGGATACTCTTGTGCTTTTACAAGTGATACCTCCGTTGTTCTGTTGTATAACACTTTCCAACTCCTTTCACTCTTACTCTTCGGGTGGACCCCCAATTGGTGACCAAGACAGTCACACATATGTACCTAGGACTACAGAGTAATCCTGTTTAGTCTCTGATTTTTACTTTATTACATTGTTCAGTCTGTATTATGCAGCCATTTTTTACTAGAATTTAATTCCACCTTTGTTCCACCCTAGGGATCAGGAAGTGTGCCATTGCATTGGATGTGCAAAAGTGTTTCCTGTGAACCTCCGCCAGTATAGACACTGGTAATTCTGATCTAGTTGTTTAGCCTGTACCCTTTTCTTTCCTTTCTTGCCTTGTTTTTCCTACACTCCACTGTAATTACTCATATGGTGCGAGAATTGGTCACCTTAAATATAGATCCCAGATCACTTGAATTCATTACTTCACCACACTCCATCATCACTCAAGATGACTTGACGCATACCATATTTTGACAGTGTTTTTCTTGCCACTTCAACACATGACCCTGCTAAAGTTCAATCACTCGGTTTAACACGGACACCGGACGTGACATGTTGTTGTTTATGTACTTTTACTAATACAAATGTATACTTTCTTGTATTTCTGTTTGTAAATAGAAACCTTGATAAAGACCAAAATTGGCTGAAACTTCGGTTTGTTTACTGTGCCTGAATACTGTGTGGCATCAATAAAAGAAAAAACAATTTTTTTTTGCACTCACAAAACGTGTGGTTCTTCTTTGTTCAATTATTGGTGTGCCAAGAGTAATCATACATCATTGACTTTTACTTTTCTGGAGCATTCTAGGACAAAGTGAGCCTATCATCCTCTTTCACTATATTCAAGTTGAGGATTCAACTTTTTTTGGGGCCATCATTCCAGACTTGTGTAACGTGTGTCACACGGTGCTTGCATGGACGTTTGTGATCTCACTATATGCAAAGCATACGAGCCAACTCCACTGCTGTGTTTGTAGGGCAGAAACTGATAGACCTTGTGATGAGTCGACTTGTTGACTCTGACATTTTGCCTAGACATCCACCTTTTCACTTTTGAAAGTATGGATGAATTTAGTGTTGCATTCTTCCAACTGTTATGGCACCCACATAATGCAGTTTGGCAATTTTCTTGGCCGAGAGACCACTTTCGGATGATGCTGTTTCTTTTTAAATATTCTTAATGGCTGCTGCTTGATTGAACCAATTGATCTTTCGCTTTTGAATCAACCTAATAACATACTGAGCTTTTAGGGAAAGTGAGAACAGGTCATACTTTGTAGAATACAGGAAGAAAACGATTTTTGAAACACTGGGAACAAAACAGTAACAATGCAGTGACAAGTACAAGAATCTGCATAACTACCATATATACTCGTGTATAAGCCGAGTTTTTCAGCCCAAAAATTGGGCTGAAAAGTCTCCCCCTCGGCTTATACATGGGTCAATACGGTAGGTAGGGGCTGTGTCCAGAGCTGGGGAGGCTGGAGGAGGCGGTGGGAGTTTGCTGAATGAGCGGCCCCGTCACGTGGGGCCGCTCATTACATATGCACTGCTTCCCCCTGTCAATCAGCGGCAGGGGGAAGCAGTGCATAACTAAATATATCCCCCAAATGCTGGCACTTGCCCCCCTGCTTGTAAGGCCCCCCCCAGCTGCTATTATTACCATCCTCTGTTTTCTTCATCGGGCGCACAGGTCTCTCCGTGCTCCCGTCCTCCGTAGCATCCGGGGTCATGTGACCGGCCGGTCGCATGACGTCATCGCTACGTGACGGCCGGGTACCCCGGATGACGCCGGGAGCATGGAGGACGGGAGCACCGAGGCACCTGCGCGCGCGATGAAGAAGACAGAGGATGGTAAGTTAAGCAGCCGGGGGGCTTACAAGCAGGGGGGCAAGTGCCAGCATTTGGGGGCTGCCTGTAAACACCTTTGGGCTGGGCTGGGGCTGCTGTATACACCTTTGGGGCTGGGGCTGCTGTATACACTTTTGGGGCTGGGGCTGCTGTATACACCTCTGGGGCTGCCTGTTTATAAAACCACTGGGGCTGCCTGTATATACCACCTCTGGGGCTGCCTGTATATACCACCACTGGGGCTGCCTGTTTATAAAACCACTGGGGCTGCCTGTATATACCACCTCTGGGGCTGCCTGTATACACCTTTGGGGCTGCCTGTATATACCACCACTGGGGCTGCCTATATATACCACCACTGGGGCTGCCTGTATATACCACCTCTGGGGCTGGGGCTGCTGTATACACCTCTGGGGCTGCCAGTATATAAAACCACTGGGGCTGCCTGTATATACCACCACTGGGGCTGCCTGTATACACCTTTGAGGCTGCCTGTATATACCACCACTGGGGCTGCTGTATACAACACTGGGGCTGCCTGTATATACCACCACTGGGGCTGCCTGTATATATCACCACTGGGGCTGCCTGTATATACCACCACTGGGGCTGCCTGTATATACCAACTCTGGGGCTGCCTGTATATACCACCTCTGGGGCTGCCTGTATATACCACCTCTGGGGCTGGGGCTGCTGTATACACCTCTGGGGCTGCCTGTATATAAAACCACTGGGGCTGCCTGTATATACCACCTCTGGGGCTACCTGTATATACCACCACTGGGGCTGCCTGTATACACCTCGGGGCTGCCTGTATATACCACCACTGGGGCTGCTGTATACACCTCTGGGGAGGCTGCTGTATACACCACTGGGGAGGCTGCTGTAATACTGCTGGGGCCTGTATACACCACTGGGGAGGCTGCTGTATACTACCACTGGGGAGGCCTGTATACCACTGGGGAGTCTGCTCTATACTACGACTGGGGAGGCCTGTATACTTGTGCTGGGGTCCACCCTCGGCTTATACACGAGTCAATAGGTTTTCCCAGGTTTTGGGGGCAAAAGTAGGGGGTCGGCTTATACACGGGTCGGCTTATACACGAGTATATACGGTAATTTTCCCAGGCGGTTCTACCTTGTAAACTTCTGTGAAGCACCTATGGGTTCAAGGTGCTCACCACACATCTACATAAATTCCTTGTGAGGTCTAGATTACTGAAAAATGTCACTTGTGGGGTTTTCCACTGTTTAGGCATATCAGGAGCTCTACAAACGCAACATGGCATCCAATATTTATTGCAGCCGATTTTCCATTCAAAAAGTCAAGTGGCGCTCCTTCCCTCCTGAGCACTGCCATGTGGCCAAACAGTAATTTCCCACCACATATGCAGTATCAGTGTACTCAGGAGAAATTGCAAAACAAACTGTATGGTGCAACTTCTCCTGTTGTCCTTGTGAAATTGAGGCTGAAGTAACATTTTTGTTGAAAAATTTAACTTTTTTTTTTCCACATTACTTTAGTTCCTGTGAAGCACCTGAAGGGTATAGTCTTTGAAATGGTGTCACTTTTGGGTATTTTCTGTTATACAGGCCCTTCAAAGTCACTTCAAATATTATGTGGTCCCTAAAAAAATGGTATTGTAAATTGTGTTGGAAAAATTACGTATTGTTGGTAAACTTTCAACCCTTCTAACTTAATAACAAATAGAAGATGTTCTAAAAGTTGTGATTATGTAAAGTATACACGTGGCAAATGTTATTTATTAACTTGTTTGTGTAATATAACTCTCTGGTTTATTAGGATAAAAATAAATTTTGAAAATTGCAAATGTTCTAATTTTTTGTCAAATTTCTGGTATTTTCACAAATAAACTAAAGAAATATTGTACTAAGTTTACCACTAACATGAAGTCCAATATGTCTCAAAAAACAATCTTGGAATCACTGGGATCTGTTGAAGCGTTCCACAGTTATCACCTCATAAAGGGACACCGGTCAGAATTGGAAAATTTGGCCTGGTCATTAAGGTGAAAACAAGCTGGGAGGTGAAGGGATTAAAATAATCCTTACAGACTTAATAAAAAGTCCCAGAAAACACAGATGAGTTTTGAACAATTCAACTTGTGCTTTGTACTTTACACTATTGATCCTTGGCTGGGACACAACATTGAACACCATTTCTACGTATTGATTGTGAATGATCAAGCCAAATTGTATTAGAATTTTACTGCTGTCCTATTCTATTAGTTGGCAGATGAAGCATCACATCTTGGGTATATTGTTTATGCTGGATATTATAATTGCATTTGCCTGGTTTTTGCAGTTATAAGATCATTTCTAATATAATTTGAAAAATGTATGATTTTACATCTTGTATTTTACTATATTTTTTCACTATGTGTAAGGCTACTTTCACATAACGATTTTGTAAAATCCGATGCTGTCCGATATAAATCGGACAGCATCGGATTCCTCTGATGCCTGGAATCGGGTGCCAAATAGGCACCCGATTCCGACAGAAAATAGAATGCCCGCCCTCCTGTCAGATCGCTCCCTGAGAGCTGTCATGTCTCTCCCCCCGGTCCTCTCCTTTATCCCCTGTGTCTCCCCTCTTGGCCCCCGGTCCTCCCCTCTTGGCCCCCGGTCCTCCTATGAGTCCATCCCCAGTCCTTCAATGTGCTGCCCCCATGTGTCCTCCGGCCCCCCCATGTGTCCCCCTCCTCTCCTCCTCTCCTCTTGTCCTCCCCCTCTCCTTTTGTCCTCCTCCTCCTCTCCTCTTGTCCTCCCCTCTCCTCCTCTCCTTTCTCACCTGTCCACGACTCCTGCACGGTCCCGCGCGTCTCCGGTATCTTGCTGTTCTGTCTTCTGTGCTGCCAGGACCTCTCGTGATGTCACAATCACATGACTGCTGGCTATTGGTTCCTGGCAGTCATGTGATTGTGACATCACGGCAGGTCTTATCAGCACAGATGGCAAGATACCTGGAGATACCGGAGACGCCGGGAGACGACGTGGGCCTCGTGGACAGGTGAGCATAGTTTTTTATTTTTTTAATTAACCCATTCATTCACTTTTGGAGCGATTTTAGTGTACTGAGCATGCTCAGTACACTAAAATCGGTCCGAGGAGACATAAGATGTTTCCTCGGACCCTTCTCCATAGGGCCCCATGTCAAATTGATCGGGTCGGATCGGATGTGCACTAAATGCCATCCGATCTGGTCCGATCCGAATCTGTCAGATTTTATTTTCGGTGCAAAAATCGGAGCAAGCTCCGATTTTTGCACCGAAAAAAAAATCGGACAGATTCGGATCGGACCAAATCGGATGGCATTTAGTGCACATCCGATTCGGTCCGATGCCCATAGGGTTGCATGGGTCCGAAAATCGGTCCGATGCTGTCCGATTTTTATCGGACAGCATCGGAACTGATAAAATCGTTATGTGAAAGCAGCCTAAGAAAGAATTACATTTCTGTGAACTTGCGGTTGCTAGACTCTACTTTGCTGTTGCATGTCAGGGCATGTTGCCTAGTTGTAGGCGTTAACTTTAGTGCACGATAATAAAGATGTTTATTATCATTTACAGTATATTAATGTATACTTTACAACCAGACTCATTTGGTTTTCTACGCTCTGATTTGAGCAAATGTATGTACTGTCCTTCCTGGTTGTGATTCTCATCTTTCTGGAGCCATTTACAAGCTTGTCTCCTCTGTAACCTGTGACATGTACTCCCTTAGTACTATGTGCTCTTACTACAGGCTGTTGTGCTCCTATGTAGGTCTCTTTCTGTTGGGGAATACCAGCACATTCTGTACTGGAGACCTAGGTCATACATGTGATGTAAAAGGACCGATTACTCAATAAAACTGTATACATAATCTTATTTGTTACCATTACCAATAAAGGTTCAATGGTTAGCTTAAAGGGGTATTCTGATCTCCAAGATTCTATCTCAATATATGTTATACAGGTGCATCTCATCTCAAAGACCTTTTCGAAGTCCACGAAAGATGCAAACACAGGTTCATTTCAATGAATTAGAATATCATCAAAAAGTAAATTTTTTTCAGTAATTCAATACATAAAGTGATACACATATTTTATATAGTGTAATTACGGAGTGATCTATCTCAAGTGTTTATTTCTGTTAATGTTGATGATTATGGGTTACAGCCAATGAAAGCCTAAAGGTCATTATCTCAGAAAATTAAAGTAGGGAGGGTGAAGGGTTAAAAACAAAAAACGTGCTTCCGTATTCTACGAGACATCAAAGGGTGAATGTAATATTGACTTATTAGTCAAAGTGTTTCAAGACTCCCTGAAATGCCCTGAAACATGGTAATATGATATTAATTGTCCTGAGGAAGGGGCTAGTGAGACCTAAAACACTTTGACTAATAAATCAATATCATATTCACCCTTTGATGTCTCATGAATACGGCAGCGCAGATTTTAACCCTTGATCCTCCCTACTCTAGATGCACCACGCTGGGGACTGCAGCAATTGTGATATGCCTTTATAGTGGTTGTCACTCTCACAACCACACAAGGTGAGCCTCTGATACCTATATAGGTAATATTTTATCTCTCAAACTCTTCGTCCTCCCTACTTTAATTTTGTGAGATAATGACCTTTGGGTTTTCATTGGTTGTAAGCCATAATCATCAACATTAACATAAATAAACACTTGAAATAGATCATTGTTTGTAATGACTCTATATAATATATGTGTTTCACTTTATGTATTGAATTACTGAAATAAATTAACTTTTTGATGATATTCTAATTCATTCATATGCACCTGTAGGTGTAATAAGAATAATATTAGCAAATACCTCCAATTAGAAATGTAGTATAGTTCTCGTGATTTGCTATGTCACTTATCTCATGTGCAGGGCATTTCAGCAGCTTAGGTATCCTTAGTTACCACCTTGAGCAACTATCTGTCACTATAGGAGTGATTGTAACCATGGATACCTATGCTATAATGCCCTGCACATGAGATAAGTGACAGCAAATCAGGAGAACTATACTACATTTTTAAATTGAGGTATTTGCTAGGATTATTATTATTATTATTACACCTACTACATATTGAAATAGGATCTTAGAAATGTGAATACCCTTTTAATGTTTCATAGACATTGAGTTACCATGGCAACATAATGTTGCATGCACAGCTAATAAATAAGGCCACGTTACACACACAGATATCTGTTCAGATATTGGTCACAGATCTCTGGTTGCAGTGAAATCATGGACACATTGCTCCATTTTGTGGCCGTATACAAATGGAACAATGTGTCCATGATTTCACTGCAACCAGAGATCTGTGACCAATATATCTGTGTGTGTAACGTGGCCTATAGACTTCCAGCGACTCAACAGTAGTTGGAAAGTTGTGAGAAATTGGTGTTATGCTGCATTTAGTTATTTATGTGCACTGATGACAACAGGGACATACTATACAGTGGATATAAAAAATGTATACCCTTTTTAATGCCAGGTTTTTGTCATTAAAAAAAAATCATATATCCCATAATATGTACAATCCCACTTAAAAATAAACTGGCGTTTTATGCGGGAGGAGAAAGAAAAATCTAGAACAAAATTAATTAGGTTGCATGTGTGGCACCCCAGAATCCGATTGCCACAAATGTATTGCCTTCCTCGGGGGGTAATGCCGTGCTTGAAAGCAAGGAGAGATATCCACACCAGGTAAGCCCACCACACACAACACATTCCTGACTCCAGACCAGAAGGGGGAGCTCTGAAACATGAGTTGAGGGGAGGTCTCCTATAAATTCTGGCCTGGTGGTGGGGTTAGGCAGTTCAGTTCCTGTGAGGACTGTGAAGAGGACCTGTGGACTGGAGCTGTGCCAAGCTCGTCCCAGGTAGAGCAGAGAGACACCGAGTTCTGTCCCTAGGAGGACCGTGAAGAGGTCGCATGGACTGGAGCAGAGTAAGGCTCGTCCCGGGACAAAGGCTAGCCAGAATGAGGGACCCATAGGAGAGGGTCTGAGGAAGTGGAGAAGCAGGCCTGGGGAGTGGAGCCAGTTACCGGGCTCACCCCAGTCCAGAGCACCAGAAGCAGACACCGGAGTCCAAGGCTGTGAGGGAATGTAGGCCCAGCAGCCAACACTGAAGGGATGGAGATTCCAAGTCTCCCGGCCACAACGAAGCCCAGAAGGCACAGCAGCACTAGAGAGCTCAGGGACAACAGCGAGAGGAGTAGTATCCGGGAAGGGCTCGAGCTGCCTGCATACGGGTGAGAGACTGTACGCAGGAGGAGAGGGTCGCAGTTAGCTACAGGCAGCCAGGGCCTGCCAAGAGTAGCGCAACAGGGAGGTCTCAGAACTCACCGGTTGAGGAGAACCCCAACTTGCTTCCAGGCCACCCGGACTCCCAATATCTCTTGTGGACGGTACCCTGGACAACACCTGCTAATTCTACAAGTAAAGGTAATGGAGACTTCAACCCCTGTGTCTGTCAGTTATTCAGCGCCTTCAGTCCTACACCCCCAACGGCCTGCTACCACCATAGACGTTCCCAGTTGCCCTGGGGATCCACTCCACCTGTGGGGAGCGAATCCATCACTGCTGTACTCCCATCATCCCAAGAGGTCCCGCACCGCAGCTGCGGCCATTAATAGCCTCATACCACAGGTGTCGTCACTATGACTATCCCTAAATCACTACCCCCAGAACTTTTAAGTTGACACTAAGGACAGCTTTACACACACAGATATCTGTGACCAACTTCTGAACAGATCTCTGGTTGCAGTGAAATCATGGACACATTGCTCCATTTTGTACACAGCCACAAAATGGAACAATGTGTCCATGATTTAACTGCAACCAGAGATCTTTTCAGAAGTTGGTCACAGATATCTGTGTGTGTAAAGCGGCCCTAAGGGTCACAGAGCTGGGTCTCAGCCCCTGTGACTCCCCTTGAAGCACCAAAGCTCGGTTCCAAGTACCCCACGGCCCTGGGGGCACATCACATTAATATTTACATCCTTAGATTATGTGCACATGCACACAGTGTGTTTTAGTTTAAAAACTGCACCAAAATCTGCATGTCTACCCTGAAGCCAGCAAAGTCAATGAGAATTCTGAAGTGTTGAGCACATGTCGGTTATCTTTTTCTGCAGATTTTGTGCAGACAGTCAATTATTGGGGCATTTTTTGCAGCATTTTCACACATTGGGTATACTGAAGTAATGAAAAAAAAGCTGCAAAAACACCTTTCTGAGCACACTGCTTTTTCTGGTGTGGAATTGGTGTGTTTTTCTTATCAAAATGCATGGTTTGTTAAATGTATTCAAATGAATTCTGATCTCTCTCCCCCTTCCTTTCTTATCCGGGCTGGCAATTTAATGAATTCAAAGAAAAATGCATGGTAGAAAACGCACCATTTACACATGCAAAAACGCACCATTAATGTACAAGAATGCATTGCGGATTTTGGTGTGTTTTTCTGCCTGAGGATGCAGAAAATTTCTGCACCAAATCTGCAGCTTTGGCAATACCCTGAGGGCACATTCGCACGATGTGTATTTTGCAGTGTGTTTGATGCATATCTGCTACGGATATGCAGCAGTTCTGCACCAAATCTGCAGCAACGTGTTTTCACAGCAAAGTCTATGGCCCAGGTCCAGGGGTGAACCTAACCTCTCTGCTGCCTGAGGCGAACTGCAAAATGGCACCCCTCCCGGTAAATTTTTTTAATTGATATAAATAAATCTGGTTGATACAGATTTATATTTATCCTGTAAAAATTAGCAAAATAGTGGACATTTTAGTTTACAGAAACAGAAAAAAAGATGTCCATACAAAGATGTCAGCGCCATCACATGCACATACAAGAACCACACAGAAGAATCCAAAACAAGAATCATTAATGGCAATGGTGGCTTGACACAAGCATTTAGACACATAATGACGACTGTCAGAGCTGTGGTCCTGTAGGCAGATACAGTCCTGCATCCTTATAGCTCAGGAAGCAGAACTGATTGCCAACCTCTGGCTCACGCCTGCAAAACTCTGGACTGCTGCCTGGCACTGAATATTCAGACAAGTCACCATGCCGCACCGTCCACACACCACAGGTAAAGACCTGCAGTCTGAGCATCAACAAGCCACCACTGCACTAAGTTGGTAAAATGGCGCTTCTCCTCTATCCAACAGCCCACACTTACTCCCGAATTGCTTAGCCAATCACAAGCGCCACACACAGGGCTGTCTTTATGTAATTAATAACAGGGTCCTTCCTATTGGGTTGAGCAAAGGATGTGGGAGCAGGAAAGGGAAGAGCACCACCGACCAACTGCTGCTCAGGAGAAACAAGGCTGGATGCCTGAATGTACCGAGGGGCGACACTGGACCTAGTGTGTAAGGGTGGTTTCACATTTGCATTCGGAACCCAAGCGTAACAGAACGCAGCCAAACGCATGCGCACTGTGTGCCTATGTTTAACATGGTAACGGTTCCGTTTGGATGCGCATAATTTTTGCGCCCTCCTCCGTCCTCCAAATGCAACAGGTTGCATTTTTTGTGCGTTCACAGGCGCTTGTTTTATCAGCAAGTGCCCGCAAGCGCACAAACAATGCATGGATCTCAATGGATCCGCAGTGTCCTCCGCATGGCGGCGCAGGAGAACGCTGCGGATCGCATTGAAATTTCGGCGGCTGGGATGAGGAGGATCTCCGCCACAGATCTCCGCCTCCCGGCCGCCGTCGAGTTTGCTGATCGGTTGGCCGGGCACCATACTGATGTGAATGCATGCGGAGAATCTCTGCTGCGTTCACATCAGTATGGCAGCATTTGTCCTGCGTTTGCGCTTGCATGCCCTGCGTGTTTCAACCAGAGCTAGGGTGCACTCGGTCACCGGGGCTTCTGTGTGGGATGTCACGGGTGGTCGGTATCCCCGGTGCCGTGCCCTGGCGAACAATTGTACCAGGTGTTGTTGGTAAACGGTGAGGGTAAAAGGGGTTATTTACAGGGGAACGTGACGCCACCTGTAGAGTCCGGTAAGGTGGTACCGGCGCTGCCAGCCGGCCGCTGAGGTGATGGAGGGGGCAGCAGTGTGTGGTACAGCTCCCCACAGGTGGAGCTTTACCTCAGGGCAGCTATGATGGTGGTGAGACGGTGAGGGAGGACAGTGATGGTAAATGGTGGTGCAGTTCTTACCCCTCTGCTGTAGATGTTGATGATGTTATGTCCTTTTGAGCTGCGGCAGGAAGAATAACAGAAACCAATTCTTGTTTAACTTTGCTTTACTCGGTACCGGCTGATGGCATAACAATACACGGTACAGTTTGGTTTAGGGTGCTGTTACCAACTCAGGATTTCTCTTAAGGAGTCTTTAGATGTTCTTTCTCTGTCTTTCAGGGTTTCTATTCTCTTTCTAGATCTTTCTGTCTTTCCCACCTTTGAAGAGCTCACCCGCCAGTCCTGCAGTCTGTGTCTAGTAGGATTAAATTGACTATTACCGGTCCAAATGGGAACAGCAGGAACGCACCAGTTTCCCACCTGACACCGGGTTTCAGTCTTTCCTCACTAGTGTAGGACCGTCTTTTGGGCATGAGGGGTGAGGTAACTTGTGGTGCTGTCAGCAACCCGGTCTGGTTGGGCCTGCAGCTCGTCGGCTTCGCAGTCAGGGCTGAACTCCTGGCTGCCTCGGTTGTCCGTGTCACCTGTGAACCCTCAACATGACCAGCTGGTTCCTACCAGTCTTGGTCCGTTGCCATCTGTCCTGGGCCCCCTCATAAAGATGGGGTACCCTCTACTCAGCTGAGCCGCCAGGCATGACCACACTGTCTGCCTTCCCGGCACCGACTGAGGTAAAATCTTAACTGTCACTCTGCTCTATCCTTAGCTCCGCCCACCACCTGTGGAACCTACCATATAGTTAGTTTCCCCTACACTAAGTGGTGCGGTCCTAAGTGAGTGCTAAAAATAGACTCCATAAGATTTAAATCGTAATCTGGCAACTTACAAGGAAAAACACATTTTATATTCAAGTGTAATACCATTCTGTGGCGCATACCCGCAGGGGCGCCACACACCCCCTTGGTGAAACACACCCGTCCGCGGGTGTCAAACCAAACCTGGAATAAAATACATTTACATATAACATTGAACATTTAGAACATTTATCAACAATAAGATTGCTTCTTTTCTTCCCTTGCGGGAGGCTCACTACTTATAACGTTGCATCAAACTTTGACTATAATCTAGTCCATATTGGCCCAACTGGGACCAGGTAGCAAGTTCCTTGATTAATGTCCATCAAATGCTGAAAAAGGAAAAAGAAACAGTGCAATGCAAGGGAAATATGCATTTTAAACAATTCTGCTCACACTTTAAACAGTGCAATACCGGGTTAACTCTTTACTGCTCAACTTTACTGACCCGGATTGCAAACCTCCCACTGAGACCTGCGTGGCGTTTATTTATCCCCACAATACAGGTCCCGGTCCAGGTGGCCCTGGGGAACTGCAGATAGATGGACTCTCCTCTCTCCAACCGCTGGCTGCTGATGCTGGTACCGCGACCCTCCATAGCTCGCGGGGCCCGGCCTCCTCCGTACCACCGGCTCCTTCAGGAACTGGATGAAGTCCTCCGCCTCGGTGATATCCTCCTCTCCGGGCTCCACAAGGGGTGCATAAACCGGTCCCAGGGAATCAGCAGCTGGTACTGCCATTGCCTCACAGCCGGTTACAGGTAACAGGTCCGGAGCCTGACCAGGTATATTGAGTCCGCTCCCGGCCGCATCCTGCTTAGTTCTTATAGTCCATAACCGGTGTGGGCTGGCGCTCGACCCGCCCCCTTGGTTGATTGAGAGCAATGGGGGCGGGGAGACTTTTTGGCGCCTCTTGGATGGCCCATGTTTGTTGAGGGGCCGAGGCATGCCCCTGGGCCGGCACATAGTTGTTTCTGCACTTTAAGCCCGCCCACCACGAAGCTCCTGTGGGCAAGTCCTTCGGGCTTTTCCGGAGCCCGCCACTGCCTTCGTCACTCCTCGGCAGAGCGGAGGGGGCGGGGCTTATCTTCCCGCTCTTTCTCCTGCTGTGACGCAGTTTGAATTTCTGAGGCGATGTAATGGCGGCTCGGCTTAGTTTTTATAATCCACACAGTTTAAACAGTAATAAAGTTCTTAAGGCACACTTCACCCGGTAGATACCGGGCTGGCTCATCCTGTTCGTGACGCCAATTTGTTTCAACCAGAGCTGGGGTGCGTGGGGTACTCGGTCACCGGGGCTTCTGTGTGGGATGTCACGGGTGGTCGGTATCCCCGGTGCCGTGCCCTGGCGAACAATTATACCAGGTGTTGTTGGTAAACCGGTGGGGGTGAAAGGGGGTTATTTACAGGGGAACGTGACGCCACCTGTAGAGTCCGGTAAGGTGGTACCGGCGCTGCCAGCCGGCCGCTGAGGTGATGGAGGGGGCAGCAGTGTGTGGTACAGCTCCCCACAGGTGGAGCTTTACCTCAGGGCAGCTATGATGGTGATGAGACGGTGAGGGAGGACAGTGATGGTAAATGGTGGTGCAGTTCTTACCCCTCTGCTGTAGATGTTGATGATGTTATGTCCTTTTGAGCTGCGGCAGGAAGAATAACAGAAACCAATTCTTGTTTAACTTTGCTTTACTCGGTACCGGCTGATGGCATAACAATACACGGTACAGTTTGGTTTAGGGTGCTGTTACCAACTCAGGATTTCTCTTAAGGAGTCTTTAGATGTTCTTTCTCTGTCTTTCAGGGTTTCTATTCTCTTTCTAGATCTTTCTGTCTTTCCCACCTTTGAAGAGCTCACCCGCCAGTCCTGCAGTCTGTGTCTAGTAGGATTAAATTGACTATTACCGGTCCAAATGGGAACAGCAGGAACGCACCAGTTTCCCACCTGACACCGGGTTTCAGTCTTTCCTCACTAGTGTAGGACCGTCTTTTGGGCATGAGGGGTGAGGTAACTTGTGGTGCTGTCAGCAACCCGGTCTGGTTGGGCCTGCAGCTCGTCGGCTTCGCAGTCAGGGCTGAACTCCTGGCTGCCTCGGTTGTCCGTGTCACCTGTGAACCCTCAACATGACCAGCTGGTTCCTACCAGTCTTGGTCCGTTGCCATCTGTCCTGGGCCCCCTCATAAAGATGGGGTACCCTCTACTCAGCTGAGCCGCCAGGCATGACCACACATGTCTGCCTTCCCGGCACCGACTGAGGTAAAATCTTAACTGTCACTCTGCTCTATCCTTAGCTCCGCCCACCACCTGTGGAACCTACCATATAGTTAGTTTCCCCTACACTAAGTGGTGCGGTCCTAAGTGAGTGCTAAAAATAGACTCCATAAGATTTAAATCGTAACCTGGCAACTTACAAGGAAAAACACATTTTATATTCAAGTGTAATACCATTCTGTGGCGCATACCCGCAGGGGCGCCACACTGCGCATGCAGACACAAACGCAAATCTGAAACCAGCCTAAGTTATGGCCAATCAGTCCTGCAGCAGAGGGACAATGCATCCTACATCATAGAAATCATGGAGCCCCAGAGCAGAAGTTCTAATTGAGCACCCCCCAACAAAAACAATATTTGGCTGGGTCACATAGGTACATCTCTCACAACATGTCAGCCTTTACAAAGTAATTTTCCTCCTACGGAAGCCCCTAGATTCCCCTTTCATTGCCCCTATAAATTGTGATGCCAACAAAAGTTCCCCACAAACACTGTATGATCCCCCACAGTGCATTCCTCCACACGCACAGTATGATGACCCTACTGTACCTCCTTTAACTACCCCAGTACAGTATGATCCCCAACTATGACCCCCGCCCAGCCCACCATGTAGTAAAATGGACCTATGTACAGTATAATGGCCCCCAACACAGCCCTTCATTAAGTATAAAGTCTCCCTCGTAGCCCTCCAAGTATTATCATGCCTCTCACAGAGCCCTCCAAATATTATAATGGCTTCCATATAGTATAATTTGCTCCATATAATATAATACACCCCCATACTATTCCACATAGTATACCGCATTCCTCCATATATTATGCACCCCCATAGTCTTCTATAAAATATAATGCACCCCCACAGTCCTCGATATAGAAAAACGCACCCCCACAGTCCTCCATATAGTATATTGCACCCGTAGTCCTCCAAATAGCATATTGCACCCCCACAGACCTCCATAGAGAACAATTCACCCCCACAGTACTCGATATAAAATAATGCACCCCCACAGTCCTCCATGTAGTATAATGCACCCCACAGTCCTCCATATAGAATAATGCAGCCCCACAGTCCTCCATATAGATTAATGCACCCCCACAGTCCTCCAAATAGTATAATGCACCCCACAGTCCTCAATATAACATATTGCACCTACACAGTCCACCATATAGAATAATAAACCCCCACAGTCCTCCATAAAGCATAATGCACCCCCATATAGCATACTGCATCCCCATAGCTCTCCATACGGCATATTGGACCCCCATGGTCCTCCATATAGTATAATGCACCCTCATAGTCCTCCATATAGTATAATGCATCCCCTATAGCCTTCCTTATAGTATAATGCACCCCATAGTCTTCCATATAATATAATGGGCCACAATAGTTCTCCATATAGTATATTGCACCCCCATTGTCCTCCTATATTATATTGTACATTACATAGTTTCCCATCAGTGTACTCACTAAAAAAAACTATTAAAAAAATAAAAAGTAAATACCTCTTCTTCTCAGCATCTCCTCTGCCGCTCTGCAAGTCTCAGCACAGCGGCGCTAAGTGATGACATCATTGTTCCCTGCCGTGCTGAGCTGCAGAGGGGTGGATAGCGGCGGCCGGGACTCGGGAGAAGAATGCTGCCGGCAGAGGCGGCTGGGACTATAGGAGCGGCATGCTCGGGGGGCCACCACTGGTGCACACATGGCTCCGCTCCGTACACCAAGTACACGCTCTGCTCTGTACACCTCGCACACAAGCGGCTCTGCTCCGTACACCGTGTGCACACGTGGCTCCGCTCTGAACACCTCGTACATACGTGGCTCCGCTCCGTACACACACAGCTCTGCTTCGTACACACGCGGCTCTGCTTTGTACACCTCGTACACACAGGGCTCCGATGCGAACGCCTCGCACAGGTGACTCTGCTACGTACGCCTCGTACACACGCGGCTCCGCTCCGTACTCCTTGTACACACATGGCTCTGCTCCATACACCTGGTACACATACAGCTCCACTCCGTACACCTTGTACACACTGGTCTCCACTCCGTACACCTCGTACAAGCGCAGCTCCACTCCGTACACCTTGTACAAGCGCAGCTCCGATTCGTACACATTGTACACTCTCAGCTTCGCTCCGTACACCTCAGACACACTCAGCTCCTCTCCGTACACCTCGTACACTCTCAGCTCCGCTCTGTACACCTCATACACATTCGGCACCTCTCCTTACATCTTGTACACTCTCAGCTCCGCTCCATACACCTTGTACAAGCGCGGCTTCTCTCCGTACACCTCGTACACTCTCAGCTCCGCTCCATACACCTTGTACAAGCGCAGCTCAGATCTATAGACATCGTACACTGTCAGCTCCGCTCTGTACACCTCATACACACTCGGCTCCTCTCCGTACACCTCTTACACTCTCAGCTCCGCTCCATACACCTCGTACAAGCGCAGCTCCACTCCGTACACCTCGTACACTCTCAGCTCCGCTCCGCTCCGTTCACCATGTACAAGCGCAGCTCCGATCCGTACACCTCGTACACGCGCGTCTCCACTCTGTACACCTTGTACACTCTCAACTCCGCAACGTACACACGTGGCTTCACTCCATACACCTCCTACACGCACGACTCCACAACGTACACCTCGTACACACGCGGCTCTGCTCTGTACACCTAGTACACAAACAGCTCCACTCCGTACACCTAGTACACACACGGCTCCGCTCCGTACACCTCGTACACACATGGCTCCACTCCGTACACCTCGTACACAAACGGCTCCGCTCCGTACACCTTGTACACACACGGCTCCACTCCGTACACCTTGTACACACACGGCTCTGCTCCGTACACCTCGTACACACTCGGCTCCACTCCATACACCTTGTACACATGCGGCTTTGCTCCGTACACCTCGTACACACTCGGCTTTGCTCCGTACACCTCGTGCACACACAGCTCCGCTCCATACACCTTGTACACACTCATCTCTGCTCTATACACCTCGTACACATGCGGCTCTGCTCTGTACACCTAGTACACACACGGCTCCGCTCCATACACCTCGTACACACACAGCTCCGCTCCGTACACCTCGTACACACACGGCTCTGCTCAGCACACCTCATACATACACAGCTCCACTCCATACACCTCGTACACTCAGCTCCACTCCATATACCTCATACATACACAGCTCCACTCCATATACCTCATACATACACAGCTCTGCTACATTCATTTACACTGTAAATCCCTCAGCCCCACACATAAACTTCACCTCATCCAGCACCACGGTGGAGTCCTGGCTGCATACTGAGGAGCTGATCATGTGACCCCCTGAATCCTCCCCTTCTTTGACATCATCACAGGTCCTGTCAGCGCAGGGCACTGTGAAGCATAAAGCCGGGTCACACTGCTGGCGGAGGGGGCGGTTTGGAGACCGCGGGCGCTGCAGCAGGAGTTTGCTGCGCCTGGGGCAGATGCCCCACCAGCAGCCCCAGATATGCCAAGCCTGGTCGCACCGTCGGCGGCCAGGACTATAGGAGTGGGAGTGGCAGTGGCATCAGCAGGGGGCTTCTCCAGCACCAGGCACCCCTGAGGATGCCGCCCCCTGTCTACCAGCAGGGCTCGCCGCCTGAGCCTGACACTTCATGTCGCCTCATGGATGCTGCGGCCCTGCCCAGGTCACATCTGCTTTTTCCCTGTGTTTGGCTGCATTTGCATATCCATTGCGTTTTTACCGCAAAAAGCAATAGAAATGCATCCAAAAACGCACCCATTGATTTCAAAGCAAAATACATTGAAAACGCAATGCAAATTGCATGTCATTTTCAGAAAACGCAAAACGCATGCATTTTCAATGCGTTTTGCATTGAAATCAATGGGTGCATTTTTGGATATGTTTCTATTGCGTTTTCCGGTAAAAATGCAATGGAAAAGCAAACGCAGCCAAATGCAGGGAAAGCGCAGATGTGAAAAGACCCTATGGGTTTTGCTAATTTCTGTCCGCATGGTGCCACTAAAATACGTAGCAGGTATGCTGCGTACTTTAGTATGGAAAAATCTGCAGCATGTCAATTCTTGCTGCGGGTTTTTTCGCACTAAATTTACCAATTCACTGACTCCCACTTCAAAAACAGGGCTTGTGCCTTATGTTAATGTGTGTAAACATGATTAAAATTTATTGGGAGCATGTATATAATATGTGGGGACCTAGTTAGGGGTTACATGATTGTGTAAAAATTACTACTTTATTATAAACAATGTTTGACGTCCCATCGGCTTTTGCAGCCAGAGCAGGGACTTTTCTGCCTTGTCTATGCAAAGGCTGATTTCACACTGCAGGATTTTCCCTGATCACTGACAATCCAGTTTGTGTGCCAAAACCAGGAGTGTCTCCAAAACTCAGAACAGGTGTCAATCTTTCAATTAGGCTGAAGGCACACTATCATGCATCAAACACAGAGTGTTTGATGCATGACAATGATACGAGTGTTGTGCGTGTTTGCTGTGAGTGTGGTGCAAGTGGGTGAGTGTGCATGGCTGTATGTATGTGAGTGTGCTTCAAGTGTGCTGTGTGAGTGCATGTGTGATGTGTGTGAGTGTGATGATGTCCACGGTCCTGAAGCAAACTTCAGGACCGTGGACAGCAATTACCGGTGAATTTAATCTCCGCGGCTGTCAAAGCTACAGAGTTTGAATTTGCCGGTTTCCTGTTACAGCAACCAATCATCTTGCACCGCTGTGACAGCAGTGGTGCAAGATGATTAATAAAAACACAGCTGATGTAAAAAATTTAAAATTCCCGGGGTTTTGCTGCATATTAACCCCATCTGCAGCCTCTGTGCGGCATGTCAGCACAGAGGCTGCAGATACGGCTAATAAGCCTGTTACTGAAGGGTTGACCTGCTGTTTGTGTGGTGCCTTGCAGGGGAGCTGTCCGCAGTGCTGATATTTCAGCCGTGGAGCTCTCCAGGTGCTGAAATCCAGCCGTTGAATTTCAGCACCCGGCATCCGGGAATCGGCATGATTTTCTGCCGAAACACTCCCATGTTATGGGCGCCGGATTGCCCCGCATCTGGTTTTGTTCGATTTTTGCCCCGGACACAAAAAAAGCCGGGCAGCCCAAGACCCGAATAATTGTGGTGTGAAGCCAGCCTTATATGACAAAAACTTGCCTTTTAAGAGGGATGGATTTACTTTTTATATTCACTGTATAGGGATGACTAAAAGCAGAGAAATGCATAGTAATGCCTCTTGTAAATAAATCCATGAATAAAAAAGTAACCTAACATGCTAATTGGCTAAAATGATAACTAATTATAGAATACATATTGAATATAAATTAGCATAGTTGATATTTAGCCTATTTACAATTAAGTAATGAGATATAGAAATTGGTTGCGCCACGCTGCTATTATGTTTTATATCCACCCTCTGTTATGTCACCGTTACACTCACCTTTTCCTGTTGTGCTGTCCGCACAACAGGGGGGCTCACGTAGTGAGTGCACGGGGTCTCTCTCTGGACGGTGTGGATTTCTTTCCCTTTTTCCTCGGTGTCTGCCTGTGTAATTGCACGTGATCCGTCACGTGTTTTCCTCTCCTCTGTTAGGTTTGTCTTCTCCTCCGGAGCTGCTCCACCGCTCTCCCCATAGGGAGATGGATATGCAGGCAATGGAATAAAACGATGTTTGGGTGAGCGCTGGGATATGAAGACAGCTACACTTCAACAAGTATTTTACCTGTAAGTTTATTGTTCAAATCACACTAGGTCCTCTCCCACAACATGTTTCGACGCTCAGGGCGTCTTCCTCAAGTGGAACTTGATCCACTTGAGGAAGACGCCCTGAGCGTCGAAACATGTTGTGGGAGAGGACCTAGTGTGATTTGAACAATAAACTTACAGGTAAAATACTTGTTGAAGTGTAGCTGTCTTCATATCCCAGCGCTCACCCAAACATCGTTTTATTCCATTACTTACAATTAAGAGCATGAATACATGCATAAATAGTACATAACAGATGAAATAAGTAGTGGATTCTAATTTTGCAGCATGCCAGCATCTATCATCTTTGTATTGACATTCAGTTTGACTAATTGGGTAGTGCAAGTTTCTTCCAATTTTCACATTCACCTGGATTGAAGTCATCAATGGTGTTCCATTGTATGCAAAGTCCTAGGCAGATTTCCAGATCTATTATATAATCACGAATGGGTTTTTTGCCCCTTTTGAGACCGCTCTCGCTGCGAGTCAGCGTGGTCATGTGGATACGAACGAAGCATTGGCCGCGCAGCGGCCATTGCGAGCAGCTCTAAGGCGACTCGCTATGCCCGCGCAGCGGGCATGGCGAGTCGCCTTAGCAGCGCGAAGCATTGGCCGCGAAGCGGCCATTGCGAGTCAGAGACTCGCTCTGCTAGAATCCTGATGCATTGTGCATCGGGCACCCATCTAGTATATTAATAATAGCAATAATTAGGAAAATATGAAGGCAAGAAAAAATACAATAAAACTGCATGTAATGAGTGCATCAGACTTTATCAATAGCATTTTATCAAAGCAAAGTAACAGGAAATATACAAAACTAATTTTATTTAAAATGTGACATACCAAAGACAAAGGAACCCTAGATGGAAAAATGTGATAAAAAATACTTGAAAAACAAATACATTAAAAAATGCTATCAAATTGTGCAAATACCCCGTATATACTCGTGCATAAGCCGACCCGTGTATAAGCCGACCCCCCTACTTTTGCCCCCAAAAGCTGGTAAAAGTTATTGACTCGCGTATAAGCCTAGGGTATGAAATGCAGCAGACCCCCATCCTATTATATAGCCCCCCGTCACTGGTATATAGCGCCCCTCAGCAATGGTATACAGGCCATTCAGCAGTGGTATTATACAGGCCCCTCAGCAATGGTATACAGGCCCCTCAGTAGTGGTATTATACAGGTCCCTCAACAGTGGTATACAGCCCCCTCCCTCGTATCAGGCCACTCAGCAGTGGTATACAGGCCCCTCAGCATTGATATACAGGCCCCTCAGCAGTGGTATACAGGCCCCTCAGCAATGGTATACAGGGCCCCTGTGCAGTGGTATACAGGCCCCTGTGCAGTAGTATACAGGCCCCTGTGCAGTGGTATACAGGCCCCTGTGCAGTGGTATACAGGCCCCTGTGCAGTGATATACAGGCCCCTGTGCAGTGGTATACAGGCCCCTGTGCAGTGGTATACAGGCCCCCCTCCCTTGTATCTGGCCCCCAGCAGTGATACACAGCCCCCCCTACTTAGTATGTGTCCCCCAGGCCGCGGCACCTGTTAAAATAACAAACATTTCATACATCACCTTTCCGGCGCCGCTCCTCCGGTCCCGGCTTCTTCCTCACTTCCTGCTTGTGCCGGCTTCTAGTGCTGTGACCGGGCGCAGCAGATGACGTCATCTGCTGCGCCCGGTCACATGACACCGGCACAAGCAAGAAGAAGCCGGGACCGGAGGAGCGGCGCCGGAAAGGTGATGTATGAAATGTTTGTTATTTTAACAGGTGCCGCAGCCTGGGGGACACATACTAAGGAGGGGGGGCTGTGTATCACTGCTGGGGGCCAGTGTATTGCAATATGCACCGCTCCCCCCACCGCTGATGGACGGAGGGATGCCGTGCATATTCATTACACTAATGAGGCGACCCCACGTGACCTCCCGCTGTCACTGTGGCCCCCTCCTGCAGCATCGGGTCACAGCCCCACCCCCAAGTAAATACACCGTGACTCGAGTATAAGCCAAGGAGGGCACTATTCAGCACAAAAATTGTGCTGAAAAACTCGGCTTATACGGTATATACGGTAAACTGATTTCATTAAATGGCATGGAAATGCATCTGAAAAATCTTCATCAATAATACACCAAATACACATTGTGGGAAGTTAGCCTAACACAAGCTAACATAAGCTGAGTGTGACACTAGTCACTACTCATTATTATCCAAAAAGAAGAAGAAGAAAGGGCACCAATGCTGGTTAAAAAAGCTTTTCAGTGGAGCTTAGCTTCAAAGTTCTGAACAATATTCAGCGCCACACCGGTGCTCAATCGAACCTGTAAATAAACACCACAGCAAACTTCACCGATGAGTGCCATCTCTTTATTTATGTGGAACTACTCATTATTATGCTAGTCACTACTCTCGAAATAGCAGAAAGACTCATCTTAACAATGGGGTGAGACAAATGCATAGTAAGGTCAGTTAGAGCTTAAAATTCCCGTAAGGTAGTGGATCAAGACAAAGAGCTAGGCCAGTGGTGGGGTACCTTTGGCCCAAAAGCCACGCAGCGTTCACTGCTGAACGTTGTGGGCGCATAGCTGAAGGATTACATCCTCATGCTGGCCATGAGGATGTATTTTATGGGCGGGGTTACCACGCAATGTGCTGAGCTCTCGTTCCAGAGAAGAGAGGTGGTTGTAGTAGCAGCGGTCACCAGCACCTGCATGTGCCCCCCAAGTGATTTCTATGTCCACAAGTACTATGTGCCTCCTGGTGATCTCTGTGACCCCAGTTACTTTGTTCCCCCCAATGATGCCTGTGTCCCCCAGAACTATGTGCCGCCCAGTACTATGTGTCCCTCCATTTGTTTCCCTAGTACTGTGTGCCCCCTAGTGTTGTTTACCCCCCCAGTGATGCCTGTGACCCCCTTTCCTTTGTGCACCCCAGTGGTGCCTGTGTGCTCCCTAGTGCAGTGTGGCCCCCAGTGTTGCCTATGCCCTCCCAGTGGAGCTTTTTCCCCCAATACTGTGTGCCCCAAATGATGCCTGTGCCTTACAGTTTTGTTTACCCAACAATGATGCCTGTGATCCCAGTAATGCTTGTGTGTCCCCCAGTGATACCTGTGCCCCCAGTGCTGTGTGCGACCCAGTGATTTGTTCCCCACCCCATTGTGGTGTACCCCTCCAGTTCTATGTGCACTTCTTCCCCTGTTGTGATGTATATCCAACAGTCTCAACATCTCCTATCTGATGTACATACTATACATCAGTCTCAGTATCTCCAATGTATTGTATATACTTCAGTGTCAGCTTTTCATATGTGATATATTTACATCAGCTTTACCATGTGATGTATATAGATCAGTCTAATATCTCCTATGTTATTATTATTATTATTATTTTTATTTATATAGCGCCATTGGTTCCATGGCGCTTTACATAGCAGTGGGGGTAACAGGACAGGTACAGTACATATGAGCAGTACATATGACAATGCTTGCTGATACACGACGGAGAGGTTCCTGTCCACGAGGGCTCACAGTCTACGGGGGTGGGGAGGACACAATAGGGGGATGTATGTGATGTATATACAGCAGTCCCAGCATCTCTTATGTAATGCATTTACATCAGTCTCAATGTCTCCTATATAGATCAGTTTCAGTGTCTCCCAGTTATATATATGCATCAGTCCCAGTGTCTTCCATGTGGTGAATACATATCAGTATCAGCATTACCTATGTGACGTATATACATCAGGCTCAATGTCTCTTATGCAATTTATATACATCAGTCTGTGTCTTCTGTGTGATGTACATATGTCAGCGGCAAGTGTCCCCTATGTAATGTATATGATTTACAAAACTTATTATGAAAGAGCTGACTGCACTCGAGACCAACCCAAACCTGGAAAAGCAGTTGTGAGAAGCAACAAAATCAATATCATCTAACATCACTGCCGCACCAAAGAGAAGCAGCTCCAGCCATCACATTAGGGTGATTGTGTGACCAAATATAGTATGGTAATTTTTAAAGTGATAATTTTGCATGGTTCCCTGAATGATGTTAAAAATTTCCAAATGGCCCCTGGCTAAAAAAAGGTACTCAAGCCCTGGGCTAGGTAAAGGGATTATCAGAAGCAAGGTCAAAGGTCGAATAAACAATACATCAAAGACTGAGCACAGGAGCAAAAGGCAGGCAGGCACCACCAATCTAAAATGCCTTTAAAGTTTATGGCAGTCCAGAAAAATACCCTTGTTAGGCTCCTTTCACATCATGTTATTTTCCCTGTCCTTTTTGTAGGATCCCATGGACGGACAGGAACGGACACCACAGGAGGTGACCTTTTTGTGTGTCCGAATCCGTGATTTTCACGACCCTGACACAGAAAGCCCGAGCCTGCAAAGTGCAGGCAAGCCAGGCATTTTCACTCCCGCAATGTATATATATAGTTGTGACCAAAAGTATTGACACCCCTGCAATTCTGTCAGATAATACTCAGTTTCTTCTGAAACTGATTGCAATCACAAATTCTTTGGTATTATTATCTTCATTTAATTTGTCTTCAATGAAAAAACACAAAGGAGAATGAAGCAAAACATTGATCATTTCACACAAAACTCCAAAAATGGGCCAGACAAAAGTATTGGCACCCTCAGCCTAATACTTGGTTGCACAACCTTTAGCCAAAATAACTGCGATCAACCGCTTCGGTAACCATCAATGAGTTTCTTACAATGCTCAACTGGAATTTTAGACCATTCTTCTTTGGCAAACTGCTCCAGGTCACTGATATTTGAAGGGTGCCTTCTCCAAACTGCCATTTTTAGATCTGTCCACAGGTGTTCTATGGGATTCAGGTCTGGACTCATTGCTGGCCACCTTAGAAGTCTCCAGTGCTTTCTCTCAACCCATTTTCTAGTGCTTTTTGAAGTGTGTTTTGGGTCATTGTCCTGCTGGAAGACCCATGACCTCTGAGGGAGACCCAGCTTTCTCACACTGGGCCCTACATTATGTTGCAAAATTTGTTGGTAGTCTTCAGACTTCATAATGCCATGCACACGGTCAAGCAGTCCAGTGCCAGAGGCAGCAAAGCAACCCCAAAACATCAGGGAACCTCCACCATGTTTGACTGTAGGGACCGTGTTCTTTTCTTTGAATGCCTCTTTCTTTCTCCTGTAAACTCTATGTTGATGCCTTTGCCCAAAAAGCTCTACTTTTGTCTCATCTGACCAGAGAACATTCTTCCAAAACATTGTAGGCTTTCTCAGGTAAGTTTTGGTAAACTCCAGCCTGGCTTTTTTATGTCTCGGGGTAAGAAGTGGGGTCTTCCTGGGTATCCTAGCATACAGTCCCTTTTCATTCAGACGCCGACGGATAGTACGGGTTGACACTCTTGTACCCTCGGACTGCAGGGCAGCTTGAACTTGTTTTGATGTTAGTCGAGGTTCTTTATCCACCATCCGCACAATCTTGCGTTGAAAACTCTCGTCAATTTTTCTTTTCTGTCCTACATCTAGGGAGGTTAGCCACAGTGCCATGGGCTTTAAACTTCTTGATGACAGGAACATTCAGGTTTTTGCAGATGGACTTGTAGCCTTGAGATTGCTCATGCTTCCTCACAATTTGGTTTCTCAAGTCCTCAGACAGTTCTTTGGTCTTCTTTCTTTTCTCCATGCTCAATGTGGTACACACAAGGACACAGGACAGAGGTTGAGTCAACTTTAATCCATGTCAACTGGCTGCAAGTGTGATTTAGTTATTGCTAACACCTGTTAGGTGCCACAGGTAAGTTACAGGTGCTGTTAATTACACAAATTAGAGAAGCAACACATGATTTTTCTAACAGTTCCAATACTTTTGTCCACCCCCTTTTTTATGTTTGGTGTGGAATTCTATCCAATTTCGCTTTAGGACAATTCTTTTTGTGTTTTTTCATTGAAGACAAATTAAATGAAGATAATAATACCAAAGAATTTGTGATTGCAATCATTTTCAGGAAGAAACTGAGTATTATCTGACAGAATTGCAGGGGTGTCAATACTTTTGGCCACAACTGTACATTGCGGGAGTGAACAAAGAATTAAAAATTAAAAAAAAAAGCATGCTCACCTGTCCGACAGTGTACCACACTGTCTCGCTCACTCCTAGGACTGAAGGACCTGGGGTTGCCTGGCAACTCGATCAGCTGAGCAGTCACATGACTGCTCAGCTGATTGGGTTGTCACATGACCGCGCGGTTTAAATTTCCCGCCCGCTGGTCAATTTTGGCGGGCGGGAGATTTAAATCACGCGGTCATGTGACAACCCGATCAGCTGAGCGGTCACATGACCGCTCAGCTGATCGGGTTGCCAGGCAACCCCAGGTCCTTCAGTTCTAGGAGCGAGCTAGACAGCGTGGGATACCGTCGGACAGGTGAGGATGTTTTTTTTTTATTTTTAACTCTTCATTTACAAAATTTCACATCTGCAATGTACATACACACACACAAGCAGCTTCACAGGTAAAACCCATAGAGTGAAGTTCTGACTGGAGCCTGTATAAAGGTATGTTCACACACAAGCATGTTTTAATTGCATACATCAGTTAGGGACTGCCTCTGTCAGGGCAACCTTGACGAGGTAAGGCAGCTTGCAGTATATTTTTTGCAAAAAACGTACAGACCAATAGCCCTGTTTTTGATACTTTTTTTCACAGCATTTGCTAAAAACTGAAAAAAATATTTTTTATTATAACAGAGAGCTTTTTATGTGATTCTTGTGCAGATATTTTGCACGGAGTTTTTGCAATGTACATACATTGCGGAAGTGAAATTAAAAGGGAACAGAGCAATTTTAGTGTACTGAGCATGTTCAGTACACTAAAATCAGGCACGAGAAACGATCAGCTGTTTTCTTGGACCCGTGCTCCATAGGCCCCATGTTAAAGGGCGCGGATCATGTCGGATCCGCTTCGGTCCAATTTGGTCCGCTGTGCCCAAAATCGGAGCAGATTTTGGGCAGAGGGAAAAATCGGACCGAATCGGATCCGACACAAATCCGATCCGATCTGTACCCATAGAGATACATGGGGGCAAAATCGGATCCGTGGCTGTCCGATTTACAACAGACAGCCACGGATCCCAAAAAAATCGTGATGTGATAGCACCCTTAGATGCTTGTATGTGCAATTGTGTTGAAAAAAATTAGACTATGATCACAGATTATGTTTTTGCTGCTTTTTTATGCAAATTAAAAACTACTTGTTACAGTACCAGCAAAAATTATGAGATTTAAGAGTGGTTTTTTTTCTGCCTGATTAAGAAATCTGCGGCATGTCAACTCTTTAAGTATTTTTGAAAAACAAGGAATAAGTACCTCACTGCCCATAGCTGTAATTAAACCACATAGGTCCACACATGTGTAATATGCAATAAAGGTGTCTTTATTTTGCACGAGAACCAAATCACATTCAATTCAGATGCTGTGGTATAAAATCACATGGAGTAAAGGCCACGTCACACACATAGATATCTGTGCAGATATTGTTCACAGATCTCTGGTTGCAGTGAAATCATGGACACATTGTTCCATTTTGTGGCTGTGTACAAATGTAACAATGTGTCCATGATTTCACTGCAACCAGAGATCTGTGACCAATATCTGAACAGATATCTGTGTGTGTAACGTGGCCCTTACACTGGAGGGTGAAAGGATAGGAGAGGAGAGAGAGACACGACTGCATATGGAGAATAGTATCCACGGTATTGGTGAACTCAACAGATAAAGTGCAATGCTAGTGGGCAGGGTGGACTGTAATTTATTTGATAGCAGTTAACCTAAGTCACTGTAACAGTTTCAAAACTACCCCTTTCCCTAAAGTGCAAAAAGGCAACCTGCAGAGTATTTCACCTACCCATAATAATGGATTCCTCCTTAGTCAGACACGTGTCACAGCCCCATCACGTGTTTCGCGTGTGGCTGCTTCAGGGGGCATCTTTCAGTATTTTTGCAGTGTTTTTTCATCCATAAAAGTAATGAGTAAGTGCAAAAATACAAAAAAACACTACAGCTTTGTAAAACCCATTTATTTTTGTGACTTTAAGCCATGTCATGGTATGATTACATGACCATGGATGTCATGTGAGTATAGTATGAATGGCTGAGAATCTGGGTGATTTTGTATACGCAGATATCAACATATCCTTATAGAGCTAAATGGTTTGGATCAAAGATCTACTTACTTTATTACATCTCCTACTGCATCCATATATCTGCGTGCATCTCAATATACATGTTCATCCCAATAAATTAGAATATCAAACAATTAATTTATTTCAGTAATTCAATACATAATGTGAAACACATACATTATATGTCATTACAAACAGAGTAATCTATTTCAAGTGTTTGTTTATGTTAATGTTGATGATTATTGCTTACTGCCAATGAAAACCCAAAGGTCATTATTTCAGTAAATTAAAGTAGGGAGGATGAAGGGTCTGAGAGATAAAATATTACCTAAGTAGGTATTAGAAGCTCACCTTATGTGATTGTGAGAGTCACAAACCGCTGCTGCAGTCCTTAGCGTGGTGCATACCGTGTAGGGAGGATGCAGAGTTAAACACTACGCTGCTGTATTCCACGAGACATCAAAGAGTGAATATAATACTGATTTATTAGTCAACGCGTTTCAGGGCTCCCTGGCCCTTTCCTCAGGACAAATCAATATCATAATGCTATGTTTCAGGGTATTGTGTGCTCTACCCCCATGTGCTGTCTTCTACTCGGTGCTTTCTCCTCTTCCTCCCCATGTGTATTATTATTCCCTTTCCCTCTGTGATGTCTCCCTCATCTGCTCTCCCCCATATGTTGTTTTCTCCCCATGTGCTCTTCTCCTGTGGGTGTGTACTGTCTCTCTTCGATGTCTTCTCTCTCTGTTGTGAGACATGCCGACACTATAGCACGTGTTTGGTAGGACTCACATGTCCTGTGCTGCAATCTAGGTGATTGCTCTGCTAGACCTTGCAGCACACACAGGGTTAAGTGCAATTTAGCTCTGTAACAGCACACACAGGGTTAACTGCTGCTTGGTCTGAGTGTGAATGCTGATAACTCACTGAATCCCAAGCGTGGGTGTGGCAGTCAGGATATGAAGCTGCCTGGTGCTGTGTGAGACTGAGACGGGACTCAGAACAGCATGATCCTCTGAGATGTAAGGAGGTGGGTCATAGGTGTCCCGTCACTTTGGGACATGCAGTGAAGCCTGCCATCTCCATGTGGGAGGCACCTGACCCTATGACTCATATGGAGACTGTGGCCGGACCAAGAGGTTGGTAGAGCACCTGAGTGTATGGGGGTCATGGCTGAACCTGGAGGGTGCTCTTTCGTACATGTGGTGCAGTCATTGATCCTGGAGGTTTGGGCCTGGGATGGCAGACTTGTAGGCGGCTGGTGACCTGAAGAGCACGAGGTTAGGGGACCTTGAGAACGCCTTGATTACCCGGTAGCTCAGGTAGCCTAGAAACTGGTCTGTGCGTGTATGGCTGTGTGAGTGCCATGAAGAGAAATGGGGAATGTTCCCTGTAACTATGGTGGGGAATGATCCCTGTAAGTATGGTGGGGAATGATCCCTGTGAATAGTGCCAGGCGGGCATAGCCACCATTGGGACCAACTGGAAGGTATGAGGTAGCTCCCCGGTGTACTCGCTTGGCACAGGGAAATGACATTATACTCCTGCTTAAATAAATGTTCACTCATTTATTTTACACATATCATGAACCGGGTAGCATGTATAACACATAGTACATTTCACATAACTAATTATCACCGCATGTGACCCATCCTAACACATCCATGGATCACATACGTCCTCACACACGCTCACAGCCCATCATAATACATCCATGGACTGCGGCTCCTCTGGGTCCAGAACAGGCTTGGCAAACTTGAGTCACCGGGTAAACCATGTGTCACCAAGGCCTCCTCACTACGTGTCCAGGCCACCAGCTGCCTCCAAACCTCCATACTTAGGCAGGTTTCCAGGTCGACGACTGGGTCCCACGCCTGAGTGAGCACCCTCCAGGATCAGCCATGATTCCCCACTCCAGGAGCCCTCTTAACCCCTGCGTCTGGCCACAGGTTCACACACACTGTTAGAGGGACAGGTACCTCCCGCATGCAGCAGGCCAAGCCTCCCTCTCATCCCAACGGGACGGATCACCCCAATATAATATCCACACTGGCTGGTCTCTCCCACAGACTAAACTGGACTCCCATTGTCCTCTCTCGCCACTTGGCATCGCACATGGCACTCAGTCCACCATTGCATACGTAGACTGCTAGCTTACCGGGGCACCGAACTGGGTCTAGCAACCTGAGTTACTGGGGTATACCAGACATCCCCTAAGGGCTCCTTCCGGACGTATTTCGCCCCATTCCGGACCAGCGTCTTCCTGGATCAACCACGGTTCCCCACTCTAGGAGCCATAACAACCTGTTCCCGGCCACCGTATGGAGCTGGCAGGCTCCCTTCACGACCTCACATCGCAGAGCTCAGGCCTGCTCTGCTTCCCATCATCTCTAGTCTGACTCACACAGACACCTGGCTAGCTCTTATTGTAGCTGCCACACCCACCTGACACACCCACACCAGGCTGTTAGCATTTAGCACACATTGCTCTCTCAGCCACTCATTGGTCTCATGATTCCTTCAGCTATTAGCTCACTGTGTACTGGACAGGTTTAACACCACGCACACACAGGAAAACAGGCTTATGTTAACCTGATCCTACTCCAATAACCCGTGGGATGCACCCGACCCGGGGTCACTTCACCACATACCTCCCCCCTCTGTTCAAGCCTGTGGGGGTTGAACACAGTCTTAACACACAGTTCATAAAGTCTGCAGCAAATCTGGGTTTGGCGCTGACTTGGCAACTTCGGGACCCCACCGGGCAGCCAGCAAGATGCTTGGGTGCGATGACTTGGTGTCTTCGGGACCCCACCGGGCCGCCAGCAAGATGCTTGGGTGCGATGACTTGGTGTCTTCGGGACCCCACCGGGCCTCCCGATACTTAGAGTGCGACGTCTTCGTGACCTCGCCGGGTCACCGGCAAGATGCTTGGGTGCGTCGTGCAGTCGCCTATAGCAACCAAGTCCATATAAACACCCACACAATTGTCCATAAAAGGTTGCCCACACAATTGTCCATATAAGGTGCTCCTGCACCGTTTACCATAGCCCCCAGGCTGCACCACCCCCACCGAGCTGTCTTTGCTCACCGTGCTGGCATGCCCGCATTCTCCACCATATGTGAGGTGCCAAGCAAGTACCCCGGGGCGGTACCTCACAAAGGTCACAAAGGTCCCAGTGATAAATGTGAATCATAAGGGTTTATGTAAAAGTGCCATGTGCGATGTATAACAGTGTGAATAATGCCGGATGGGTGTAGCCGGAATTGGGGGACAGACTGGGATGTCTATAATGTTCCTGGTGATATTTGAATATGTGTTGCATGTAAATGTAAAGAGTAAATAAGGCCGGTGGCCGTAACCGCCATAGGACCTGTAGTTAGTGCTCCAGTGTATATAATATATGTAATGTGAATTGTGATGTCATGTTACTATGTAAATACTGTAGTCTTCTATGTATATCTCGTCTGTGATCATGTAAATATGTGAGCTCAGCTTAATGTGTGCAGTTTATGACAAAATTTAATTTTTAACTGCTGTCATATGTAACGTTAAATACCTGGTTGTTTGTGTCACTTCAATTGCCAAGCGAGTTCCCTAGGCATGCACTAACTCACACCGTGCACTGTATGACAGCGATGCAGAACATCAGTGCATCCCCACATGTGATGTCACTGGTCTCTCCTGTTGGCTTATTAATACTCATAGGCTGCCAGAAGTCTGGAAGCTGTTCTCATCGCACAGCGCAGAGGGGAGAACACTGTGCACAGAGCCAGCGCACCAGTAGGGGAGAGACAGTTACCCCAGGATAGATCTTTAAGGGCTGGGGACAACATCCGGCAAGCGGCACGGACGGTTTCCCCAACAGCAAGTGGGCACCCCTGCTTGTCTAGCACTTGCTGGGTGTTCCGGGTGCTGACGCCATCCCTGAAGGTAGTTCAGTGGCTAGCACTGTTGCTTTGCAGCTTTCTTGGGTTCAAAGGACACATCTGCAGGGAGTTTGTATATACTCCCGTATTTGTGTGGATTTCCTCCGGTTCTCCGGTTTTCTCTCACACTCCAAAGACATACTGATGGGGAATATAGATTGTGTGCCCCAGTGGAGGCAATAATGATTATGTTTTTAAAGCTTGGTGGAATATGATAGCCTTATACAGTATTGGCAAAGCATAATAAATATTGTGGTGAGGCTTAAGTGTCTTGCAGAGTTAGGAAATGAACAAAATTATGATATAGCCAAAAATTATGTTAACTGAGTATTTTTATAATTAATAAGTGGGGTTTCATTTTGCAGAACTACTATATTATGAAATTTAGCATTCTGGGAAATATTGCCCAATCCGGCAGGTAGTCTTGTAAATTTTTACTGCCTTAAGGCTGCCTTCACATTAGCGTTTGTGTCTGCATGCTGATGGCATGCAGACACAAACGCAGTCAAAAGCAATGTCATTTGATGTGTCCGCAGCGGATAATGTCCGCCTGTGGACACATCACTGTGGAGCCCGGCCAGCCAATCGGACGTGTCTGGGGGCGGGCCGGAGGCGGAGATCAGCGCTGGAGATCTCCTCCTCCCCGCCGCCGGTAAGCTCTGGGAAGTGTCAGCGGGGAGAAACAGCTGATTTGACAGCTGTTTGAATCTCCCGCGCCGACACCGAGAGGAGATGTCGGCGTGGGAAGATTCAAACAGCTGTCAAATCAGCTGTTTCTCCCCGCCGACACCACTAGGAGATTACCGGCGGCGGGGAGGAGGAGAACATTAGAGGCTGAGCTGATCTCCCGGTGGCCGTCGGTGAGCTCCTGTGACATCACCGGCGGCCACCGGGAGATTTTTCAATGGGTCCGCAGCGTTCTCCTGCGCTGTCAAGCACAGAACACTGCGGACCCATTGACGCCAATGCTTTTTTTGTGCGCTTGGGGACGCTTGCTGATTTTCCAAGGTCCCCGAGCGCCCAAAAAATGCAACATGCTGCGTCCCGGGTGCGGACGCTGGACACCGGAAGGAGCAGATATCGCCCGCATCCGCACCCGAATGCAGCAAACGCTGACAAACGCAGGCACTATGCGTTCCTATGATAAACATAGGAACGCAGTGCGCATGCGTTTGACTGCGTATGGGAATGCAGCATAAGTTGCGTTCACATACGCTAATGTGAAGGCAGCCTAAGACGGACTGAGAACTAAGGAATGTGCAAATTGTTGCATGTGATGGCTTTTTTGTCGCCTTAAAATCATCATTCTCAGCATTACATAGCGCTTTGTTACAGTACGTGCTGAAGAGAACAATGATTTTTTCATAAGCACAGAAGAATTGTATTAGCAATTGTTCCTTGTGTATACAAATTTGGTTAGTTGGTTTAAACAGGCCATTAACAACCGCCAGTTAGCTTCCATGTACCTGTTCAATGGTCGCCAAGTAAATCCAGAAAATGTGTAAAAGGTAAAATTAATATTCAAGCAGTGGTCTTCTGCCTGAGCCTTTCCTAACTACTGTACCAGACTTGTAACACAGGATTAAAATGTTGTTGAGTCATAGATTGAGAAATACATTTGCAAAGTGTAATTCTGTACCCTACCCTTTTCTCCTCACACGCCAGCATGACTCTGCTCTCTTTACCAGTCCTCATTCTTGGTATCAGTCCCACACATGGCTTTCCATTCCATAGCTCACCTCTCTCTGATTCTTCCTAGTATGTATAAGCACATGTCTTATTTTCTTGCAAATAACCTTGTTTTACTAAGGTGGTTAATAGTCAGTCAGAAGTAGTTTTCAGCATTTTGAACAGTCTAAATGTCTTGAAGATCTCTAGACAAATCTCTGTGAGGAAAGGATGGACAGAAACCATCAGGTGTGGTGGATATATAGACAGCAATAAAGTCAATATGGTCCATTTATTCTGCCCCCATATTTTTTCCTTTTTATTTTTACACTCTTCTATAACAGCGCCATTTACTCCATGTTGCTTTACATATGAAAAGGGGCAACAAAGCCAAGTACAATAATCATGAACAATACAAGCCACACACAGTACAGTAGGAGAGAGGACCCTGGCCGCGAGGGCTCACAGTCTACAAGGGATGGGTGAGGATACACTAGGAGAAGGTAGAGATGCTTGAATGGCGGCTTAGTGAACTGAGGCTCACTGCAGGTTGTAAGTTTGTCAGAAGAAGTGGGCAGAAGAAGTGGTTCTTCAGGTTCCTTTTGCAGGTTTCCAGGGTTGGCGAGAATCTGATGTATTGGGGCAAAGAGTTCCAGAGTATGGGGGATGCATGGGAGAAATCTTGTATGCAATTTGGGAAGAAGAGATAAGAAGGTAATAGAGGAGATCTTGAGAGGATCGCAGGTTGTATGTAGGTAAGTACCAGGAGACCGTGTCTCACATGCAGGGGTGCACCAAACCCCACTGCCGCCTAAGCCGCGGCAGTGATTACGGGAGGGGGGGGTGCTAGTGGAGCCCAGCGCTGCCGCCCCTTCTGCGTGCATTGGTCCCCCTGCGGGTCGCCACTGCCGCCTCTGCCGCGGCAGTGAGTACCGGGCGCGGCAGTAACTACCGGGGGGGGGGGGGGTGCTGGTGAAGCCCAGCACTGCCGCCCTTTCTGTACTGGTCCCCCGGCGGGTCGCCGCTTACCTGCGGTGCGCGGGGTGAGCGGCCGGCGCCATGACAGGGGGAGGCTGTTTGCATGAGGTGCCGCCCCCTTCTGCACTGCCGCTCCCCCTGCCTCTTGCCGCCTGAATGACAGGGCTCACACTGTCCAATGGACGGTGCGGCCCTGCTCACATGTATGGAGGGGACAGGTTGTTGATAGCTTTGTATGTCATGGTTAGGGTTTTGAACTGGAGTTTCTGGGCAATGGGAAGCCAGTTAAGGGCTTGGCAGTAAGGAGAAGCTGGGGAATAGCAGGGAGACAGCTGGATTAGTCGTACAGCAGAGGTTAGGGTAGATTGTAGAGGTTCAAGAGTGCTAGGAGGGAGGCCAGAGAGTAGGAGGTTGCAGTAGTCGAGGCAGGAGATGATGAGGGCATGCATGAGTATTTTTGCAGTTTCTAGGTCAAGGAATGTATGGATCCTGGAGTCAATAGGAGGTAGCAAGGGCTTGGATATGTGGCTTGAAAGAGAGTGTGCGGTCAAGGATTACTCCGAGACAGCGAGCATGCGGGACTGGGGAAAGTGAGAAGCCAGTTACTTTGATGGATAGGTCTGGTGGGGTGATAGTGAGATGGGGGAAGGATGAAGAAACCTGTGTTGCCCATGTTCAGTTTTAGAAATCGGACAGCAAAGAAAGATGAAGTAGCGGACAGACATTGTGGGATTTTGGTTAGTAAGGAGGTGATATCTGGTCCAGAGAGGTAGAACTGTATGTCATCAAAGTAGAGATGGTACTGAAATTCTTGGGACTCTATGACTTGTCCCAGGCTGAAGGTGTAGGTGAAGAAGAGTAGGGGTCCTAGAACTGCACCTTGGGGAACACCGACAGATAGGGGGTTAGGCGAGGAGGTGGTGAGGGAGAGGGAGACGCAGAATGTCCAATCTGTTAGATATGAAGAGATCCAGGATAGTGCCAAGTCTGTGATGCCAAGAGATGAGAGAATCTGTAGCGAGAGGGAATAGTCCACTGTGTCAAAGGCAGAAGACAAGTCCAGGAGAAAGAGGACAGAGTAGTGTTGCTTGGTGGTAAGTAGGTCATTGTTGCCTTTAGTTAGGGCAGTTTCAGTTGAGTGATGCGGTCGGAAACCAGATTGTAACCGATCAAAAAGGGAGCAGGAGGAGAGGTGGGAGGACAGGTCAAAGGAGGGCCTTTTGTAGATGGGCATGATCGAGGCATTTTTAAAGCAGAAGGGGATGACACCAGTTGTTAGTGATAGGTTGAAGAGATGAGTTAGGGTTGGGATGAAGACTGGTGAGGTTCGGGATATAGTTGAAAACAAAAGTTTACGTACACTAAATAAAAAGACACATGTGCATGTTTTTCTCACAATCTGACAAGAAATTCGAATAAACTTTTCCTGTTGTAGGTCAATTGGAATTACCATAATTATTAATATTTGCCAAATGCCATACATAGGCTAGGAGATATACGATACATAGGTTAGGATATGAGATAGATAGGCTAGGAGATATGAGATACATAGGTTAGGATATATCAGATATAAAATAGATAGGCTAGGAGATATGAGATAGAAAGGCTAGGATATGAGATATGACATACAGTAGATAGGCTAGGAGATATGAGATAGGCAAGGAGATATGATAGTAGATATGAACGGGTAGGTGGTAGCCTATCTTTCACCCTACCTGTTCTCTTCGCACTGGAAGCAACTTTAGACTAACATGTGCATTAATCCTAACCTGCCACTCCTGGCTCCAAGACTTCTCCCGAGCTGCACCAATTCTCTGGAATGCTCTACCCCAAGTAATTAGGACCATCCACAACTTACATAGTTTTAGGTGCTCCCTAAAAACACATATTTTTAGTGTGGCCTATCATTCTCCATAATCAAAGTCATTAAGACAAAGGGTATTCACTATTTCTCTGAACATAACTGTCAAACTCCACCAGAACCAAAAGCTCTGCTCCTATCTACTCCCCATTTCTTCAAGACGGCTGGACCATCAGTGTAAATAAGCACCTGTACTTTGTATCAGCCCTACCTCATTGTAGATTGTAAGCTCTTATAAGCTGGGTCGTCATTGTTTTTTGCTTTATTGTATTTTCCATAACTGTTTCTTATGACTGCTAGTTTGTATATGAATCTCTGAATTCGAAAGCGCTGGGGAATATGTTAGCAATATAAATATCAATTATTATTATCATTATTATTGTTATTATTATTATTAAATGCCAGGATAATGAGAGAGAAAATGTTTTAAGGCATTTTTTATTACATTCTGCAATGTCTCAAGATTACATATGTTTTATTAGTATTTGATACCATTGCCCGAGAGAGAGAGAATGTTTTAAGGCATTGCTATTTTTTTTCTGCAAAATCACAAGTTTACATACACTATGTCCAATTACAATTGGTCCACAGAGTGGCACATGTAAAGGAATTGAAACTCCTAAACCCATAATTCAATTTTAATGTTGATGCCCACAAATGAAAGCTAGAAATCTGGACTTTATGTCCATTATATAATTATAACTTTAATTTGTTTCAGTAAACAGGTAAAAATATCTAAATTTGTGTCATAGTCCAAATACATATCGGTCTAACTGTACAACAGAGGATCAGCATGTACTCTTTTCAAGCCAGCATTAAAAGAAGGTTCAGAGCAGACCATACCATCATTAAAGAGGGCCATACAGCAGGTTTTAAGTCTATAAAGTGAGGCCACTACCTTACAGGCTCTGGGATACTGAGTGCAATCATACCTTTATTTCATTGATTACATGTACACTGTGTGCAGAATTATTAGGCAAATGAGTATTTTGATCACACGATACTTTTTATACATGTCCTACTCCAAGCTGTATAGGCTTGAGAGCCAACTACCAATTAAGTAAATTAGGTGATGTGCATCTCTGTAATGAGGAGGGTGTGGTGTAATGACATCAACACCCTATATAAGGTGTGCTTAATTATTAGGCAAATGCCTTTCCTTAGGCAAAATGGGTCAGAAGAGAGATTTGCCGGGTTCTGAAAAGTCCAAAATTGTGAGATGTCTTGCAGAGGGATGCAGCAGTCTTGAAATTGCCAAACTTTTGAAGCGTGATCACCGAGCAATCAAACATTTCATGGCAAATAGCCAACAGGCTTGCAAGAAGCGTATTGGGCAAAAAGGGCACAAAATAACCGCCCATTAATTGAGGAAAATCAAGCATGAAGCTGCCAAGATGCCATTAGCCACCAGTTTTGCCACATTTCAGAGCTATACAAACGAAGAAAAAAGAGTAATGCTTCTAATTTAATCAAAAGTGATATTTATTTAAACTGACTTGGAGGGCAGGTGCGGACAATGGACAGTGCCCCGTCACACCTGGTACAGTGGTACAGTTTAGTTCCAAGGGACTATGCGTATATACAGTACATACAGTGTTGGCCAAAAGTATTGACACCCCTGCAATTCTGTCAGATAATACTCAGTTTCTTCCTGAAAATGATTGCATTGCAATCACAAATTCTTTGGTATTATTATCTTCATTTAATTTGTCTTCAATGAAAAAACGCAAAAAGAATTGTCCTAAAGCCAAATTGGATATAGTTCCACACAGGGGTGCACCAAGCCCACTGCCGCCTGAGCCGCGGCAGTGATTACGGGGGGGGGGTGCTGGTGGAGCCCAGCGCTGCCGCCCCTTCTGCGTGCATTGGTCCCCCTGCGGGTCGCCACTGCCGCCTCAGCCGTGGCAGTGAGTACCGGGCGCGGCAATGAGTACCGGGGGGGGGGGTGCTGGTGAAGCCCAGCGCTGCCGCCCCTTCTGTACCGGTCCCCCGGCGGGTCGCCGCTTTCCTGCGGTGCGCGGGGTGAGCGGCCGGCGCCATGATAGGGGGAGGCTGTTTGCATGAGGCGCCGCCCCCTTCTGCACTGCCGCTCCCCCTGCCTCTTGCCGCCTGAATGACAGGGCTCACACTGTCCAATGGACGGTGCGGCCCTGGTTCCACACCAAACATAAAAAAGGGGGTGGACAAAAGTATTGGCACTGTTAGAAAAATCATGTGATGCTTCTCTAATTTTTGTAATTAACAGCACCTGTAATTTACCTGTGGCACCTAACAGGTGTTGGTAATAACTACCGTATATACTCGCTTATAAGCCGAGTTTTTCAGCCCAAAAATTGGGCTGAAAAGTACCCCCCTCGGCTTATACGCGAGTCAGTGACGGTATACAGCAGCCACAGCAGCCCCAGCAGCCTCAGTAATCCAGGGCCCCCCCAGCCTTGCTCCGGTCACCTGTAAAGCAAAATATACTTATCACTGTCCCGCTGCCGTCCGCGCCCGCCGCTGCGGACATCCCCGATCCTCCATCTTCATGCGTCCTCTTCCGGTTTCCTGTGTTCGTCGCAGGCAATGACGTCATTGCCGGCGCCAAACACAGGAAGTCGGAAGAAGACGCATGAAGATGGAGGATCGGGGATGTCGGCAGATGCAGGCGCGGACGGCAGCGGGACAGTGATAAGTATATTTTGCTTTACAGGTGACCGGAGCAAGGCTGGGGGGCCCTAGATTACTTGGGCTGCTGTATACTACCGCTGGGGCTGCTATATACTACCACTGGGGCTGCTGGGGCTGCTATACACTACCACTGGGGCTGCTGGGGCTGCTATATACTACCACTGGGGCTGCTGGGGCTGCTATATACTACCACTTGGGCTGCTGGGGCTGCTATATACTACCACTGGGGCTGCTGTATACTACCACTGGGGCTGCTGTATACTACCACTGGGGCTGCTGTATACTACCACTGGGGATGCTATATACTACCACTGGGGCTGCTAGGGCTGCTATATACTACCACTGGGGCTGCTGGGGCTGCTATATACTACCACTGGGGCTGCTATATACTACCACTGGGGCTGCTGTATACTACCACTGGGGCTGCTGGGGATGCTATATACTACCACTGGGGCTGCTGTATACTACCACTGGGGCTGCTGTATACTACCACTGGGGAGGCCTGTATACCACTGGGGGGCCCTGTATACCACACTGCTGGGGGATGTATACCTGTGCTGGGGTCCACCCTCGGCTTATACACGAGTCAATAGGTTTTTCCAGATTTTTGGGGCAAAAGTAGGGGGGTCGGCTTATACACGGGTCGGCTTATACACGAGTATATACGGTAAATCACACTTGCAGCCAGTTGACATGGATAAAAGTTGACTCAACCTCTGTCCTGTGTCCTTGTGTGTACCACATTGAGCATGGAGAAAAGAAAGAAGACCAAAGAACTGTCTGAGGACTTGAGAAACCAAATTGTGAGGAAGCATGAGCAATCTCAAGGCTACAAGTCCATCTCTAAAGACCTGAATGTTCCTGTGTCTACTGTCCGCAGTGTCATCAAGAAGTTTAAAGCCCATTGCACTGTGGCTATTCTCCCTAGATGTGGACGGAAAAGAAAAATTGGCAAGAGATTTCAACGCAAGATTGTGCGGATGGTAGATAAAGAACCTCGACTAACATCCAAACAAGTTCTAGCTGCCCTGCAGTCCGAGGGTACAACAGTGTCAACCCGTACTATCCGTCGGAGTCTGAATGAAAAGGGACTGTATGGTAGGAGACCCAGGAAAACCCACATCATAACCCCGAGACATAAAAAAGCCAGGCTGGAGTTTGCCAAAACTTACATGAGAAAGCCTAAAACGTTTTGGAAGAATGTTCTCTCTTTTTGGGCAAAGGCATCAACATAGAGTTTACAGGAGAAAAAAAGAGGCATTCAAAGAAAAGAACATGGTCCTTACAGTCAAACATGGCGGAGGTTCCCTGATGTTTTGGGGTTGCTTTGCTGCATCTGGCACTGGACTGCTTGACCGTGTGCATGGCATTATGAAGTCTGAAGACTACCAACAAATTTTGCAGAATAATGTAGGGCCCAGTGTGAGAAAGCTGGGTCTCCCTCAGAGGTCATGGGTCTTCCAGCAGGACAATGACCCAAAGCACACTTCAAAAAGCACTAGAAAATGGTTTGAGAGAAAACACTGGAGACTTCTAAGGTGGCCAGCAATGAGTCCAGACCTGAATCTCATAGAACACCTGTGGAGAGATCTAAACATGGCAGTTTGGAGAAGGCATCCTTCAAATATCAGCGACCTGGAGCAGTTTGCCAAAGAAGAATGGTCTAAAATTCCAGCAGAGCATTGTAAGAAACTCATTGATGATTACCGGAAGCGGTTGATCGCAGTTATTTTGGCTAAAGGTTGTGCAACCAAGTATTAGGCTGAGGGTGCCAATACTTTTGTCTGGCCCATTTTTGGAGTTTTGTGTGAAATGATCAATGTTTTGCTTTTTGTTTCATTCTCTTTTGTGTTTTTTCATTGAAGACAAATTAAATGAAGATAATAACACCAAAGAATTTGTGATTGCAATTATTTCAGGAAGAAACTGAGTATTATGTGACAGAATTGCAGGGGTGTCAATACTTTTGGCCAACACTGTATATGATTTTCACATTCCAACAGATTTAAGGTGCCACATATATGTGCTCTATCTGACCAATCATCATACAAATTGTTCAATTGCCAAACAAGGCAGTCTTGCTACCTAGTACAAATTTCATATTTGAATATGTGGTCATTTTGGACCCTGGAAAAATACTTCACTAACTAATTAAACATTGTGTCCGAAAACACACAAAAAAAGAGCACAAAATTCCAAAAAGATGAACAATTTTATAAATTATGCAAAAAATACGCTAAACCAATATTAAATAGCCCATAGGGGCAAAGTCAGAAAGAGGTACTACAGATGATGTACACAAAGAGTGGTTTTAGGCAGGCAATTTTCAAAAATTACAGAATAATTCACGTACATGGTAATCTTGGAAATCCAAAATTTGACTCTCTCTCTAATTAATCCACAGTTGTTTCTTATTCCATAAAATATAAACAGGGTTATCATAAAATAATCCCTATGTCTATGTCTGTTATTTGCACAAAAGAGACACTTTTGAAGCCACAGTGAGGCAGAGTAACATGCAATTATAAAGGGACACACAGGACCAAATAGACTTAGCTATATGAATGGAAATCACTGCCCAGACACCACCCGCCCTGCATGCTAGTGTAGCCGCAAGATATGGGTATATATGAGAGATTGGTGGAGTGGATCTTTTGGTTCCTCCAGGAGACTGAATTGGGAATTAGCAAGAGGGAACATTATACTACGACAACCTAGTTGGTTTGTTTCCAAATGCTTGATACTTTCACCCATGTTACTCACTTTGGGACCCTGTGCACTTGGGCACACAAGTCATTAAGATCTACTGCTGAGCTGCTTTGCAATTGTGGATCAATGATGTCCCAAATGTGCTTGATTGTATATAATTATGTAGATGTTGCAGGTGTAGCATGGCGGCACATTTAGGCCATCCACACTGCTCACAGTAGTTCAAGCAACATGCTGTCTGGTGTTGTATTGAAAAACAACTCTAGGGACACTTTGTCCTGAAGCATCTAAGGCAGGGGCAGAAGTACCGTGGTGCAGCTGGTGCAGCTGCACCAGGGCCCCGACCAGCTAGGGGGTCCCTTCAAGCCTGCGGGGGGCCCCCCAGCCGACCCCCGATAGCCGTTGCCAGAGGAGAGGAGGGTCAGGCAAGGGAAGCAGAAAGCTTCCTGCTTCCCTCGTCTGATCCCGCCCCTCCTCTGCCCCTCCATCTCCTAGGAGCGCCGAGTCAACAGCGCGGCTCACCAGGTAGAGTAGCCGCCACAAAAACCGGCGGCCGCTAGCAGCACTTCCCCCCCAGGGCCGCGCCAAGGGCCCCCTGGGGTCGCTGTCCGCCCCTGATCTAAGGATTTGTCTCCCATCTAGCACATCTGGAATGTCATTGGTTGGCTTATTGAAAAGGGAGCTGCAAGAAAGGATCTTGTTGATTTATGTGCTCAAGTACATTCATCGTGGCAGAACATTCTTCAGACAATTAATAACCTCGCTGATAGAATGCCAGGGTGTGTAATACCTGTATTTCTGAATGTGGATCACTCATTACTGAATAAATCAAGGTGTTTAGAAAATGTTTCCATTTGTTCATCATTTACATATCTTTAACATGTCTAGCCATCCTGTAATTTCCATAATACCACAACTTTTCCTTCTTAAGGGCCTGTCACACGCGTCAATATCGCCTGCACGATATCGGCTGCACGTGACGTTGCAGCGATATTGACGCGTGTGACATACTGCATCAACCAGCGATAAATCGCTGGTTGATGATCGCCAGGTTTTAGAATCAGTCCTAAAACCTGGCGATTGTCGCCCGGTGGACACGCAGCATCGCTGCGTGTGACACCGGGACTAGCGATATTCCAGCTCCCAGCGCCTCTCACAAGCGCTGGGAGCTGGTCTCCAAGGTACACTGCGGGTAACTAGGCAGCGCGCGCTGCCTAGATACCCGATGTGTACCTTAGTTACCAGCCTCCTCCGCTCACCCGGTGAGCGGAGGAGGCTGGTAACTAAGGTACACGTCGGGTATCTAGGCAGCGCGCGCTGCCTAGTTACCCGCAGTGTACCTTGGAGACCAGGCTGCTCCCGCTTCCAGCAGGCTGGCAGCGGGAGCAGGACATCGTGGAAACGATATTTAAATCGTTTCCATGATGTCTCTGGTCAATTGATCGCTGGTGAGTCTGTCTGTGTGACAGCTCACCAGCGATCAGCCGTCAATGTCGTCAGCGATCAGATCGCTGACGACATTGACGCGTGTGACAGGACCTTTAGTGTTGCAATTTCAGTGTTGAGGAGTGTGGAATTGGTTGATTAGACGTTATCTGGATGTCATTTTCTGCCTGATGACAGCATTGGTGCTATTTCTTCCTTTGTGGCTACAATAGTTATATAGCCTCCAACCCATACACACAGAGATGAATGGATTTAAAGCACCACTCCAGTGTTTTCTCAGTGCTATCGTGCTGATTTAAAAGGTTTCCAGAGTTATCACCTCATAAAGTGACACTGTTCAGAATTGGAAAATTTAGCCTGGTCAACAAGGTGAAAACATTCTTCGGTGGTAATGGTTGTTTCATATCAGTTCTCCAAGGTGAAGAGGAAGTCAAAAAAAAAAAAAAGGAGTATACAGACATTCGAGCACGGGATCGCAAACAATTCTTTCATTGAGGCAAAACATTTTTTAAAAACAGGCATGGAATTTCTTTTATCTTGCATAAAAAAATCATCTGTGATCCCATGAGTTACACTTCCTGACAGAAGGTATGTCGCTTATCCATGATATGTAAATAAAAGCTGAAAACCTGACGTTAAATTCATCCATTGGTTGTATAAATTACTCTTTTGAAAGCTGAAATCCTCCCAAATGTGGTTTAGGTTAAGAAAATAAATTGACATCAATGCTGAAATATTGATCATTTAATGAACACAGAATGCTCAGATTTTGGCAAGACAAACGTTTTTTTTTTAACCATTTAATTTTTATTAAAGGTTTTAGCAAACAAACATACAATAAGCCCAACATAGGCAATAATTTTGGAATATTGATAGACAAACAGTCTCGTCAGTTAATCATATCCAATTCCACATAATAACCATCAAATCAGAAAAACAATGGGGGGAAGACAAAGGAAAATAAAGGGAGGAGAGGGAAAAGAAAAGGGGAGGGGAAATAAGGAGAGGAAATTGGGGTAAAGGTCGTCAGATTCTTCAAAAATAAAATACAAAATACTTGCTATCAAATTCAACAAGATATTATCCATAACAGAGATTCACAATGTGAAATAGTGGCCTAGCGCTCATTTAGGGATCGAGACAGAGTTGTGGGCAGAGCAAACCCACGGATCCCACATAGACAGTATTTTACGAATCCTGGTATTGTCTGAGACCAGGGTAATCTCATATAAGAGGTGCAAATTGAGTTGGTTTATGAGATCTGCCAGAGTGGGAAGGGTATCCACCTGCCAGTGCTTAGCCAAGCAGTACCGGGCTGCCACCAGTATATTGGTAACTGTAGGTCTGAGAGGTCTTGGCAGGTCTGCTAATTCCAGACCTAAAAGTGCCATTTGAGGGGATAATGTGAGTGACAGGCCCGTGAGTTGTGTTATCAGAACTTCAACCTGTTTCCAGAAGGGTTGAATTTTAGGGCACATCCACCAAACATGAACGGTAGTACCCACGGTTCTGCACAATCTCCAACACAATGCCCTATCAGGAACCAAATTCCTATCAAATTTTGCAAGTTTCTCTGGAGATAGATACCAGTCGAAATGTAATTTCTATGCTTGCTCATGATGGTTTAAGCAAGAAGAAAAGCGAAGCGTATGCCTCGAAGCATCCCGCCAAGCGTCTAACGTCGCGAAGAAAGACAGTTTAGATTCCCACCTGATCATAAAGGGAAGTTTAGAGTTTGACCTAGCCCGCATCAAGGAGTTATATATAAAGGAGACTCCATGTGTAACGGTGGAATCTTGTTTAAAGAAAGACTGCAAGCTGAAATCGTAATCCTGGGCATCCCAGAAGGAAATCTAGTAGCACAAAGGAAATCCTTCAATTGGAGATATTGGAAATGGGATGTAGGGGGCAGGGAGAACCTATCCCTGAGGGATTCAAATGAAAAAATCTTCTGTCGATCCGCTACATCTATCAGTAAAACAGCTCCTCCCATCCTCCACCAGGCAAAAGAGAAGGAAAAGGGACTCGCACGTTTCTCCACAGCACGTAAAGATATATAACGGTACAAGAACCTTAGGTGAGTGAGGGATAGCCGAGTCCATACGAAGAGGACTGCCTGCATTGACTTCAAACCCTGCAATAGGGGTCTCTGACGGAGGAGCCGGCTCTCAAGCAAAATACGGGTGGAATGAAACGGTGCATATCAAGATTCAATCTGAAGCCATATAGGCATAGGGGAAGACAGTATTGACGAGGCCCACCAAATCTTTGCTATATCTAATCTTACAGCTTTATAATACCCATGTATATCGGGGGGCTCCCATTCCTCCCAGAGATGTTGGCAATGTTAGGGTTGTCATGGCAATCCAGTGTGGTTTTTTATTCCAAATAAAAGAGCCCAATGTTGACTGGAAAAGGTTTAAAATGCTATGGGGAAAATGATGAGGGATAGAACGCAATAGATATAATATTTTAGGGAGTAAGATCATCTTAGCTATTTGTATTGTATTCTGGCGATCCACGATAATTGGTACGAGGCATACATCGACAAAAGAGAACGCATATCCTTCAACAACAGGTTGCAATTGCGTTTTAGTAGACGTTTAGTATTGGTTATGAGTATTCCCAAATAAGTAAAACCATCCTCTGCCCAAGTGAAAGGGAACTGCCGGCATAGATTAGATTGAATGTTAGCAGGTATGTTAATGAGGTACAAAGACGATTTGGATAAATTCAGCTTATAATATGATGCGGCCGAAAAGGCATCTAAGATAGAAATCAGAGCTGGGATCGAACGTTGACTGTTTGTACATGCAAAGATGACGTCGTTCGCGTATAAGCCGACCTTATGTTTTATAGGGCCTACCCACACCCCTGAGACCTCCGGAGTGGTACGAACAATGGACGCCAATGGCTCCATAACAAGATCAAATATCAAAGGAGAGAGGGGGCAACCCTGTCTAGTGCCGTTAGAGATATCAAAGCTTGTGGAAAGAAAGCCGAATGCTCTGACCATGGCAGTTGGTGAGGAGTAAAGTGCCATGATGGAGTCATTAAATCGATCACCAATGTGGAATCTATGCAGGACTTCGCTGAGGAACCCCCAATGCACCTGATCAAAAGCCTTTTCCGCATCCAGCGAGAGGAGTGCACCGGGGGCGCCCCCCTCTCCATGATTTCCAGTAGATTTATGATCCTTCTCGTGCCATCCCTAGTTTGGCGACCAGGGACAAAGCCTACTTGGTCGTGACCAATAAGACTAGGGAGTACTGTCATAAGACAGGAGGCTAGAATTTTAGCATATAATTTAAGATCACAATTTAACAATGCAATCGGGCGAAAGTTGCTCGGGGAAGTAGGAGGTTTTCCCGGTTTGGGGAGCGTGGATATGACCGCTCTGAGTCCTTCTCTATCAATTCTACCCGAAGATTGCCAGAAATTGAAGGTCTTAGTCAAATAGGGGGTTAGTAAGTCAACAAAGGAGGCATAATATTTATAGGAAAAACCATCTGGGCCTGGGGCAGATTGTTTCTTAGCGGTTTTTTATAGCTTTCAGGACCTCCTGATCTGTGATGGGGGTGTTTAGCCAGTCGGCTTGAGCAGGCTGCAGAGTAGGGAGTTGGGCTCTATCCAGGAAAGAGTTAATGGCGGCATGGTTAGGTTGAGGAACGTCAGTAGCGTCTTGTAAATTGTATAACGAATCATAATAATTGCGGAATTTGTCCACAATGTGTAAAGGATGTCTAATATGAGAGCCATCAGAAGCAATTAGATGTGAGATCTTTGAGTTGGCTATCTGTTTCCTTACTCTTCTCGCTAACAACTTCCCCGCTCTATTGCCATAGAATAAAATGACGCCCTGGTCCTGACCAGATCCTTTTCCACTTTAGCAAGTAGGAGGGGCCGGAGCTACTTGCGAAGTTGAAGCAAGGCAGAACACGTTGCCGGGGAGGGATGGTTTTTATGTTGGGTGTCTATAGTTTTAATTTGTGCAATAGTTGCGCGTAAGGTTTCCGTGCATTTTCTCTTTGTCCAGGCAGCCAGTTTAATTAATATACCCCTAATTACCGCTTTGTGTGCGAGCCACAACACCTCCGGAGAGACCCCCACTGTATCATTATGAAGAAAGTACTCCTTAATATTTTCCGCTAGGTCCCCAAGGTTGGCCTCTGATGACAAAAGATATTCATTAATTCTCCAAAGACCTGGAGGGGTCACCGCAAGCCCATCCTCTATTGATATTGAGACAGGGGCATGATCAGTCCAGGTAAGCACGCCAATATCCGCTGATAAGCATAAGGGAAGCAAGGCGTCATCAATCAATAAATAATCAATCCTAGAGAGAGTGCCGAACCTTGGAGACATATAGGAATAGTCTCGCTCTCCAGGATGGAGATACAGCCACACATCATGTAAATTAAATTGAGAAAAAATAGACCCTACATCCCCTCTATGCAATCCAGGAGCAGAGCAATCCAAACCCCTGTCCGCAGGGGCATTAAAATCCCCAGCAATCAGTTTCCGCCCAGTGGAGGAGGGGAACAGCTTCTCAAAAGTAGCTAAAATAAACTTGGACTGTCCCACATTAGGGGCATATATGGAAAAGAGGGAGTAAGACATATTATTGAGTTTACAATTAACCATGAGATAACGACCCCCAATGTTGGCTTCTATTGATATCAAATCAAAGGCTAACCGTTTATGTATGAAAATAGCCACTCCGGCCCTCTTTGTTCCGCGGATGCAAAGAAGCGATGGGGATACATGGAAGAGGACATCCTATGTACATCTGATGCCAATAAATGGGTCTCTTGTAAAAATAATACATCATAGTGAAGCTTCAGTAATTGGCGCCATGTCATTAAGCGCTTCTCAGGTGAGTTAAGGCCATTAACGTTAACAGAACCACATGTAATACTCATAACCTCACATTAGTATTTACCCATCGTTTGTGTAACTCATTGAACAAATAAGGAATGAAGATCATCCGACCTGTGAGAAAAGGAAATGGGAAGAGGGGTGGAAACAAGAGGAAAGGGGGGCAGACGAGAGAACAATGATAACACATTAACATGTCTGAAAAACCGGAGACAAAAAAAGAGACTACTTCCTCCAACAGGCAAAGAGGACAAGTATAGGGTTCACCCCCTAAAAAAAGAGTGACAAAAATACACTCACGGGGCAAAAAATATTACCAGAAAAGAAATAGAAAAGCGAGAGCAAGAGGAAGGAAAGATTAGAAGCTAGAACAGAGGGGAATAAGAGCTGGCAAGCAAGAGGAAGCGGGGAATAGGAAATAGGAATGAAAAGTGAAAGATAATGGATTAGAAAGTCTGGGAATGGTGGTTACATCCGAAGAGAAAAAAGTTCCTGAAGAAACCACGGACAGCACAGTGCAGATAGTCCAACGGTGACTTTCAAACTGTGGACCACTCTGAATCGATGCAAACTCCTCTTTTCCTCTGGGCTGGGGTGCTATCCAGAAGGGGGGAGGTGGAATCTCCTGCAACGTTCGATGTTTGTAGTAATCTCCATTGTACAAGGAGCTTCTTGGCTTGTTTTGGGTGAAAGCACACATGAGCTCGGTCATCTTTCCTGATGATTAACTTTGTGGGGAACCCCTCTCTATAAGGCATTGAATTGTCCCGCAGAAGTTTTGTATATGGCTGGAAAGCTCTGCGCAACATGAGGGTCCCTGGTGAAAGATCTTGAAATATCTCCAACTTCGCAAACCTCTCAGGGAGCTGGGCACCATTCCTTAATGCTTTGGGAAAGTCCTCCTTAATATCGAAGTATACTTCATAAACAAACTCCAAGGAGTCAGGCCCAATCACTTGCAATTAATATTTATTAAAATTCCAACACTGTGTTAAAAATGACAATGTAAAACAAGGTACACAGAAGGAAAACCACATGACAGAGTAGAAACCACAATGGTATTAAATCCTCAGGCACAAGAACCAGCATACACCATCCAAGGGATATAATCAGTGCCCCAAATACTGGGTACACTCCATGTGCCAAAAGAGGGTAATACATATAAAATCATTAAGTCATGGGTCTTATTTACCTTACTGCGACCGCCCCCTGACGCGTTTCGCACCAGCTTCTTCTGAGGAGAAACTTCTCAGAAGAAGCTGGTGCGAAACGCGTCAGGGGGCGGTCGCAGTAAGGTAAATAAGACCCATGACTTAATGATTTTATATGTATTACCCTCTTTTGGCACATGGAGTGTACCCAGTATTTGGGGCACTGATTATATCCCTTGGATGGTGTATGCTGGTTCTTGTGCCTGAGGATTTAATACCATTGTGGTTTCTACTCTGTCATGTGGTTTTTCCTTCTGTGTACCTTGTTTTACATTGTCATTTTTAACACAGTGTTGGAATTTTAATAAATATTAATTGCAAGTGATTGGGCCTGACTCCTTGGAGTTTGTTTATGAAGTATACTTTGTTTTTGGAGGGCCTTTAACCCCTTGGGTGGTTTGAATATATTAATATCGAAGTAATGGATTCTAGCCAGAACGTCCCTGGGGAGGGAGGGGTCCAAGGACGCCAGCTTAGGGATCCTTGGATCCTGTCCACTTTGAGATCTCTAAAGTCGATATCAGGGAGGACGGCAGTTAATAGATCCTGAAGATAAGTGCACAACTCCATGGACGACACTGTCTCATCGACCCCTCGGATTCTGAGGTTGTTTCGCCGTGAGTGATCTTCCACATCCAGGTTTTTGGCCTGGACCTTGCAGTTGGTCATGGGAATCTAATAATGCATTGTGGGATCGTATTATTTCTGCCAGTTTTCATTGCAAAGTGTCAGTGCGTGATCCCAAGTCTGTTACCTCTCCCCGTAGCTCTGAAATCATCTCCCTCATGTCGTCATATAAAGAGGCACGAAGATCTGAGAGGAGCTCCTTCATACTGGCATGTGTGAGGGGAGTATCAGAGAGAGCAGCCGCTTCTGAGAGACCCTGCACTTGTGGTCCTCGCCGCGCCGCACGAGCTGCTCTAGGAGACGGCGGCGCCATGTTTGTAGCGGTTGGAGGAAAGGCGGGAAGCTCCGAAGTAATCGGAGACTCGCTTCGCAGGCTATGCTAGGGCTGGTATACCTTTTCCCATATGGGCGGAAGAGGCACCAGAGGGATATGCAGCAGTAGGTGCAGTTTGAATAGTCCGTGGGAAGCTAGAAATGCCGCTTCTCTATCCGGGGTTTCAGGAGCTCCGGATTATGCGGCCTCCGCCATTGCCAGTCAGGCCACGCCCCCCGAAAGACAAAAGTTTTGTCGTCTGGTCATATAATGCACCCAATCCTAGTTTACATCCTCACCTGTGCTCAGTAAATGATCAGTTAATTAGTGGGTGTGTATAAAAAGAAACCCAGTACCCCAGACCTTCACTTGAACTGCAACTTGAGCTCTGACAACATGACAAAAATCCACCCTGCGACCAAAGCCTTGATTATCAAGAGGCTGAAGACCAGAACCACAGCAGAGGTGGCTGGTACCATTAATGTGTCTCAGCGTCAAGCACAAAGAATTAAAAAAAGATTTGAAGAGACTGGAGATGTGTTTGACACGGCCAGGTCCGGCAGACCCTGCAAGACAACTGCTCAGGATGAACGTTGCTTAGAAAATCCAAAGCAAGCCCCTCTTCCACTGCAGCAGAGCTCCAACAGGCCTGGTCACCTAAAGTCCCTGTGCCAACTAGAACAGTTTGTAGGATTCTGTCTCGAAATGGCCTCCATGGTCAAAGCCCAGAAGCCAGCACTAAACAAAAGGCAAATAAAAAAACGTGTAGCATTTGCAAAGTCCCACAGCCTGCTAAACAGATGGATGCTGGAAAATTGGCAGAAGGTGGATTTCTCTGATAAATCTTCAGTAGAATTACACCACAGCCACCGCAAATACTGCAGGAAACCTACTGGAGCCCGTATGGATCCAAAATACACCCAGAAAACAGTTAAATTTTGTGGTGGAAAGATCATGGTCTGGGGTTACATTCAGTATGGGGGTGTGCGAAACATTTGCAAGGTGGAAGGCAATATCAATAGCTTAAAATATCAAGAAGTATTAAATACCTCTTATATTCCAAATCATAAAAGGGGTCAAATTCTGCAGCAGGATGGTGCTCCATCTCATACATCCATCTCTACAAAAAAGTTCCTCCAGGCAAAAAAGGTCAAGGTGCTCAAGGACTGGCCAGCCCAGTCACCAGACATGAAAATCATTGAGCATGTTTGGGGTAGGATGAAAGAGGAAGCTTGGAAGACAAAACCAAAGAATCTAGATGAACTCTGGGAAGCATGTAAGACTGCATTCTTTGCTATTCCTGATGACTTCATTAATAAATTGTATGAATCATTGTTGAACCGCATGGATGCAGTTCTTCAAGTTCATGGAAGTCACAAAAAATATTAAATATGACTCTAATAGCACCACAACTTCATTCACCAATGTTATGCAACATATATTTGTATTTTAAGTTAATTACTTGTTTGAAAATCACATTACTTTCTGTGGGCGACAAAACTTTTGTCTTATCAAAATCTGACCATTCTGTGTTCATTAAATGATCAATATTTCAGCATTGATGCCAATTTATTTTCTTAACCTAAACCACATTTTGGAGGGTTTCAGCTTTCAAAAGAGTAATTTATACAACCAATGGATAAATGTAACATCAGGTTATAAGCTTTTATTTTCATAACATGGACAAGCGACATAACTTCTGTCAGGGAGTGTAATGTCTGTATAATCTTCTGCGTCCTCCCAGCTCCAGGAGATGTGGTATGACCAGACCATGTCCCTGAACAGTCAGACACAGCCATTACAAGTACATAGCAGAGACACATATATAAGATTATCTCAGCACAGGAGATGTGGTATGACCAGGCCATGTCCCTGTACGATCAGACACAGCCGTTAGGCCGGCTTCACACTTACGCTCCCCGTCACTGCGTATTGCTGAGGGGAAGTGCAAGCTGAGCGCAGACCGTTGTTTATCATGGGGACGCATGGTGATGCGCTCGGCTACGGATGGGCATGCGCACCCATTCACTTCCGAGTGTGGTTTGTACGCATGCAGATGTCTCGTTCAGGGGTGCGGACGAGAATGTGTGATTTGTACGCAAGCATCCGCACATCCGTGTATGCGCTCAGCTTGCGCTTCCCTGCCGAAGTACGCAGCGGCGGGGAGCGCAAGTATGAAGCCGGCCTTACAGAATACATAGCAGGGACACATACCGTATATACTCGCGTATAAGCCGAGTTTTTCAGCCCAAAAATTGGGCTGAAAAGTCCCCCCCTCGGCTTATACGCGAGTCACTGTATACTGTATACACTGTATACAGTATACAGGCCCACCCCCTTCAGTATACAGGCCCCCCTGCCTTGTGCACAATCCTGTAAAGGAAGAGATTAGTATACTTATCACTGTCCCGCTGCCGTTGTCCCGCCGCTGTCATCGCGCTCCTCCGTCTTCATCCATCTTCTTCCGGCTTCCTCCGGTCGGCGCAGGCAATGACGTCATTGTCTGCGCGACCGAGGAGGAAACCGGAAGAAGACGGAGGAGCGCGGGCGGCGGGACAGCGGCAGCGGGAGAGTGATAAGTATACTAATCTCTTCCTTTACAGGATTGTGCACAAAGCGGGGGGGCCTGTATACTGATGGGGGGCTGTATACTACCTCTGGGGCTGCTGTATACTACCACTGGGGCTGTATATACCACTGGGGCTGCGTGTATACTACCACTGGGACTGTATATACCTCTGGGGCTGACTGATGGGGGGGCTGTATACTACCTCTGGGGCTGCTGTATACTACCACTGGGGCTGTATATACCATGGGGCTGCTGTATACTACCACTGGGGCTGTATATACCTCTGGGGCTGCTGTATACTACCACTGGGGCTGTATATACCACTGTGGCTGCTGTATACTACCACTGGGGCTGTATATACCTCTGGGGCTGCTGTATACTACCACTGGGGCTGTATATACCACTGGGGCTGCTGTATAATACCACTGGGGCTGTATATACCACTGGGGCTGCTGTAAAATACCACTGGGGCTGTATATACCTCTGGGGCTGCTGTATACTACCACTGGGGCTGTATATACCACTGGGGCTGCTGTATACTACCACTGGGGCTGTATATACCTCTGGGGCTGCTGTATACTACCACTGGGGCTGTATATACCACTGGGCTGCTGTATACTACCACTGGGGCTGTATATACCTCTGGGGCTGCTGTATACTACCACTGGGGCTGTATATACCACTGGGGCTGTATATACCACTGGGGCTGCTGTATAATACCACTGGGGCTGTATATACCACTGGGGCTGCTGTATACTACCACTGGGGCTGTTATATACCACTGGGGCTGCTGTATACTACCACTGGGGCTGTATATACCTCTGGGCTGCTGTATACTACCACTGGGGCTGTATATACCTTGGGTCTGCTGTTATACTACCACTGGGGCTGTTATATACCACTGGAGCTGCTGTATACTACCACTGGGGCTGCTGTGTATATACCCTGGGGCTGCTGTTATACTAACTACTGGGGCTGCTGCTGTATATACCACTGGGGCTGCTGCTGTATATACCACTGGGGTTGCTGCTGTATATACCACTGGGGCTCTGTATATACCTCTGGGGCTGCTGTATACTACCACTGGGGCTGTATATACCACTGAGGCTGCTGTATACTACCACTGGGGCTGTATATACCTCTGGCTGCTGTATACTACCATTGGGGCTGTATATACCTCTGGGGCTGCTGCTGTATACTACCACTGGGGCTGTTATACACCACTGGGGCTGCTGTGTATACTACCACTGGGGCTGCTGAAATACCTCTGGGGCTGCTGTTATACAACTACTGGGTTGCTGCGTTATATACCACTGGGGCTGCTGCTGTATATACCACTGGGGCTGCTGCTGTATACTACCACTGGGGCTGCTGTATATACCTCTGGGGCTGCTGTATACTAACTACTGGGGCTGCTGCTGTATATACCACTGGGGCTGCTGCTGTATACTACCACTGGGGCTGCTGTATATACCTCTGGGGCTGCTGTATACTAACTACTGGGGCTGCTGCTGTATATACCACTGGGGCTGCTGCTGTATACTACCACTGGGGCTGCTGTATATACCTCTGGGGCTGCTGTATACCACACTGCTGGGGGCTGTATACCTGTGCTGGGGTCCACCCTCGGCTTATACACGAGTCAATAGGTTTTCCCAGGTTTTGGGGGCAAAAGTAGGGGGGTCGGCTTATACACGGGTCGGCTTATACACGAGTATATATGGTATATAAGATTATCTCAGCACAGGAGATGTGGTATGATCAGACCATGTTCCTGTACGGTCAGACACGGCATTACACAGTACATAGCAGGGACACATATATAAGATTATCTCAGTACAGGAACATTTTTTAAGCACATCCAATTCTGGATATTATTATTATTCCAAAATCTAGTGATTAAAATTAACTGTTTGTGGGTAAACTCCTTTAACCATACTCATTGGTTGAATTGTTCCCATGAGTCAGAATAAAAAGTACCGTAAGATTCAAATCCGGTATGAATGATGGCAAAGGTGATATGTGCAGTGCTAAAAATGGAGTGAGTGAAGAAGGCGTGCACACACTATTCCCAGTTCTTCATGCACTTTCAGTTTCTTTTCTTGAAAATCATGTGATTTCACAGAAGACATGAATGCAGAATCTGGAGGATTCACAACAGAAGGGATGCAATATTTCACTTATCACAATGCTGTGGAGGTTGGTCTTTTAAGAATGTACATTTCATTTTCACTTCTTAATTGTATGCTGCTAATTTCCTGAAATGTCATTACCATATTAAAAGGGCTGTCCAGTATTCTATGGATTAGTTATCAATATGGGATTTGGAAGATCCAACACCCGACACCCTCAATTATCAGATGTGATCTGTTTCGCCAGCAACCAAAATAAAGCAAAACATTTGAGGAACACCATTGCTCCATGCATGGTTTAGTAGCCACTGCCAGATTGCAGTTTCTCTAAAGCCGCTTACACGTCGCATTTTTCCGATATTGCATACGATATCACGGGAGCACGCACGTTTTTGGCACTTGTACAAAATCGCATAGATGTTACACAGGGAGATATCAGCAGGCAACGCAACTACGATGTCGTACGCCCCTTTTGCACACTGTATCTGAGCAACTGAGAGAACGACCAATTAACATTGGAGTGAATAGGGGAAGTTGCCTCCAAATCGTAGTTGCGCTGTCACACAGCACGATCCTGCCAGATCGTCAATCCAATATTGCACGGTTGAAGAGCATGCACAGTTCAAAAACGATATCCTAGTTGCATCGTTTTTGAGTTGCATTGCCCATTTACACGACACAACGCAAGAACGATATCAACTGCAACGCCCGTAACATGTGACTTTTTATCATAGTTGCGTTGCGATATCGTGACGTGTAAAGCGGCCTTAAGGGTACCTACACGTGGCAATATTGCATGCAATTTCACTGGCAATTTGCTGGTTGCAGTGAAATCATGGACACATTGTTCTATTTTGTTGCTGTGTACAAATGGAACAATGTGTCCATGATTTCACAGCAACCAGCAAATTGCCAGTGAAATTGCTAGCAATATTGCCACATGTGACGGTACCTTTATTCCAGTGAAGTGCAGAAAAAGTGACGTTCTCTGCAGCATTACAGCACCACTACAATAGTTTTTTTCCTGTGCTGTAGTGGTGCTTTAAATCTAAGGATACCATTACACGTCGCAATATCGTTCCGATATCGCATGCAATTTCACGTTAGCGCACACGTTTTTGGCACTTGTCCAAGATTGCATAGTAGATGTCACACAGGGAGATATCGGCAGGCAACGCAACTGCGATGTTGTACGTAACTTTTGTGCGCTGGATATGAGCAACCCAGCGTCTGAGCATTAACACTGTAGTGAATAGGGGAAGTTGCGTTCTACATTGTAGTTGTGCCATCACACTGCACGATCATGCCAGATCGCATATGCAACATTGGACGGTTGAAGAGCATGCACAATCTCATTGCGATATTGTCCCTGTGATTTATTGCAGTCGCTTTGCCCTGTTACACGACACAACGCACGAATGATATCAACTTCAACGACCACACCACGTGACTTTTGATCGATATTGCATTGCGATATTGCGACGTGTAACGGTACCCTAAGACGCCTGTTATATACTCACCTTCCAGTGGCTTCACCTTTTACCAGTGCCGCCCCAGGCCTGAAGTGCCATTTGGGACTATAATTTTTGACTGGCTGCAAATCAGAGGTTATGTCACAAGCGCTCAATGCATCTCTTTGAGAGCCAAAACAATGCTGCTATAGAGATGAATTGATTTGTGACCTCTGGCGCCCTGCATGATACACTGGAGCAGCTGGCAGTTCACAAATTTAAGAAGACCAAGTGGAGAGGTGGCGATAGAAGATAAAGCTGCCAGAAAGTGAGTATAAAACTACGAGCTTACATTTGAAGCACCACTACAGAGGTGCAATAAAAAAAGTGGTGCTTTGAAGTAGGGTGCACTCAGAGGTCTGTATAAGGCTGCTTTCACACTTGTATTTTTTTTGTCTTGTGTGCATATCCGTCCAAATCCTGAAGCCTCCTGATCAGGCTTATATCCCTATACTTAAAATGGGGCCGCAGGAGCAGGCCATGGCATCAAGATTTAGCCTGATCCTACCATATCAGTTTTTTGTGTTACCCTCTCTGGCTGCTTGAAGCTGCATTTTTGGGACAGAACTAAGATCTTGATGCCTCCGGATTCGTCTTAAAATAGTATTAGGTCCAATGGTGGACGGATCCGGCAGGTTCAGGTCCATCCATCTGGATCCGTTTTATCCCACTGGGCATGCCCAGACTCCTGTACAAAAACTACTAAAAAAATGCAGCATCAGAAAAACTTACCATCAGAAGCCAAAAACAAAAACAAACACTGTACTTAACAGGATGCAGTCAGACCCCTTTATGTAGAGCAAGCCCAGGTGCAAGCAGATAAAATCACCTCTACCTACAAAGACATGTGGGAGGTGACTTGCCATGGACCTATTGGGCTTGTATAGGACACCATCCTCCCTTCTCCCTAACGCTCCTCACCACTCCCTCCTGCCTAATCGCTGCTCCCGATTTCTAGATGAGAAATCTGGCAGCTGCAGTGGCATCTGTTTACGGACACACGGCCAGATGCAGATGCTTCAGTTTTGAGCCAGATCCAGCCTCGCCACTAGTGTGAAGACAGCCTAAATCGGACATCAATACTAGACTGGCCAGTGGGATTCCCGACCTGAGTGTAACAGCTTTATGCTAAGCCTGTGCTCCATTCCTTGTCTATGGGACTGTGCTGACCCTCCTGAGGGGGCAGCTTACAATCTAGCGAACTCTGTAATGCACACAGTGGTGTACAGACAGCATGCACACGACTATAGGCTCTTTCACATATTTACGCAAAAACACGTGAGAAAGAGGCCGTTTTTTGGTGCCCATGTGTACCGCTTTTTGTGACATACATGTCCTGTCCGTGTAATATCCAGCTAGCACACAGACAGCATGTCTATATACACATAAAGGTACCATCACATGCTTCAACGTTGAAACGATGTCGGCAATGATCTCGAGTGCGCGCAGTCGTTGCCAACATCCTTGGAGAGATGTCACACGTCCAGATCTCGTGGACAACTCAGCAACGATGTTGTGATCAGGTATCGTTCGCAAACCCAGCGAAAGATCCCTGCTCATTGCTGTGAATGGGCGAAGTCGGCCGTGACATCGCTATTGCAGTGTCGCACTGAACAATGCCGCAGGTTGTTTAAGTTGAAAGGTAAGGGGAGGGATGGGGAAGGGGAAGAAGATAGTTACAGAGGAGGTGCAGACTAAATAAAGCTTAATTGCAGTCTTACATCACAAAAAGCTAATACCATCGAAAACCACAGGGTTTTAAAATACATTGAGTCAATGGGAAATGCAGATAAGAGATCTTAAAGCCCGGTCAGAAGATTGGGAGCAACATGAGCAGAGAAGAGCCAGGGGTCCCGCCAGGTCAGAACCTTGTTCTTTTTAGATAGGGTTCCTGCAAGCATTAACTCATAACCCAGATGCGTGTTAAATGTGATAAGAAGTTCAGACCTGGAGGGAACGGAGGCAGCCCACCAATGTTTGGAGATGCATTGTCTGGCAGCCACCAAAACATTAGCAATAATTGGTTTCAGAGGAGGAGGGAAGTCAGCTAATCCAGACCAGACAGAGCGAAAGGGAGCTGGGTCACATCTGCAAGTAGGCCCTCTACTTGACGCCAAAAAAATTGGATATAATGGCAGTTCCACCAGACAAGAGCTTGCATGCCCCTAGCAGAGCATCCCTTCCAACACAGAGCCGAAAGAGAGTTGTTAGGTTTAGCCATCCGAGCTGGGGTAACATACCACAGAAGTTGTTTTTTTTTGGTCTGCTCTAGATGGTTATTGCAGGAAGTAAAAGCGGCAGGATGAGATAGTGCCAGGCGCCACTCATCAGGTGAAGCCAAAAATGAGAGGGAGGATTCCCAGGATAACATAAAGGGAAGCTTGCCCCCACGCCATGTAGCAAGAGCTTGATATAGAATGGAGATACCATGAGATAAGTACGTGCGGGGTTTTAAGAATCTCTGGATTGGTGTGTCGATGAGGACCTCTTAAAAAAAGGGGGTGAGAATGCGCAAAATAGGGTCTTATCCTTAGGAGACAGGTTATGATGGTGTAACTTAGGAACTGCTCACCTGATAGGGTTGTGTAGCACACAACCAGCGTGATTGCTCAGAACAATACAGCTGCTGCCAGGACCGTACTTCCACAGGTCACTGTGGTCACGATAAGCTTCCAATAGGACAAAGTACCTCGTGGTCCGAGCTGCTGTGTTCGTATGATGGAAAAACCAGATACAGCGGTATGTCTGGGTATAGTAGTAGCTGTTTATTTTCCGACGCGTTTCAGAGTCATATCCCAAACTCCTTCCTCAGGGAGGACCTCTTGGGTCATGAGAGTTTAAAGCTCCGCAACAGACTTCGGAATTGAAAAAACTGGAACAGCGCCGTCTGAGGCAGAGCAAACCTGAGTTTCAAATCCTCGATGGACAACATCCCTTCAGGACAAAACAGATCAGAGACCTTGAAAATACCGCATTCCACCAACTCAGAGATAGATTGTCTTTCGAGCATTCCAGAGCTTGCAAGGAAATCAAGGGGTACAGAAATGTAAAATGCGAGAGGGCCAAAGAAGCCCATAGCTTAAGAGCGGCCTTAATTGATCGGTGGGGTGGGCTGAGGGAAGAAGGGCATAATAATTGTTGTTTCAACAAAAGCTTAAGAGAGTGTCGGGGGGCATAGTGTGACTCAATTTGGAGCCAAGGGAAATTCGATACACCCTCCCACCATAGCTTTATAGGTTCTTGCAATGCAGCCCTATGGTAAAACAGCACCCTGGGTACCCCCAGGCCACCCTCAGCGTAAGGAAGAGTCATAATTTGACGTTTGATTCTATGTGGCTTTTTATTCCAAATAAAACGGTCCACAGCAGACTGAAAGGCCGAGATTAATTTGGAGGGAATAGTTATCGGCAGACATCTGAAGAGGTACAAGAGCTTAGGAAGGAGCATCATTTTGGTTCTTTGAATTCTCGCCATCCAGAAGAGTAAGGGAGTGGAGAATTGGTCAATATCCCACTTGATGTCTTTTAGTGTGGCTTCACAGTTAATTCGGACAATGTCCAATAGACGGGTAATATGGATACCCAAATAGGAAAAGCCAAGGGGAGACCATAAAAAGGGGTATTGAGACTGTATCTTTAGCTGAAGCGGGACAGAAAGAGCGGAAAAAGAGATGATTTAGCTAGGTTGAGTTTATAGAAGGATGCTTCCGAGAATTGGTTTAAGATAGGGGTAAGGCCACGGAGAGAGTCAAGGGGTTCAGAACATGTGAGGACCACATCGTCCGCATATAACCCCACCTTATGTTCAGTGTTCCCCACCATCACTCCCCTAACATCAGGTGACTGTCGAATCATAGCAGCTAGGGTTTCCATGACCAATACAAAGATGTGAGGGGGCAACCCTGGCGGGTACGGTTAGAAATAGAGAAAATTGGGACGAAAACCCCGAAGCGCGAACCGAGGCACAGGGATTGGTATATAAAGCCATTATAGCTCTAACAATCTGGCCCACCAAACCAAATCTGTATAATGTGCTCTCGATATAACCCCAGTGCACCCTGTCAAACGCCTTTTCAGCGTCAAGGGACAGGAATACACTGGGGAGGCGACCCCTCTCCACCACATCCAGCAGGTCAATTAGGCGTCTAGTCCCATCCCTAGTCTGCCTCCCCGGGACAAACCCAACCTGATCAGGATGAAATAGGCTTGGGAGCACTGTCATTAACCTATTGGCCCAGAGCTTTGCGTAGATTTTGACATCGCAATTTAATAGGGCAATGGGACGGAAGTTCCCAGGAGAAGTCGAAGGCTTCCCTGGCTTGGGGAGTGTTGCTATGGCAGCCTCCAAGCCCTCTTTGCGGCTGGCACCCGACGAAATCCAGAAGGAAAATACACGCGTAAGAAATGGGGCGAGAACGCGTTGAAATTGGGAGTAATATCTAATGGCGGGTTTACACGTCGCGATATCGTAGTACGATTTCAATCAAAAGTCACGTGGTTCAATCGTCGGAGGCTAAATCGTTCCTGCGTTGTATGGTGTGAACGTCCAATACGATGCAGGAACGATGTCAATGCGATATCGGGGATTGAATGAGCGTGCTATTCAATGCTCCGATATTGCATAGCGATTGAAGCCGGATCGTGCTGTGTAAACGCCCAATTACGATGCGATTTGAAACGTCACCCATTCACTCCCATGTTAAGTATGCGATCCTGGGTTGGGAGGCGGAGACATCGCACTGACGTTGTATTCCGATATCGCAGCATGTAAACATTCAATGCGATGCGGGAGAAACGTGCACTAAATGCGCGCTCCCGAGCCATTGAACTGCGATATCGGAACGCGATTGAAGCGTGTAAACCCACCTTAACAGGGAATCCATCAGGACCAGGGGTGGAATGTTTTTTAGAATCCCGTATCACCTGACAGACTTCAGATTCGCTAATTGGGGCATTAAGGGAAGCCAACCTGTCAGGGTAAGACACCGGAGTTTGACCTTGTCTAAAAAGGCATTGATAGAGGTCGAAGTAGGTTGGGTCAGGGAGGGATCCAAATTGAGATTATATGGGGAAGAATAAAAGGAGGCAAATTCTTCAGCAATTTGAATAGGGTTGTTTATTCGGGAACCACCTGGTTTAAGCAGATAGGGGATTTTCGTTTGTGCTTCCCGCCTTTTAACCCCCCTAGCGAGAAGGGATCCAGCTGTATCCCCATTGAATAGTATTTAGCACGAGATTTCTTGAATGCATGTTCAGCTCTATGGAGGAGTAGACGCTGAACATTCAATCTGGCCTGATAAATCTCAGAAAGAAGCTGTGGGGAAGGCGTGACCTTATGACGGGCCTCCAGCAGTGCCAGGGCAGACAGGGCCGTGTGGAGAGAGGAGTTAAATTTATTTTTCATCGTTGCTGCAATTTTAAGAAACATACCCCGTATTACAGCCTTATGGGCAAACCATAGTGTGTCGTCTTGCACCTCCCCAGTATCATTGGTCGCAAAAAACTACCCCAAGGCTCGTTCAATCTGCTGTGAACTATCCTGATCCGAGAGAAGATAATCATTTAGACGCCAACGTGAGGGAGGTCTAATAGCCTGAGGGTCCTCCAGGGTCACTGAGACTGGTGCGTGGTCAGACCACGAGATATTACCTATAGTGGCAGAGGTACAATGAGGAAGTGCTACATCGTCAATCAGAATATAATGGATTCCACTGTATGTTCCATGCTTTGGGGACATAAAGGTATAGTCACATTCGCCACAGTGGATATACCTCCAAATATCGTGAAGGTGGTGGGAGTTTACAAGTGAAGCCATCTCACCTCTTGAAACCGAAGAGGCAGAGCAGTCTAATATTTTAGACATAGGGATATTGAAATCCCCTGCTACTAGTTTATACCCATGATGTATAGTACCCAAGGTCTGGAAGACACTACATAAGAACTTTAGTTGACCAGAGTTAGGGGCGTAAAGCGAAACCACAGTGTATGGAACAGAGTTAATAAGACAGAGGACGATGAGAAATCTACCCTGCGGATCAACGATGGAGCGTACTTCCTGAAATGCTATAGACCTGCTAAAAAAAATGGCTACCCCTGATTTTTTCACCTGGTCATTGGCAAAATAACGATACGGGAACAGCTGTGAAGACATATGAGCATTATCCTGCTCCAAGAGATGTGTCTCCTGTAAGCAGACTATATCATGGCGACCCCTTCCCAGCTGTCTCCAGACCACCGATCTCTTTGCTGGGAAGTTAAGCCCATTCACATTCACTGAATATACAGAAATACTCATACTTAACTTGTAGAGAAAATGCAAAATAGTGTAACCCTTGTGGAAATAGAAGTCTGTGTAAGGCTGGGGTCACACTTGGCATGAGTTTTTTTTTGTGACTTAAAAAAATTCATGCGTTTATACATTCGTTTTGTCATGTCATCATGAGTTTTTTAAGGTGTGTGATGGCACCCTGCGTTTTTGCATGCGTTTTTAAATCCGCACCAAAAAATAGTGCATGCATTATTTTTTGGTGCTGTTTTAAAAATGCATGCGTTTTTTTAACATGGACCCCTATGGAAAACGCATGCGTTTATGGATGGCACTAAATGGTACTAATGTACCATGCGTTTTTGCATGCGTTTTTATAAGTGCCCAATTGGTGATTTCAAAGGTATCTGACTGCTCTATGTGATCACAAAAACGCGTGTGTTTTTGTATTGAACTATATGTGGAATGTGACATGTAAATTAGGAATGGACCAAATTACAAAAACACCCCCCACCCAATAAAACTGAGCCTCAAAATGTGAGTGATGCACATTGCCATACAGATAGCCATTTTGTCAGGTTTGCTCTGTTTGTGCTCTCTACTGATGGAGGTTGTTGCCTTTGAGCTCCGTTATCTTATTTGGCAAAGACGCCAGCGTAGACTTCTGCGACGCCCTCGATTGTGGGTCCATGAGGTCAATTTGTTGAGACCGCAGCACGGAGCATTTCATGTGCTCTACAACCAGTTGCGCAGGTTCCCTCACAAGTTCCAGCTCTACCTGAGGATGACAATATCCACCTTTGATGCACTCCTGGACCTCGTCAGTGGAGATTTGAGTCGCCAGAACACCTGTTGTCGGAACACCATCTCACCTGCTGAACGCCTTGTTGTGACACTGAGGTATGTGTAGTTGCTCACTTGTGGGATGTCATGTCCACACATTATACATATATGGCCATGTTCACACACATGCGTTTTTTTGACCATCTCTGCGTTTTTGGGCTGTTAAAAAAAACGCAGGTGCGTTAACGCAGGGTACATTTGAGTGTAGCTGCGTTTTTCAGCTCCATTTGCGTTTTTTACCCCTAGTCCAAAAAACGCTGCATGCAGCATTTTTGGGTGCTGTAAAAAAACGCATGTGCGTTTTTTCCAAAGACGCATGCGTTTTTTTAACATGGGGCCCTATGGGAAACGCATGCAAAAATGCATGGTACATTAGTACCTTTTAGTGCCATTCAAAAACGCATGGTACATTAGTACCTTTTAGTGCCATTCAAAAACGCATGCGTTTCCCATAGGGGCCCATGTTAAAAAAAGCATGCGTTTTTTTAACATGGGGGCCCTATGGGAAACACATGCGTTTTTAAAAGGCACATTTATGCACCCTGCGTTAACGCTTGCGTTTTTGCCTGCGTTTTTGGTGAAAAAATGACTAAGTCCAAAAACGTGGCAAATCCTTTCAGACACACAAGGGACATTTTTTAGCACTCTTAAAAAAACGCAAGTGCTTTTAAGGCTGCGTTCACACATTCGCGTATTTTATCGCGTTTTTTTACGCGCGTCTTTTCAAGGGAAAAACGCGCGTTTAAAAACGCGATAAGAATACGCGAGAGAACAACTCGCTTCTACTTCAATCGCGCATTTAGACGCGCGTTTTTATAATGGGGCCTATGGAAACGCGCGCGTAAAAAAACGCAAAGAATTGACATGTTCATTCTTTTTACGCGCGCATTTTTTGCTCCAAAAACGCTGCGTTTAAATACGCGATGTCTGCAAGGCACAAAGTGAATGTCCATTCACTTTGCTGTAAAACACAGACGCACATGCGTTTTTGGAGCAAATACGCGCGTAAAGAAACGCGCAAAATACGCGATGTGTGAACGTAGCCTAAGAGTGCTAAAAAAAACGCAAATTGTGTGTGAACATAGCCTATGTGTTTTGCTTCTTCTGTGGTGGCCTGCTCCAATGTTTGTTTTTGTGTGTGAATGTGATATTGTGATGTGGGTTCCATGCACACAGCCATGCCACATTATGTTTGGCCCCCTCACACTTCATGTGTTGTGAAAACATCATGTGTGTTGTGTGTTTGGCCATGTTCACACATCTTCTCAGGTAGCATTTAGCGTGTCTGCGCGACATTTGTTGCTCAAGAGCTTCAAACGGAGCTGCCTTTGCACCGGCCCTTCCTGGTGACGCAGCCCCGGGTTGCCTGATGTGTCTTCTGGCCACTAGATCACTGACAAGGCTGCCTACTGCCCACTTAAGGCAAGTGGACAGGGGAGCGCTGCTAGCAGCGTTGCCCTGTCCGCTCTGGGAAAGTGGACACTAGCCTGCCTTCTCTGTGCAATGTTTCCCCCAATACACATTGGGTAACCAGGGACAGCATCTGTTAAAATACGCTGCATACGCGCACCTGTGCTTCTCAGGGAAATCATAACTCTTTAGGCCAAGAAGCGCTACATACTGAAGCGCAGGTGTGTGCACGATGCCATAGGCTGGAGTTACTTTTTCATTTTGTCCCTAGGCTAACGGATAATTAGTTTAAACATACTACTATAACCTGCACCGCATTGCGTTAACGCTCCGTGGTGCTGGGTAAAGTAGTATGTTGACAAGAATCTGCGGTTGGCTAGGGTAAAAAATGAAAATGACACCCAAGCCATACTTATAATACTCAGGCTAGGGTCACAATTGTAAGTTACATAGCGTTACCCCCATCCACATCTGGATGCCTTGGACGCAATTGGGGGTGAACATATTTGGACACAAAATGTGTGGAGGGGAACTCTCTGTGATAACTGGAATTTGCCGGATGTGTAATCCTGAGCAATCCGCATACTGTGCAGTGTGATCATCCATGATGGTGCAGGGATGAGACTACTGTATTTTTTTGGGTTACAGACTAAATTGTCTTCATAAATGTGTTTAAAATGGTTCTCAGGGGGTCGCACCACCCCTAGGCACATACCACCCACTCTGGTGGACATATAATGATGTAATAGCAGATGCCCAGTAGCCCGGTCATGTCACCTATTGAAAAGTGGTATCAATCAATGTGCACGCTTCCCTATGAGAAACACTCATACTACATCTAATGTATGTATATTATTTTCCCTGTTGACGCTCCAGCAGGCTTACACCGTAGAACAATGGCGCGGCAAAGGCCATACATCTACTGGATAAGGCTGCATCACATACAACAATGCACATTCTATATGTACATCATGTATCGTATGATGGGTTCTCTGCGGGAAGCGGGTGGGTGCCTTCTGAAAAATGTCCCAAGGCGCCAGGAGCCACCAACTGAACATCTGCATATGACATCAATATATGGCCACCTGAGTGGGTGTGATGTCTGTAGGGGGCCTGTCTATCCCCTAGACACATTACTGCCTCAGTGTCTATTAAATGGCAACCTTTACAAACAATGCTCAAATTTTGTTCATCCCTGCACCAACAGTGATAACCAAAGTATATGCCGACCCCGCGTTCCGGATGATTACACTGACTCAACAATCCCCTTAGGCTGCCTTCACCCTAGCATTTGTGAACACTGCGCATCAAACGCAGCCAAACACTTGCGCACTGCGTTCCGAAGTTTGCCATGGGAACGCATGTGCCTGTGTTTGGTTGCATTTGGTGTTGGATGAACACAATTTGTGCGCCCTCCGAACGCAGCTTGTTGCATTTGTTGTGCGGTTGCGGCCGTTTGTTTAATCTGCAAGCGCCCGCAAGCGCACCAACCAAGCATGGATCTCAATGGATCCCCAGTGTCCTCAGCATGACAATGCAAGAGAATGCTGGGGATCTCATTGAAATCTCTACCAGTGGCCGCCGCTGATCAGCGGCGGCAACCAGGAAATGATGCAGAGCCACAGGTGATCTCCCGCTGGTGTCATTGGGGATAAAGAGCTGATCTGACAGCTGTTTCATACCTCCCACACTGATATCACCCTATTCGGTGTCAGCGTGGGAGAAATAAACAGCAGTTAGATCAGCTGTATCTCCCCACTGACACCGGCGGGAGATCAGCTGTGTCGGGAGGGAGAGATTTCTGCCACTGAACGCCTCCTTCCGGCCACCCCCAGAGACAGCAGATTGGCAGCTGGGGCAGGATAGTAATGTGAACGCATGCAGAGATTCTCTGCTGCGTTCTCATTATTATGGGGTGATTTTGCCTCCGTTTGCGTCTGCATGCCATAAGCATGCAGACACAAATGCAAGTGTGAAGGCAGCCATAACGCATTGTGGGCCGTACATCTGCTCTGCTAAATGCAGCCTTCAGGTTTTTTGATGCAGGCTGCAGACCAGGAGCTGCTAAGCGGAATGTTTGGAGTACAATGCGCCTTGGAAAGTAGCCTCCTATGAGGAGCGATTATGGATCCGGGTTGTAGCATCATAAAAGCTGGAACCAGGATCTGGTTTGTGTAATGTTGGTTAACAAAGGAACCTAGGCTCACTTAGGGCCCCTTTACACGCGGCTACATTTCTAGGGTGGCTACAGGTAACTTACTGGTTGCAGTGAAATCATGGAAACAAGGTTCTATCTTGTTGCTGTGTACAAATGGAATAATCTCTCCATGATTTCACTGCAACCAGTAAGTTACCTGTAGCCACCCTAGAAATGTAGCCGCGTGTAAAGGGGCCCTTAAGGCTGCATGCACCAGACACACACATTGGCTGCACCTAGACCAGTTGCCCTTGACCTGACATGTGTCTTTGGTCACCCTTAATCTCTGGTGTTTGGTAGTGGCCAAGTTGACCATGTCCGCAGGCTCCCCTCATCCAGTGTATTGTTAGCTGTTTGGGAGATATAGTTGTGTACAGTTTCACATCATCATGTTGCGTCTGTTTCCCTGATCAGATGCTTAGGAGTTTAAAAAATGTCCTAATACTTATGTCATTGTGTCCATCTCTGAAAAGCCGTTGCTTTGAATTCCTCACCTGTTGAGATGTGTGTGTCTGGCAATGTGATTGTGTTTACTTTTTCCATTTCACAGGTACTTGGCCACCGGTGAGAGTTATGCATCGTTGCATTACCAGTTTCGAATTGGGAGGTCAACAATTGGTGGGATCGTTCCAGACACCTGTGAGATATTGTCATCCAAACTTCAGCCCATAGTGATGCCAACCCCCACAGAACAAATTTGGCGAGACAATGCTCAAGTGTTCCGTGAATCTGCACAATTTCCAAATTGTGTTGGAGCAGTGGATGGCAAACATATACGAATTCGCAAGCCACCACATGGGGGATCACTTTTTTACAACTATAAGAAATTCCACTCCATAGTGCTTATGGCCATTGCGAATGCCCATTCACGCTTTGTGGCTGTGGACATTGGGGCCTATGGACGTGCCAATGATGCCCGTGTGTTCAAGACAAGCAATATGGGGAAAGCCTTGTACCAGGGAAGATTCAATATACCACCACCAGCCCCATTACCTGGCACAACTGATCCAAATGTGCCACACGTGCTGATAGGAGATGAGGCATTCCAGATGCATCTGAATTTGATAAAGCCCTACAGCAGCACAGGCCTAGACCACAAACGCAGCAATTTCAATATGCACCTGAGTCGAGCCCGCCAATATGTGGAATGTGCATTTGGGATACTCTCTGCTAAATGGCGTGTGCTTTTAACCACCATTCAATTGTTGCCCCGAAATGTGGATAGTGTTGTAAAGTCTTGTGTGTGCCTACACAACTATGTTTTGATTCATGATCCACAAGTGTTTGTGCCCTGTGAGTGGGAGTGTGACCTTCTTGCATTTAACCACGATCAGTACGTTCAGCCACCTCCGCCATGGACGTGCAAAATAGTTTTGCAGATTATTTGATGTTGCCAGCTGGACAGTTCTATCCGCATTCACGTGTCGTCTAATTTATTCCTTTGTTTCAAGGTAGAAGTTTTGCCTAAGGTTTAGTTTACACACAGATGTGCTATTTGTTGTGTTCTTTGTTGAGTTTGCCTGTATAAAGTAGTCACCACTCAACACATTGCATTTGTTTCTCTTCTGTAACATATGTGTGTTTTTGCTGTCAATGGTGTGGTTGGATAAAATGTTCTGTGTGATGATGGAATTGGTGACCAAGGGCTAAGGTATGTGGTGTCATTGTGCACAATGACCCCACATAGGTGTAAGGATTTTGGCCCCATAGTTTGCACCTGGCCCCTGCCAATAGGGGGTGTTCTGCCACACTACCTGCTTGTAGTCGTTGAACATTTACATTCTAAAGCAGAGTAATTGTCAATCAAACACACCACAACCACCAAGGGACACACGCCAATATGGCTGATACATCATGTCCTTCATTTTTAAAGCAAGGCAGTTGGATATGTGTTGCAGCCCCAGAAAGGCTATTTGGCCAACCAAGTGCTTTGCAAATCTACCAAGCTGGGGCTGTTCCTAAAAACACTGTACACCATGACATTATCATCATAGTAAACACACAAACATAACACATCAAAACAACCTTTTTTTTTTTTAAGTGGCAAAATTTTTGTGGGTTGGTTTGTCCCAAACTAAGAAAACCTATATTCCTGGGCAGCAAAAAAAAAAAAATGGCATGTGAGACATAATGCTAATGTGATGAAACAAATACCCAATAAGTAACCATTAGTCTTCCTCCACGGCCTCCTCCGAGAGGACCATAGTAAGCTGAATTGGCACTTTCACCACATACTTGGACACCAGCTGTGCCATCTCAATCTTGAATGCCGCCCTGTCCGCAACATTCAGGGAGCAGAGGTCCGATACAAAGGAACATAAAAATTCCCTCCACTCAGACATCTCAAGTGGGACAGGCAGGGCAGGCTGGGCAGAAGCAAGTGCCTGTTGCTGGTGTGCAAAGTTTTGGGACCGTGACACATGCTCCTCGAGCCGATGGACGGCATCGAGGATTAGGTCTTCGTGATTAGCTCTTTGGCCGTATGTACGGCGCCTTGGCCGAGGGCGTGGCAATGGTGGTGTTGGGGGGGCCATGGCCACATTACTTTGTTCCTCTGCTGTTGTTGCCGCTGCTGGCTGTGTTGCGACACTGGTGGCATGCTCCTGGCCAGGCTCTTCATGCAGCTGTTCAACGTCCTCGCCATTGCTGATCTGGTACACTAGTGAGGTTGCAGGGGCACTGCAGTGGGTCCTATGGATTGTTACAAAAAAAACATTAGGGCTGACAAGCACATTCAGCCCCAACACATGTCCTTAACCACAAACAGGCACGTACATGCGCTCCTGTGCAACCCAGTCGAGGAAGCCCAGCATTGGGGCATATTTGAAGGTCCGCGTGGGCTTGGCCGCTGCCCCACTCCTATACATAGCCCAGTTCCTGACTTCCTTGATGTATGCGTCTTTTATCGACCGCCAACGCACCTTAATCTTGTCAGATACATAACAACACAAGAGCAAAAAAACACATTACATTGGCGTGCACTCATACTACACAGTATTGTTCCAACATGTCCAGTAACATGTGTGACATGTGCAATGTTTATGGAACACCTACCGATCACATCCTGCTCCTCTGTGGTCAGGTCTATGTAGTCACTGCGGACCTCGGGAAAAATATGCTTCCAAGCCGCCCGGCGCTTCAAGACATTATTATGGTCGGGGTGACCTGGGTCCCAAAGCAGGTCATGATGCTGCATTAAGTTAATCAGAGCATCATTGTCAAGGCGTATTCGAGGGGTTTTCCCCTTGACCCCAGTCTGGCGACTGGTTGCAGGCACCTACATGAGAGGAACATCAACACAATCAGCACACATAGCAAACACACACATGACGTGTGTTTTATGGGCCAAGTGCCCAACAAATTTAATCTGGCAACATGGAAGCAAGCCTCCAAACTGCCACTTTGAACACATGTAGTGGTCAGTACACACGAGCTGATGAAATTTGGATGATGTGTCCCCTCACTGTACGCACCTTAGAAGCCGATGACACAGTTGTGCGGACACTCGTTTGTCGCTGTCAGGGGAGGAGATGCAACCACAGTCTGCAGAGAGATACAACATGTTTGTGGCATGTGTGGCCATCATTAAGGGCACATCACACATAAACATAGCTGGACAAACACTGTTTCCGGATGTGTTTCCCACAGGGGTGTGAAAGAGCATGGTTAGAGTGCCACACACAGTGGCTAATTGTGTTTTGGCCGGACAGTTTGCCTGTTGGTCACTTCATCAACAAATGTAAAAGGCAATTGAAAGGGTGAAGACATTGCCATGGCCACACACCTCCGGTGTTCTGATTTTGTGTGTCTGTGCTACATAATGGGTATGAGACTGAATAGCAGAGGTGTGTGGACATGGGCGATGGACTGTGTGCGGCATTTGACAAGGTTTACAAGGTGTAGCGTGACCAATTCTAAACTGAGGGGCGATGGTTTGTGGCTGCAACCACATCCGTTAACACTATTAGCACAGAAATGTGTGTGATGTGTACATGTACTGTTTTATAAAACTTTTCAATAAAAATTTATTGTTTAAAAAAAAAAAAAAAAAAAAAAAATTCAACATTAAACAACCCATGTCCACACACCTGCGCTCAAAGTATGTAGCGTTTGTTGGCTAAATACTTGGGTTTTAACAGAGAAGCGCGTGTGCGCTTTATGAGGAGGCAGGCCCTGTGTGGCCCATGTGTATCATGCTAACCAGCTCACAAACAAGGTTGGGTATTGTGGTCTTTCACAGAGCACACATGGAATTGCTGCTCATTGTTTCTTTGTCCACTCTGGGACAGCGGACACTATGCATCCTTGTGTGTGAGCTGTTTACCCCAGTACACATTGGGTTACCAGGGGCAGTGTCGTCCGAAAGTGCACGCACACACGCACCTGCCCTTCTCTGTGCATAACCCAGTATGTAGCGGACCCAAATCTATAAATTGACTGCGTGTGTGTGAACATGGGCACACATGAGTCAGTGGGTAGGTGCCTACCTTAAGATGTGCATGTTTGTTTTTTGTTTTCGTTTTTTTGGACACCTTTTTCGATCATCCAACAGACTTGGTGCGCTACAAAAAACAACACAACTTAATGTTACCATATATTACTACACAGTATAACACGTTAGCAACATGTCACATTGTAAAAGAACTTATGTGGCCACTGTATGAAGGCAAGATTCCCAAGAAACGGGCTGGAATGATAGAATGCGGCGTACGAGAAACAACAAACAACACATGTAACCATGTGACCAGGGACAGGCATGACCCATAACCAGTGGCGTAACTTCCGGCCCTGGGGCCCCGATGCGAAAGCTCCTAGGGGGCCCCAATTATTGCAACTCTTTAATACTATTAGTCTTTTTCTAAGGGCCAAAGGGACTTTTGGGGCCCCCCTAGGCTGCAGGGCCTGGGTGCGATCGCAACCCATGCACCTGTTGTAGTTACGCCCCTGCCCATGACCTGGGACATTAACAACACATGTGGCAATGTTACATGATGCCCGACATTTCACTGACAGCTTGCCAAGTGAAAACCTTTTTTATTATTTAAAAAAAAAGTGGCTTAGTACACTTACCCGTTTGGCTGGCGGCTGAGAAGAGGACGAGCTGGATGAAGAGCTCTGTGAAACAAGAGAAATGGAGCCACATTACATACGCATGTGCTCATATGCGTCACAACATTTGTGGCCACATAAGGCTAGGGCAAGCAAACTGGCATACACCATGTCCACACATGCAATGTAAGTATTTAGTGGTGCTCCGTACATACTTAAGAGTGCAGGTGTGTGAACATGTCCACGTGCACAAACACTTTAGTTAAGGACTCAAATCACACAAGGCGTCCACAGCATTACACCTTGAAATTTGTGACAAAAGGAATAATTAGGGACGCTAACAACGTGTCACAGGCCACATGGCAGCTGTTTGAGGGAACAACACATGCAAACCGCAAATAGGATACTATTGTCCTACAACATCCTTACAATGTAAGAGTATGTGCATATGGCTGCAAATACATCTCGCACTGTGAAATTTGGCATACATTTTGGGCAATATCACATATGGGCCACTGCACAACACGCGCAAAGGTCCGGTCTATTGGTTAGGGGGTGATTGAGCTAAGGGCAGGAGCCATGTTGCATGGTCAGGTATACATGGTTTCAGGCTGTAAAGGGCAAGTTAGCACACGCACTGCAGAGATGTGTGGCATACATGAGTGACGTTGAGTCATGAACATGTTAACCACAACATGCTTACGCATAAATGTGATTGGCAACAGGTTTAAGGACATATATGTGTGTATAAGCAACCCACAGCAGAGTCAGAAGATGTAATAGGGTCCTCCAGGCTCACCATCTCCAAGGATTCTGACTCAGAAGTCATCTAAACAACATATGTTTAAACATTCTGTGAACATGTTTGCCATAGCACACAATAGCACAACAATTTTACAAACATAGATGCATGTATTTTAAACTGTGTTCATACCTTGGAGGATGCTGCTGTACACCTGTCCTGACCACACAGGGGGGATGCTCTGCCTTCCTCAGGCCCTTCCCCCTATTTATGGACTTGATTGCTCAGATGTGCCTGATTTGCATTTTCCCCACTGACAAGACCATTTTCCAAAAACGCATGCGTTTTTTTCATGCGTCTGTTGGACACATGCGTTTTTGCATGCGTTTCCCTTAGGGCCCCATGTTATAAAAACGCATGCGTTTTTGGAAATGCACCCAAAAACGCAGCATGTAGTATTTTTAGGTGCGGATTCAAAAACGCACACAAAAACGCATGGTACTGTCACACATGCGTTTTTGCTATTAGGGCATGCGTTTTTTAACGTGGGGGCCTATGGGTGCGTTTTTACATGCGTTTTTGAAAACGCATGTCTCCAAAAACTCATGAAAAAAACACAAGTGTGACCCCAGCCTAAGACGCACAAGAATAAAAAGTCCTGGAACTGCATGAATGCACCTGCAAAGAAAGGGACAGACAAACAAGAGGAAGGGGAGACGGACATAGGTAACAACCACTGAACAAAAACAACCACGTTCATACAGAACCCGAACGAGGAGGGTGAGGTCATAAAAAAATTCACCTAATGGGGCCAAAGGGTAAATCAGAGACCTAAAAAAGGCAGAACTGGTCTCTAATACAGGTGAATAATCAGTTCACTCAGAGGAAGAAGAAGTTCCAACTTCGTGCGGGAAGGCAGCTGGGAATCTCCATTAACGAGCACCTCAGGTCTCCTCCCAGTCCGGGGCAACACGATATCTCCCTGGGGTTTTTGCAGAAGATCTTGGGGAGTCTGCAGTCGACGGGGAACCAGGGGGCTTGAGACCCCACCGAACAAGAGTCTTGAGATGGGGTGTTACAGGTGGTGGTGACCCCATCTTCATGGATGAGAAGTTTTGTCAGGAACCCCCATCTGTACGGGATCCAATTGTCTCCCAGCACGGCTTTGTAGGGCATGAAAGCTCTTCGGAGAGCCAAGGTCCCCGATGAGAGGTCAGGAAAGATAGCAATCTGTGCAAAGTGGTGAGGCAGATGCGGTTTACCTCTTAATGCTTGCAAAAAATCCTCCATTTCAAACAAGTGTATACGTGCCAACACATCCCTAGGGATTGAGAGACCTAGACCCTGGGGCTTAGGGATCCGCTGTATCCTGTCAATTATAATATCAGTCACAGAGAGCTGAGGCAATACAGCTGAGATGCAGCTTTGCAAGAATTCTTTCAAGTCTAGTGCTGAGACAGACTCGTCAATGCCTCTGAGTTTACCATTATTCCTCCTGGATCTGTCTTCTAGGTCCAGGGTTTTGGCTTGGGTTTTAGAAGCCAATGATTGTAATAGCTCAGGCGAGTCCCATAAAGCATTATGAGAGGCAACCAGCTCCTCCATCTTGTGCTCCAGTCTATCTGTGCGTCCTCCAAGTTCCTCCACATCCCCTCTGAGTTCTGCCACCATCCCCCGCATGTCTGCTAGTAATGAGGATCTAAGACCCTCCAACATGCTTCTGAGTACTGCAGCAGTGACAGGGGAGTCAGGGTGCGCCGTCATGCTGGGTGCAGCAGCAGGCTGAGAGGACTGGTGCGCAGAGCGGGAAGCCCCGGGGGATGGCGGCGCCATCTTGGAAGCCTGAGGAGAGCAGGGGGACCCGAGAAAAAATGATCAATCCAGCCTGGAGGATTGCGGGAGCCGGATCTAGTTTTCCCCATCGACTCACCAGCGTTCCAGGTACCCGGAGGGAGCTTCAGGAGTGAAGAGGCTCAGGTGCACAGATTATCGCCGCGTTTCTATCCCCGTGCTTGGAGCTCCCGCTGCGTGCGACCTACAGCATGAAGAGCTAGGCCACGCCCCCTGATTTCACTTTTGAACGATGTCGTGAACGAAGTTGAAATGTGTAACGGGGCCTTTAAAGTCTCCAGTGTTGCCTGTTTCTCTCTCTTCCAGGGCTGCTGCAGTTCTCAGTGCAATAAACATTCATGAGATTAATGAGTGGCCCTGGAAGAGAGGGCCTCTCATCGCTGGAGGGAGGGGAGTATGAAATGCTTTATTTTTACACTAAAAGGTCTTAGTTCATGCCTGTGTACATGGATGTCATCCCTGTGCAGGATGTTTTTGGCACAGACCCATTGAAAGGAATGGGTCATTGCTGCCAAAAAATGGACGTCTCCGCATATGGACACGCGTCTACTCCTCATGGAGACAGCCTGTGCGGTATCATGGACGTCTACTCCTCATGGAGACAGCCTGTGCGGTATCATGGACGTCTACTCCTCATGGAGACAGCCTGTGCGGTATCATGGACGTCTACTCCTCATGGAGACAGCCTGTGCGGTATCATGGACGTCTACTCCTCATGGAGACAGCCTGTGCGGTATCATGGATGTCTACTCCTCATGGAGACAGCCTGTGCGGTATCATGGATGTCTACTCCTCATGGAGAAAGCCTGTGCGGTATCATGGACGTCTACTCCTCATGGAGACAGCCTGTGCGGTATTATGGATGTCTACTCCTCATGGAGACAGCCTGTGCGGTATTATGGATGTCTATTCCTCATGGAGACAGCCTGTGCGGTATCATGGACGTCTACTCCTCATGGAGACAGCCTGTGCGGTATTATGGATGTCTATTCCTCATGGAGACAGCCTGTGCGGTATCATGGACGTCTACTCCTCATGGAGACAGCCTGTGCGGTATCATGGACGTCTACTCCTCATGGAGACAGCCTGTGCGGTATCATGGATGTCTACTCCTCATGGAGACAGCCTGTGCGGTATCATGGACGTCTACTCCTCATGGAGACAGCCTGTGCGGTATCATGGATGTCTACTCCTCATGGAGACAGCCTGTGCGTTATCATGGACGTCTACTCCTCATGGAGACAGCCTGTGCGGTATCATGGACGTCTACTCCTCATGGAGACAGCCTGTGCGGTATCATGGACGTCTACTCCTCATGGAGACAGCCTGTGCGGTGCGGTATCATGGACATCTGAAAGGGGCCGTTGTGTAAAACATGTACATGTATGTACGTGTCTCTGGCATGTTGTTGTGCGGACGGCACACATAACAGAGACATGGACATGTGAAACAGGCCATATACTTAGGCACGGATATACACCACCCCTGAGCCCTCACACTGTACCCCCGCACAGCAGTATGACGAGGCAAAGTATAATCTGATAGCCATAGCTGGTGAAACATTGCTGGAACCAGCGCCCTTTCCTAGGAAACGGTCGTCCAGACCTCAGACGTGGGTGAGGGCGCAGGTTCCTTCTTCTCATACTGGAATTACTCGCCCTTTCTGCAAAACCGAAACTGACAGCAGCAGGCAGCGCTCAGGGGGCGGGGCTGGCACATGTGCTAGTGGGCGGAGCCAATGTCCCAAGCTGTCCAATGAGCGCAGAGCCCGGCTACCGATATGACGTCGCCGTTCATCACACACCGAGCTGTCCCGAGTGTGAATAGGTTTGGGTGCTGGCCCCGCCCATCTACGTCACGACTTTGGTGACTCCCCCCGGCCTGGCACTGGAAAAGGTATAGAAGAACGGAGAGCGGCGCGGTCCAGTATTGTTCACCGAGCAGTCGCGGAGCGTCTTGTCAGTCACCGGTGCGGCCATGGCATGTGGGGAACCGGAGTTCAATATCCTGCTGGCCACCGATTCCTATAAGGTGAGAGCTGGGTGGGATGCTGCGCCGTGCCAGGGCACTCACCTCCAGTGTAGCGGGCTGCAGAGGGTTCATGGCCTCCTCGCATCCTGTACTGACAGCGTTTAGCCTCCTCAGTGACAGTCAGGAGCATGTGCTGTGAAGGTCAGCAGTGCCCTTAACACGCTGTGCTCCCTGGCAGTGCCCTTAACACGCTGTGCTCCCTGGCAGTGCCCTGCTACTCCGGCGTTCTCCCTGGCAGTGCCCTGCTACCATGCTGTGCTCCCTGGCAGTGCCCTTAACATGCTGTGCTCCCTGGCAGTGCCCTTAACATGCTGTGCTCCCTGGCAGTGCCCTTAACACGCTGTGCTCCCTGGCAGTGCCCTTAACACGCTGTGCTCCCTGGCAGTGCCCTGCTACTCCGGCGTTCTCCCTGGCAGTGCCCTGCTACCATGGCGTGCTCCCTGGCAGTGCCCTTAACATGCTGTGCTCCCTGGCAGTGCCCTTAACATGCTGTGCTCCCTGGCAGTGCCCGTAACACGCTGTGCTCCCTGGCAGTGCCCTTAACATGCTGTGCTCCCTGGTAGTGCCCTTAACACACTATGCTCCCTGACAGTGCCCTTAACACGCTGTGCTCCCTGGCAGTGCCCTCCTACTCTGGCGTGCCCACTGACAGTGCCCTTAACACGCTGTGCTCCCTGGCAGTGCCCTGCTACTCCGGCGTTCTCCCTGGCAGTGCCCTGCTACCATGGCGTGCTCCCTGGCAGTGCCCTTAACATGCTGTGCTCCCTGGCCGTGCCCTTAACATGCTGTGCTCCCTGGCAGTGCCTGTAACATGCTGTGCTCCCTGGCAGTGCCCTTAACATGCTGTGCTCCCTGGTAGTGCCCTTAACACACTATGCTCCCTGACAGTGCCCTTAACACGCTGTGCTCCCTGGCAGTGCCCTCCTACTCTGGCGTGCCCACTGACAGTGCCCTTAACACGCTGTGCTCCCTGGCAGTGCCCTGCTACAGCGTGCTCCCTGGCAGTGCCCTGCTACCATGGCGTGCTCCCTGGCAGTGCCTTGCTACTTCGGCGTTCTCCCTGTCAGTGCCCTTAACATGCTGTGCTCCCTGGCCGTGCCCTGCTACTCCGGCGTGCTCCCTGGCAGTGTCCTTGCTACCATGGCGTGCTCCCTGGCAGTGCCTTGCTACCATGGCGTGCCCTGCTACCATGGCGTTCTCCCTGGCAGTGCCCTGCTAATCCCGCATTTTCCCTGGCAGTGCCCTTAACACGCTGTGCTCACTGGTAGTGCCCTGCCTCCCTGGCAGTGCCTTGCTACCATGGCATGCTCCCTGGCAGTGCCCTTAACACGCTGTGCTCACTGGTAGTGCCCTGCCTCCCTGGCAGTGCCTTGCTACCATGGCATGCTCCCTGGCAGTGCCTTGCTACCATGGCGTACTCCCTGGCAGTGCCTTGCTACCATGGTGTGCTCCCTGGCAGTGCCCTGCTACCACCCAGTACTCTGCTGCTGCGATGTGCTCCCTGGCAGTGCCCCTGCTAACAACATTCTCCCTGGCAGTGCCCTGTGACCATGCTGTGCTTCCTGGCAGTGCCCCTGGTAACAAAGTATGCTCCCATGCTCCCTGGCAGTGCCCTGTTACCATGCTGTGCTCCATGGCAATGTCCCTGGTAACAAGGCATGCTCCCTGGCAGTGCCCCTGGTGCCTGTAGTCTTGCAGGGTAGGGTGTATGACTTTGATGTATCTGGTGGAGTTTGAAGTGACAGGTACATTGCGTAAAGCCCCTGACTGCAGATTGCACAATAGTCCATGAAGCAGGAGTTTCTGTAGGGAGAGGCTGAGCCCTGTGTGATGGCTGTGTACAGCTCGCGCCGTCTGCCCTGTGTGATGGCTGTGTACAGCTCGCGCCGTCTGCCCTACGTTCACACTATGCACATTTACTGTATTTATGCAGCACTATTTTGCGCTTGCGTAATTGCAGTGAAACTCGTTCCTGCAAAAGCTATGGCTTTTGCAGAAATGCGTTCACAGGCCGTATATTACTGCATATTTTTGCGGACGCGCTTTCACTGCAAAACCGTGTGCGCAGAAAGAATTGACATGTCAATTCTTTGTGCCTTTTTCGGCTCGCTTTTCCCATAGCTCACATTATAAAAAGGGCTCAGGAGAAGCAAGCTGAAAAAAGCGCAGCGTGTGAATGCAGTTGGGCTTTTTTGCGCCGTACGCATGCAAAAAAGTGCCATTGCATAGATACGTAGTAAATACGTTACGTGTTCACCCTTGTGTCATGGTCTCTACAGGCGACCAGTGAGCTCTAGTTTTTTGTGCACTAGATGACACTTGCGTGTTTTATTTTGATTCTAAAGCCAACCCTGTAGAGTCGTCTCAGAGAAATCTTTGGGTATCTGTTCAATACCGTGCCTGAGATGGGGAAGGGGGAAGATGATGGCAAGATATATGGAAAGGAGGCCTATAAGTGAACTGTAGAGGCCACGTAGCCAATAATTAAGAACTAGTGTTCATTATAACGCCTCTTCCCGATCAGCCTGTGTAATGATATGCAATAATCTGGAAACAAGGAAACCACTAATTCGCTGGGTAAAAAAACATGTTTTTCCCGGCAGCACATTGTCCTGTATAAACTGTAATGTGCTGCTGAGAATGTGATATTCTGTCTGCACAGAACCATGTACTGATGATTGTTCTGTGCTCATAGACGTGCGGTCGGCCTGTACCTACACCATTAAGTGACCATCATTGGGCAGTCTTTAATCGCACTGGTTTAGGCTGTCTTCACATGTTCTTATCATATCATTTACTGTCGTCTGAAAGAGAACCCTTAGGGTACCTTTACACACGGCTACATTTGTAGCTTGCCACCAGGTAACTTACTGGTTGCAGTGAAATCATGGATACAAGGTTCTATCTTGTTGATGTGTACAAATGGAATCATGTATCCATGATTTCACTGCAACCAGTAAGTTACCTGGTGACAAGCTACAAATGTAGCCGTGTGTAAAGGTACCCTTATGGTACCTTTACACGCCGCCACAACAGGATGGATACCAACGGCAACTTCACGTGCACGAGCACAGCCGAACGGTTACCAACGGGAACCGCACCCTCTTTACACGCCGCCACAAGGTGCGCTACGCCACGCTACATCTACAGCTAGCTACATCGCCGGGTGTCGCAAGTAGCCATCTGTAGCTCAATTACACACCGCTATAACCAGCTACTATGGGCGGACCTGGTGCAGCAGGGACAGCACATAGGCGTGCCACAATTGAGAGTACGAGCCGTCCGTACGCTGATAGGACAAAGCAATAACATCCTGATTGGCCAGGCATCGCAGGAGGCTGAGTAATACAGCACGCTCGAGCGATTGTGTAGTGTGACTCGTCAGCTCCTTAAATATGCCTCCCTAGGCAGCGACTACCAATCGTCATGCAGCAGCTTCCACCAATGATCGCACATGGGGCGTGGTAACACGGAGCCTGTGTCACGCCCTAGCTACATTGCAGGCTGTCCCGAGTTCCCTTCCGTAACGTCTTTACACGCCGATACAGCTCGCTACAATCGGCGATGTAGCCATATGTTTATGGGCAGTGCACGGATACAGAGGTATCTGTAGCCGGCTGTGTCGTCCCGTCTTCACACGCCGCTACTACGGGCGATATTGGCGCTACAAGCTACATTTGTAGCCTGTAGCGGGTTGTATCCATCCTGTTGTGGCGGCGTGTAAAGGTACCATTAGGGTACCTTTACACGCCGCTACGGCAGGATGGATGCATCCCGCTACAGGCTACAAATGTAGCTTGTAGCGCCAATATAGCCCGTCGTAGCGGCGTCTGAAGACGTGACGATACAGCCGGCAACAGATACATCTGTTTACGACCTCTGCTCGAAAACAGAGAGCTACAAAGCCGATGGTAGCAAGATGCATCGGCGTGTAAAGACGTTACGGAAGGGAACTCTGGACACCCTGCGATGTAGCTGCAATGTAGCTAAGGCGTGACCCTGGCTCCGTGTTACCGCGCCCCATGTGCGATCATTGGTGGAAGCTGCTGCATGACGATTGGTAGTCGCTGCATAGGGAGGCATATTTAAGGAGCTGACGAGTCACACTACACAATCGCTCGAGCGTGCTGTATTACTCAGCCTCCTGCGTTGCCTGCCCAATCAGGATGTTATTGCTTTGTCCTAACAGCGTACGGACGGCTCGTAAACCACAATTGTGGCACGCCTATGTGCTGTCCCTGCTGCACCAGGTACGCCCATAGTAGCTGGTTATAGCGGTGTGTAAATGAGCTACAGATGGCTACTTGAGACACCCGGCGATGTATCTAGCTATAGATGTCACGTAGCGTAGCGCACCTTATGGCGGCGTGTAAAGGTGATGTGTTGAGCGTTTGTAACCGTTTGAGCGTGCTCGTGCACGTGAAGTAGCGGGATGCATCCATCCTGCCGTAGCGGCGTGTAAAGGTACCCTTAGGGTACCGTCACACGTGGCGATCTCCCGGGCGATTCCATAGGTGATGCTGGGGCGTGGCCTGTCGCCTTCGACATCGCCAATGCGTCGCCTAATGTAAATGGGCGACGGCGACACATCTGAGTGGTCACCTGGTTTCACATCAGAGCTGTGAAACCAGGCGACCATTCTTGGGCGATGTGTGCTGATCGCCCTGTGTAACATCTCATGAGCGATGTCAAAGGCGACAGCACACATTGCCTATACCATTCCTGTAGGCGTTTCAGGGCGTATCTACTACCTCTGCCGGTCTGCGTGGATTGGTGGCAGCTCGAGAGTTACGATTGGTTGTCTTGTTCCTCGGCGCCATATTTGATGATGTGTGCGTCCAAAGGTGTATTATCCAGGAGCGTACATACTGTACAGTAGCGCATTGATGTCGCCTCTGTGTTTGCAGCTGTGTTCAAAAGTGCAGAGAGATGTGCCACAAATGTGTGCTTTAACAGAAACACAAATGTCATTACATCCCAAATTAAGGCTACGTTCACACATTGCGTATTTTGCTGCTTCTCAGCATTTTTTGCTGCGTTTTCTGTATTTACCTGCGTTTTTTGCTGCGTTTTTTTTCCGCGCACTTTTTGCAGTGAAAACGCAATTCTGGCAAAGCCGCCCAGCCAAACCTATGGGTTATGACACAATCCATTCACACACTGCGTAAAAAGAATCACCATGTCAATTCTTTCTGCAGTTTTTCTATGCGTTTTTCCATTGCCCACATGATAAATGGGCTCTGAAAAAGCGCAGAGAAAAATGCAGAAAAAAAACGCAGTGTGTGAAAGGAGCTGCGTATTTCTCAAAATACGTGAGTAAAAAAGCGCAGCTGCGTAAAAATATGCAGTGTGTGAACGTAGCCTAAGGCTGCGTTCACACATTTGCGTATTTTGCTGCGCTTTTTTGCGCGTGCTTTTTGCCGCGTTTTTCGGCCGCGCAAAAAAGCGCAACAAAATACGCAGGGGCTTTCACACACTGCGCTTTCTTTACTCCAGAAAGCGCAGTGATGTCACAGAGGGGAGGAAAAATCCTGCTTCCTCCTCCCCTCTGTGACAGCCCCATTAGATTTCACAGTGTATTAATATACACTGCAAAATCTAAATTAAACAAAGGCAAGTGTATGTAAAATAAAAAAGAATGAATACTTCACCTGTCCGGTGCCTTCTCCCGCTGTCTGGTGCCTTCTGCCGCTCTCCGGTTCCAAGTGAGAGGTGTACTGAGAAGACCTGTGGTGACGTCAGAGGGGGGCGTTCCCAGCGCTGATTGGCTGTTCGCGGTCATGTGATATGTATCACATGACCGCGAGTGCCCGGGAACGCCCCTCTGACATCACCACAGGTCCTGTCAGTACACCTCTCACTTAGAACCGGAGACCAGACAGTGGGAGAAGGCGTCGGACAGGTGAAGTATTGATTCTTTTTATTTTACATACATTTGCCTCTGTTTAATTTAGATTTCGCAGTGTGTATTAATACACTGTGAAATCTAATGGGCGGCCACAGCTGTCACAGAGGGGAGGAGGAAGCAGGATTCTTCCTCCCCTCTGGGAGAATACGCAGAAGTAGCTGCGTAAACAATTGACATATCAATTGTTTACGGAGCTGCGCTTTCTCCCGGAAAACGCAGTGCGTATTTTTACGCAATGTCTGCACTGCAAAGTGAATTTCCCATTCACTTTGCAGGCAGACAAAAGGCACATTGCGTATTTTGAAAAGCACGCGTAAAAAAACGCGGCAAAATACGCAATGTGTGAACGTAGCCTTAGTCTGCATGGAGAAGGAAATGATAGATGATCTATACATCCCATAACTGCAAACACACAAATATCTGTGCACACACATACTTTCAAGGCTGCAATATTATCCAGACCAAGAAAGCAAGAGTGATTTTATTAGACAACGCAATAGCACAACACACTTAACAAAAGCGCTGTACAATAAAACGTAAAACGAGCGTCGTTGGACAGATAAGTTGGTGTGTGTAAAGTGGCCATTAGCTTTGCTTCATAGAGTGTTTGGTAGTTTGGGTCTGATCCAGAAATGGACTGTGAAATGCAGAAGTTTGAAGCTGGATTTAAGGCCCTGTCACACATAAAGAGATCGCTATTGGGATCGCTGTTGCGTCTCGAAAATCGTGACGCAACAGCGATGTCGTTCTGTGTGACAAGTACCAACGATCTGGCCCGTGCTGTGAGATCGTTGATCGTTACACACTGCTCTGGGTCATTCCTGCGTTGTTGCGCTCCTGCTGGGAACACTACATCGTTGTGTTTGACAGAGATAATGAGCAACGATCTCCATGCAACGCTATGGAGTGAAAATTCACAACGACCTCGGTATAATTCTGTTTGACATCTTACCAGCGATGTGTAAACGATGCACCAGCGAACTCTGCATTTCGTTATCGGGATCGCTGATGCGTCGTTATGTGTCGTTATGTGAGACTGGGCCTTTAGGCTTAATTCACACGTGTTTTTATTCAGTCTGTGAATGGACTTCAATACCCAACCTGACCACTGGGTCTCCTGACCAGGACTATGTCCATGGTACTGTATAGGTTCAAGTTAGGAGACCTGTGGTTGAGCAGAGTATTATGATCCAAGCATTAACCATATACTACATAAGTATGAATTCCGCCCTATGATGGGTCAGAATTTAGTATGTGAACTGTGTTTGATGCAAGTGTCGTTGCAGAACCCATAGAATCAAATTTTGTTTGTGAATGGACCATGTTTGGGATAGTTAATGATTGATTAATAAACACTGTGATACGTAGTGACTGATCTGTGTAACACATCCAAGCTGGACAATGAAACATTCGGATACAGTTACAATATCCAATGTCAGGTGATTCCATTTTACGTGTATTAGTGGAGAAGAAGAAGAACGTTTCCCAAAAATCCTCTTCACACCTTTGACTAAAAGCATGATTTTCTTTTGCTTCTCTGGCAAATGATGTATCAGATTACACGTCCGGATTGTGATATTGTAGTTGTAAGACATAACCCCATCCCGTGCACGCTGTTCTGAAGCGCGGTGGGTCGAGCCACAGGGGATATTACCACTGTATAATAATAGCATATACACAAGGAAGCCTGATTCTCACTGGTCTGTTTATAGCCTTGCAATGTCATGTAGTCTGCAGAGTCGTAGTGCAGGGCAAAGTGCTTCCCCAAGGTCAGTGTTAGAATAGCATTTACATGGCTCTCAGGGAGCCGCGCTGCCTCTGCACAGGACATGTTACATGTTCTAAAATCGGCCCCTTATCCGAGTCTTGTGCCAATATAGTATTCCTCCTCTGACTTTGAAGTGTCGCAATGAGCTTTCTCACACATTTATGTCCTTGGGCACACACGCTCCCGGATAAGCAGGTGACTCTTTGCATTATGTGATCCTGCTTCATGTGATTTTTTTTTTTTTTTTTTTTTCCAGTTGAGCTGAGGTTAATAGTCGAGTCAGAGAGTGCCGCTAATGACACCCGGCACCCACCATATGATGAGCTGCTGGATTTAGAATAAATTGCAGTCTATATGCGACATTTACTATACCTTACATCTTCCTTCACCTACGTCTCTGCACAAACCTAGTCATACAGACAGGGCTGTGGAGTCAGCAAGCCAAACATCCGACTGATTCCGACTCTTAGGGTACCGTCACACGTGGCGATCTCCCGGGCGATTCCATAGGCGACGCACGTGCACGCGCACGTATTTGCGTGTAGCCTAAGGTCGCCGTCGCCCATTTACACGGGGCGACAACTTAGGCGACGCTCGGGCGACAACCCGAACGGAAATTGCCTGAGCGTCGCCAAAGGCCCAGGGGCGATCAAGTTGCTGGTTGCCGCTTCCGCGTCACACAGAGCCACAATATTGGCGATGTGGGCGTAAATTTGAGCCGCATCTCGGAGATAGGCGTTAACATAATGTTGTGTGATGCCTTGAAGACGTGTGATTGGTTCCAAACAAACACCAATCATTATTTAATGTGTTCTTGTTGTTGTACTTGATAGACAACTCTCGTGTGTTGTGTCGTGGATTATTACTAAACGCATTGGCATTGCCAACAAGGCAAAACACGACGCTCGCGTATTGTACAGTGAATTTTTACAGCGCTTTTAGGTTATGGTTTGGGTGATAAACATATACAGATTGATAACGCTCGGGCGAATGAACGCACGGGCAATGTGTCACATGTTGACAGGGGCCCAGAAGCGCCGCATGAGCTACAGTATAATAAATGCAGGACGCCTGCAACTACAGCGCTCATGCAGCTTTTATTTTACATGTTTTTGCAATTGCGTTCTGTTAACATACATTTGTGCCAGCACATCTCTGAACTTTTAGCACACAGCCGCAAACACAGAGGCGACATCTATGTACAGTATGTACGCTCCTGGTTGAGACACCTTTGAACATCATCAAATATGGCGCCGAGGAACAAGGCAACCAATCGTAACGCTCGAGCTGCCACCAATCCACGCCACCCCCAGAGCTACTAAATACGCCCAGAAACACCTACCGGAATGGTATAGGTGATGTGTGCTGTAGCCTTTGACATCGCTCATGAGGTGTTACACAGGGTGATCAGCACACATCGCCCGAGAATGGTCGCCTGGTTTCACAGCTCTGATGTGAAACCAGGCGACCACTCAGACGTGTTGCCGTCGCCCATTTACATTAGGCTACGCATTGGCGATATCGCCGGCGACAGGCCACGCCTTAGCGTCGCCTGTGGAATCGCCCGGGAGATCGCCACGTGTGACGGTACCCTTAAATTTCCCTGAATCCAACTCCACCAAAATGGACAGCGACTTCATAATCATGGCTCTGCCATCAGTAATGGCCCCTTTACACGCAGCTACAGGTAACAGGTTTTCCAGAAGTAACTTACTGGCTGCAGTGAAATCATGGAGACATGGTTCTATCTTGTTGCTGTGTACAAATGGAACTATGTCTCCATGATTTCACTGCAGCCAGTAAGTTACCTGTGGAAAACCTGTTACCTGTAGCTGCGTGTAAAGGGGCCATAAGGGTACAGTTACACGCGGAAATATTGCTAGCAATTTCACAGGCAGTTTGCTGGTTGCAGTGAGATCATGGACACATTGTTTCATTTTGTTGCTGTGTACAAATGTAACAATGTGTCCATGATCTCACTGCAACCAGCAAATTGCCTGTGAAATTGCATGCAATATTTCGTTGTGTAACGGTACCCTTAGGGCCACTTTACACACACCAACTTATCTGTCCAACTTCTGACCAACTTACTGGTTGCAGTGAAATCATGGACACATTGCTCCATTTTGTTGCTGTGTACAATGGAACAATGTGTCCATGATTTCACTGCAACCAGTAAGTTGGCCACTTTACACACACCAACTTATCTGTCCAACTTCTGACCAACTTACTGGTTGCAGTGAAATCATGGACACATTGTTCCATTGTACACAGCAACAAAATGGAGCAATGTGTCCATGATTTCACTGCAACCAGTAAGTTGGCCACTTTACACACACCAACTTATCTGTCCAACTTCTGACCATTAGTCACATGTCCAACTCCAGCTCCGACTCCAACTCCTCAATTTCCCTAAATCTGACTCCACACAACAAGAGCACCGACTGCGACTTCACAGCCCTGCGTACAGGGCCACATTACAATTTGGTACAAGTGTATTGGATCTTGATATGGCAGCTATGACTTTGTAGTATAGTTGGTGGAATGTTAATGGCAGGTAAAGTATGAACATGCCTGCTATTATTGTAAGGGGTCCGAGCGGTCAAACCCCTCTGTTGATCAGTTGATACTTGGTACTTTGTATGTGATTTCTCCAAGTATACACTTAAACCAGATATCAGTGGGTTATGTGACCCAACATATAGTACTTGGGTCTGAATTAAGTACATCTGCACACAATTTTAAAAACCGAAACATTTAGAAACATTTTAAAAAGGTCTAATATATTGATAGATCTTAAAGAGGACCTGTCACCCCCCCCCCTGCTGCATAGCAATCTAAATGCAGCACTGAATGCAGCATGTCTGCTTCATTCAGGGAAGGGGTCCCCCATGTTTGTGTGCTGTGTACCCCGAGATATAGCTTTAGGCAAACTCACTGCTAAAAGTCATGAGGGCATTCCCTGGGGCTTGAGTCAGCTTGATTCACAGGGGCCATTTCCTCTGCCTCTCTGTGCCGCCTCCTGCTGTGCTGTTTATGCTTTCTTCAGACAGCTGGGCAGGAATCTGGCGCTGACATCGGGACAAATGAATTGCATGCTGTGTGCGGCAGGATGAGTGACCGAGAGCAGGAGAGGAGGAGGGCAGAGCCTGCACAGCAGGAGGTGGCACAGAGAGGCTGAGGGGGAGGGAATGGCGCCTGAAGAATCAAGCTTACTCAAGCGCTAGGGAATGCCCTCATGACTTTTAGCAGTGAGTTTTCCTAAGGCTATCTCTCGGGGTACACAGCAAATAGAAACACATGGGGGACCCTTTCCCTGAATGCAGCAGACATGCTGCATTCAGTGGTACATTTAGATTACCATGCAGCAGGGGGGTGACAGGTCCTCTTTAACATCAGATAGGGGGTGGTCAAAAACTGATAACCCTCAACTATTCTCATCGCTGGCAGAGGCCAGATATAAACTGTGAACAGAGCCAGTCCACAGCTCCTTACTCTGTAGTAGCTGTTCTTGGTACTGCAGCTCAGCCACTGCTAACTGTAAAGCTGTGTTCATATGCAATGTTTTTGCTGCATTTTTTTTTATTTTTTTTAATGGAAAGACTGCTTTTTATAGCACTAGCAAAAGCTGAGACTTCATAAATCACATTCTTGGTATTTAGTTTTTTTTAATTATTATTTTTCCTAACTGAATTTGAGAACGTCATTGTTTTCGCAGTCTGTCAATTCTTTAAGCAATTTTACAACAGTTTTTATTTTCACCAGAGAAAGCCGTGAAAAAGTTGAAGAAACAGCAAAAATGTTTTGCTGTGTTTTTGGTGAACACAACTTCAGCACTTCATTAAGCATGTAGTGTACACAAGGCACATATGTACCGTAATAAGCCTTTCAAAAACACTAAAAAATGACTTGAATTTATTTTGCCCCTCTTTCAAAATGCCAGATATGTATCCATAATAGGTGCTAGCCCATATGGTCACAAAATGCCCAGGCATGTTATCCGGATGGTTCTAGAGATAAGTCTCTTTATTGAGATTCCAGGATCGATCCTTCACTTTAACTTGTATGGTACCTTTACACGCCGCGACGGCAGGCTGGATACATCGCGCTACAAGCTACAATTGTAGCTTGTAGCGTCCATATCGCCTGTAGTAGCGGCGTCTGAAGAGGCGACGCTACAGCCGGCGACAGATACATCTGTTTATGGTCTCTGCTCATAAACTTAAGGCAACATCGCCGATTGTAGCGAGCTGTATCGGCGTGTAAAGAAGCAACGGAAGGCAACTCTGGACACCCGGCGATGTGGCTGCCATGTATCTAAGGCGTGACACAGTCGCCATGTTACCGCGCCCCATCTGCGATCATTGGAGGTCGCTCCTGCTTTATGATTGGTAGTCGCAGCATAGGGCGGGATATTTAAGGAGCTGACCAGTCACACTACACAATTACTCGAGCGTGCTGTATTAATCAGCCTACTGCGATGCCTGGCCAATCCTGATGATATTGCGCTGTCCTATCATCGTACGGACGGCTCGTAATCCAAGATTGTTGCACGCCTATGTGCTATCCCTGCTGCACCGGGTCCGCCCATAGTAGCTTGTTGGAGCGGTGTGTAAACATGGTACGCTACGCTACAGCTGGCTACTTGAGACACCCGGCGATGTAGCTAGCTATAGATGTAGCGTGGCGTAGCGCACCTTATGGCGGCGTGTAAAGAGAGTGCGTTGACCATTTGTAGCCGTTCGGGCGTGCTCGTGCACGTGAAGTAGCGCGATGTATCCAGCCTGCCGTCGCGGCGTGTAAAGGTACCAGTAGAGATTTACTGTAGGGGTCCATCTTTAATATCAAATGATGTGGACTATAAGTGGTTCAGGGACAGCCGTAGAGGAATGGGGGCACCAATTGTCTAGGATGAAAATCCTCCATTGTTAAGTAGGGTCCATCTTCCTTAGGGATAAGCCCCCTCTGACTCCTATTTAGGGACCAAAAATCCATGTGTCACTTTTTGGTTGTTTTCTTGTAGGTCTATCCTTTTGGAATTTTTATTTTTATTTTTAATTTATATGGGGTACTTTCTTCTGATAGACGATTACATTTAAGTACCTATATTGCTATTGTCATTTTTCTGTAATTTTTCTAAACCCTTTTTAAAACCTGCACCACTTTCAAATTACCTAACAGATGGGTACAAGCATGTCACAAGTATTTATGGTAGTCGTTTATGGGTAATTCTTTTTATGTTAATCTCTACACTTGTTGGATCTGTGCTGCCACAATCATTAGCTGGGTAAGAAGTAGGATTTTTTTTTAATTTTTTTTATGAGGATTAAAAAAAATTTCAGATGTACTTTAAAATATCAGTTAAATATGTTCAATGAGAATTCTAAATTCTCCAATTATCATTTAAAGGGAACCTGTCATCCAAACCATGGGATCATAGATCAAAGCCTGACTGCACGACGGCTGCTGTGTATACATATCTAGCAGCTGTGTTTCAGTGAAAATGTATTGGACAGAGCCGTCCGGTATGGCGTATATTTTCTCTGGAATGCCAAAGCATGGTTTGGCCAGCATGAATCGGATTTCAAACTCCCTTTAAATATGCTGCTTTGTTTGGTAAACCTTATAAGTTACTTGCCCCCTAATGTGACGGCTGGGAGTGTGACACCCCAACAGTTATGGGGCCGTCACACGCGTCAATATCGCGTGCACGATCACTGCTGCACGTGACGTTGCAGCGATATTGACGCGTGTGACATGCTCAATCAACCAGCGATAAATCGCTGGTTGATGGTCGCCAGGTTTTAGAATCTGTTCTAAAACCTGACGACAGTCGCCCTGGTGGACACGCAGTATCGCTGCGTGTGACACCGGGAAATGCGATCAGCCAGCTCCCAGCGCCTCTCAGGAAGCGCTGGGAGCTGGTATCCAGGGTAAACTGCAGGTAACTAGGCAGCGCGCGCTGCCTAGATGCCCGATGTGTACCTTAGTTACCAGCCTTCTCCGCTCACCGACTGGTATCTAAGGTACACAGCGGGTAACTAGGCAGCGCGCACTGCCTAGTCACCCGCAGTTCACCCTGGATACCAGCCTGCAGACATCATGGAAACGATATAGAAATCCTTTCCACGATGTCGCTGGTAAAATGATCGCTGGTGAGTCTGCCTGTGTGACAGCTCACCAGTGATCAGCTGTCAATGTCGTCAGCGATCAGATCACTGACGACATTGACGCGTGTGACGGCCCATTATTTACCGGTGTCGGTCGGGAGTTATCAGATGATTCCAGCCACTGTGGAAATGAAGGAGCTTCTCAGGTTAATGTGACCATTTCTGGTACTAACTGACCGGCGAGGATGTTGGATATCGCACACCCACAGATCGGCTATTGATAGCATAGCTTAAGGATAGGCAATCAATAAATAGTAGTCACAAACCTCTTTAATCTTTGGGCAGTTTATTGTACAGTCAAAAATCAGCAAGTTGGTGTAGTGGAATCCCTCATTTTTAAATTAATTTTTTACTAATTTATATATTTTTTCTGTAATTGAATTCTATTCAATTACAATTTTTATTTATTAATTATATATTTTTTTTTATTTATTAATTTTTATTTAATTTTTTGTTTACAAAAAAAATCACTTGGATATCATCAGTGCAGTGCGATGTTTCACTCGACTGTATGAGTGCAAATATGCTGAGACTCGCTGTCAAATGCAGCATGCTTTTTTTTTTTTTTTTTTTTTTTTTTTTCTTTTTCTTTTCTTTTTCTTTTTTTATTATTTGTTTTCTAATGTCGATTAAGCCTGAGAAAAAATTTGCTGATACCCTGCCTCATTGTTTAACAATGGTGCGAGTGTTATCTGATGTTAGATTGAACTGCACTCGTCCATTCTAAACACAAATGGAACCGAGGCCTCAAACTTTTATCAGAGTGAGATCTATTGTTCTTGGAAGTGGTGAAATAATAAAAATAAATTGAGATCATCATCTTCTATCAACAAGCAATTATATGCTTTTGTAGTGGCCAGCACAAAGCTATGCAAGGCATGAAACACTGACACGCCTCTCCAGCGGGTTTTTTCTCTTAACAGCGCTAGAGGAGTGCTTTAAATGTCTTTCACTTGCCCTCTGGCATTTTCATCCTTATTCAACACCATGCTGGTGCCTCAGTGCCATCTTGTGCCCATAACTTCTGAGTTCCGCCCAGTCAAAAGTTATGTCACAAGCTCCCAATCTCTAAAAGAATGAAGCCACTGGAAGGTGAGTATCAGACAGTGGAGGGGCGTATCTAGGGGAGTGCAGCCGGACCTTTTGCACCGGGCGCGACTCTGCGGGGGGGCGCCGCTGCGCCGGTGCCATCATCAGGTCGGGCATCCGGCGGTGGCACTACAGCACCGGTGCTAATCTCCTCCGCGCCGCCCTCCACGTGCGCAGCCCCTGCTGCTTATCCGCCCCCTGGCAGCAGTTCCAACCCCTCCCCCTCCCGTGTCACGTCGCGGACGCGCTGCGGCCGACGTCACCCGGCGGCCGCAAACAGTGAGCGCGCGCCGCAAGTACAGTGGGACACAGAAGAGGAGCTGCTGCTGCAGCAGCCTGCCTCCCTCCCACCTCCTGAGTCGTCTGGTCCGTCCTGACTAGTAGGTACTACTCTACTAGAGTAATTAAATTGTAATAAAGTAACCCAGGCGCAGGAAGGGGGGGGAGAGTTATGAGGTGTATATATAATATATGTATACATCAGGCGCAGGCACCCACTATGAGGTACTATACCTCATAGTATGTGCCTGCCTGGTGATGTATACATATATACACCTCATAGTGTGCCTGCCTGATGTATACATATATATACCTGAGGCACACACTATGAGGTGTAATAACCCCCCCCCCCCCCCCCCCACCGATCCTCACCTTCCCCGGGGGGGGGGGCGCCGAAATAGAGCTGTGCCCCGGGCGCCATGAACCCTAGTTACACCTCTGGATAGGGGGCAGGAGACTTATGGTGGGTTTACACGTCCCAACGTCGGTCCGACATTGGATCCGACGGCGCGGGAGCGCGCTTTTTCTGGGCAGAATTCCAACATCGTATAGGAGCTGTCACACAGCGCGATATCGGCATACAACGTCTCTTGATGTCTACGCCCCCCGACCCAGGAATGACCATTTAACATGGGAGTGAATAGGGACGTTGTACTTCACATCGGAGTTGGGTGTTTACACAGTGCGATCCGGCTCCAACCTGCATCCAATATCGGCTCGTTGAATAGCTGGCTCATTCGATCCCCGATACCGGTTTGACATCGTTCGTGCATCGTATTAGTCATTTACACCATACAATGCACGAACGGCATCGGGTCCAACGCACGAACCATGTGACTTTTGATCGGAGTTGGATGCCGATATCGGGACGTGTAAACCCACCATTAGATTTAAAGCACCACTACAGCAGTGCACTAAAAAAAGCCCTGAAGTTATGCTTTAAAGCTGCGGAGAACTTCACTTTTTCTACACTTCACTTGAATAGGAGAAACTGCAATCTGGCAGCAGCTTCTAAACCATGCACGGAGCTATGGTGTTCCTCGCGATGCTTTGCTTTATTTTCGTTGTTGGCCAAACAGACCTGATAATTGAGGGTGTCGGGTGTTGGATCTTCCAAATCCCGTATTGATAACCTATCCAGAGAATACTGGACAGCCCCTTTTGAAATGGTAATGACATTTTCAGGAAATTTCTAGCATACAAATGTATGTATGAAGAACTGAAATTGAAATGTACATTCTTAAAAGACCAGCCACCACAGCCTTGTGATCAGTGAACTATTGCATCCCTCCTGTTGTGAATCATCCAAATTCTGCATTCATGTCTTCTGTGAAATCACATGATTTTTAAAGCGAACCTGTCACCCCCTCCAGGCATCTAAAGATAACATAGCCACCTTCTGCAGCACTAAGGCTGCATTCTGACAAGGTGTCTATAGCATTTATGCTCCCTTGATTCACTGAAATAAAGACTTATATAAAATCTGTTTCAAACCAGACCCAAGACCGGGAGGCGGGTTTTCAAGTGTCTGTCTCCCTCCTCTGTGGTGTCAGTCATCCCTCTCTGCTCTCTGTGCACCGCCTCCAGGGCCACCTACCTGCATTACAGAGCTTTGTCAGCTCTGCTACAACATAGAGCTGCTGTTATAGGAGACCCCACAGTAGTAAATCTAGCAGGAGGACCCTGAGCAGACAAAGCACTGCCTGCTACATAGCAGCCTTGAGCTGAGCTGTCAGCAGTGCAGCAGAGTTGAGTTTGTGCTTTAGATCAGGGGCTGAGGACGGAGCAATGCTGCTGGGTACAAGAAACTGAAAGTGAAAACTGCTCAGCTCAAGGGCTGCTACGTAGCAGGCAGTGCTTTGTCTGCTGTTCTGCTCACGATCCTCCTGCTAGATTTACTACTGTGGGGTCTCCTATACCAGCAGCTCTATGTTGTAGCAGAGCTGACAAAGCTCTGTAATGCAGGTAGGTGGCCCTGGAGGCGGTGCACAGAGAGCAGAGAGGGATGACTGACACCACAGAGGAGGGAGACAGACACTTGAAAACCCGCCTCCCGGTCTTGGATCTGGTTTGAAACAGATTTTATAAAAGTCTTTATTTCAGTGAATCAAGGGAGCATAAATGCTATAGACACCTTCTGAGACTGCAGCCTTAGTGCTGCAGAAGGTGGCTATGTTATCTTTAGATGCCTGGAGGGGGTGACAGGTTCGCTTTAAGACAAGAAACTGAAAGTGCATGAAGAACTGGGAATAGTGTGTGCACGCCTTCTTCACTCACTCCATTTTTAGCACTGCACATATCACCTCTAGCCATCATTCATACCGGATTTGTTTTCACAGTACTTTTTATGCTGACTCATTGGAACAATTCGAACAATGAGTTTGCTTAAAGGGAACTAGTCACCTAGTTTATGCTCCCAAACCTATCACTACCTGTCAATGCAGTTTCGTAGTACATCCATAACCATCACTGTCTGACTTACATGTGTCCTGTACTTGCTGGGAAAAATGCTTTTGACATTTTTGTATTCAAATCTTCATGGTGTCGGCCAGACTGTAGACATCGTGGTTATTCTCTAATCATCCATCTCCCCCACCCCTCATGCCGTGTATCACGTCCGGTGGGTGTGATATCCTGCTTCCCATGCGCTCTCCCAGTGGTCGTACTATGTGCTCTTCTTCCATATATGACACGTGGCCGCATCATATCGGGTCATGCGCAATCTTGTTAGCAGTGGAGTGTAAGGTGTGGCTTCATAATGCACATTGCGCATGCCCTGAAGCCCTCAGTCTGTCGGCACGCGGTTATGTGCTGCCGTAAATAAAGCTGCTGTAAAAGCTGTAAATAAAACTACCGTAAATGAAGGCTCATGAAGCTGCTCAACTGTGCACTTGGGTAATCCCGACTGACGGCACCTAGCACAGTCTGAGCCTGCTTGTGTTTCTAAACAGACCTGTGTGCCTGTTCAGAGTATTGAAGCAGAGCTGAACATACTCAGCATGTGGATTATGTCAAAGAGAAGGGTGGTTTTTTTTTGTTAATAAAGATGGAGGCCCTAAATGTGTTTGTTTTTATTTCAATTAAAATATTATTTTCTGTTTGGTTGCTAGAAATTCATAATGACTGGGCTAATTTAGCTTGACATCATGAATTTCGGGCTTAGTGCTAGGCTAGCTGACAATACAAACCCCATTATTACCCAGCGTACCAATGCCACCAGGTCTGCGGGTAAAGCCGCTTCGAAAGAATGCAATTTTCATGCGCTTTACCTGGCTCGTACAGTGACCCTGGTGGTGTTGCCTTGCTAGGTAATAATGGGCTTAGTGCCAGCTTTGTATTGTCTGCTGGCACTTGGCCCAAAATTCATGATGTCAGGCTAAATTAAACAAAGCCACCATGAATTTCTAGTAAACGTTAAGAAAACAAAACAGAGAGAAAAACATTTTAATAGAATTAAAAATACAAACACATTTAGGGACTCCATCTTTACTAACAAAAAACCCTCCATCTGACATAATCCACAGGCAGAGCATGTTCAACTCTGCTTCATCAATGTGAACAGGGAGATGTAAATATTTGTAAAGAGTTTTATTAACCTCTTACAAGCCACAACGCGTTTCCGCAGCAGAGCGCTGCCTTTATCAGTTGATGCAAGAGGAATTTTGCCAGAAAGTGACTTATTTATAAAATCTAACACCATGCTATTGGTTAAACAATTAAGCAATCAATGATTACACACATTGGTTACAATTAACCCTATAGACACCATTTTCAAGATCACAGATTACCAATACAATATCAAATTGTTATGTTAAAAACAATAAAAAAAAATCCTATGTAAGGCCCCTTTGACACGGACGTACATCCGAGAAACACGGCAGACCCGGACAAAAAAAACCGCACCCCCCGCACACTGTCCACGGGGCCTACCACGCGCTTGCCAAGGGCCCCGTGGACGGTGCGTGGGGCTTGCTGCGGTTGGGTGGCGGATGCGGTTTTTTTTGTTCGGGTCTGCCACGTTTTTCGGATGGACGCCAGTGTGAAAGGGGCCTTAGGCTAGGGTCACACTTGCATGTGTTTTTTAAGGTTCCTATTTCCAGCCTGCGTTTTTGGGCTGCCTTTTTGCTGTTAGGTGTGGAGCAGCCTTAAACGCATGCAAAAATGCATGGTTCCATTTAGTGCCATGCGTTTTTGTATGCGTTTCTCATAGAGCCCCATGAAAAAAAAAAAAAGCATGCGGTTTTGAAAGCACCAAAAAATGCATCATGATGCATTTTTTTGGTGCTGAGCCAAAAACGCATCCAAAAAACGCATGGCACTTTAGACATGCGTTTTTTGCATGGGGGCCTATGGATGCGTTTTTCCATGCGCTTTTCACAAAAGCCAAGTGTGAAAAATGCATGGAAAAAATGCAAGTGTGACCCTAGCCGACATAGGTTTTTTTTTTTTTTTTTTAGTGTATCTGTGATCTTGAAAATGGTGTGTCTTTAGGGTTACCGTATATACTCGTGTATAAGCCGACCCGTGTATAAGCCGACCCCCCTACTTTTGCCCCCAAAACCTGGGAAAACCTATTGACTCGTGTATAAGCCGAGGGTGGACACCAGCACAGGTATACAGCCCCCAGCAGTGTGGTATACAGCAGCCTCCCCAGTGGTATATACAGGCCCCAGCAGTGTTACAGCAGCAGCCCCAGTGGTGTATACAGCAGCAGCCCCAGTGGTGTATAGAGCAGCAGCCCCAGTGGTGTATAGAGCAGCAGCCCCAGTGGTAGTATAGAGCAGCAGCCCCAGTGGTAGTATAGAGCAGCAGCCCCAGTGGTAGTATAGAGCAGCAGCCCCAGTGGTAGTATAGAGCAGCAGCCCCAGTGGTAGTATAGAGCAGCAGCCCCAGTGGTAGTATAGAGCAGCAGCCCCAGTGGTAGTATAGAGCAGCAGCCCCAGTGGTAGTATAGAGCAGCAGCCCCAGTGGTAGTATAGAGCAGCAGCTCCAGTGGTCGTATAGAGCAGCAGCTCCAGTGGTAGTATAGAGCAGCAGCCCCAGTGGTAGTATAGAGCAGCAGCCCCAGTGGTAGTATAGAGCAGCAGCCCCAGTGGTAGTATAGAGCAGCAGCCCCAGTGGTAGTATAGAGCAGCAGCCCCAGTGGTAGTATAGAGCAGCAGCCCCAGTGGTAGTATACAGCAGCAGCCCGCCCGCCACCCCCATCAGTATACAGGCACCCCCCATCAGTATCCAGGGCCCCCCCCCCTTGCGGCCGCAAACCTGTAAAGTAAGATCATTATACTTATCACTGTCCTGTCGCCGCCGTCCCCGCCGCTGCCATTGCGCTCCTCCGGCTTCATCCAGCGTCTTCCTCCTCTGGCGCACAGACAATGATGTCATTGCCTGCGCCCACCAGAGGAGGAAGCCGGAAGAAGCCGGATGAAGCCGGAGGAGCACGATGGCAGCGGCGGGGACGGCGGCGACAGGACAGTGATAAGTATAATGATCTTACTTTACAGGTTTGCGGCAGCAAGGGGGGGGGCCCTGGATACTGAATGGGGGGCGCCTGTATACTGATGGGGGTGGCAGGCGGGCGGCCTGCCATATGACTCGCGTTTAAGCCGAGGGGGGGACTTTTCAGCCCAATTTTTGGGCTGAAAAACTCAGCTTATACGCGAGTATGTACTGTAATTGTAACCAATGTGTGTAATCATTGATTGCTTAATTGTTTAACCAATAGCATTGTGTTGGATTTTATAAATAAGTCACTTTCTGGCAAAATTCCTCTTGCATCACCTGAAGAGGGCAACGCTGTGCTGCGGAAACGCGTTGTGGCTTGTAAGAGGTTAATAAAACCTTTTTACAAATATTTCCATCTCCCTGACTCTTCCTGATCCTAGCGCTCCACAGATCGTTAAATTGCCATCTCCATTATCCATACCTTCGGGTAATACCGGCAGGAGCAGCTCTGAGCAGGAGGAGAATCTTTAAACATCGTTCCTAAACTACAGGTCCTGCTGGAAGAAGCTTGCATTCACCACCAAAGGACCTGTGGTGATGTATTTCTGGTCTGGTCAGATGACCGCAGCATAGATCTTCGGGCTCTGTGGATACTGCCAGCTGTCCCTGCAAACGCCTCCAAGGAGGAGGCATAACACTGAGACGATACACCGCAGTTGTGCAGGGCGTGCACAACCACCTATGGTGAGTGGCCCCACGGCCCCTTCCAACAAATTTCCCTTGTTTAAACTTCCTTCACATGCACTCCCACCCCTTGCACTCTTGTCTGTCATCACTGTGAACAGACAAATTAAATCTGTTCAAAGGGACATGCAGGCTTAAGGCCCCATTACACGCTGCGATGTCCCAGCGATCCCACCAACGATCATTATCGCTTGGACATCACTATCTGATTGCTGGTGAGCAGTCACAAAGACAGACTCACCAGCGATCAGCGACAAGTGAGAACGCAGGTAATAAGGGTAAACATCGGGTAACTAAGCATAGCACTGCGCTTAGTCACCCAATGTTTATCCTGGTTTGCAGCTTCCCAGTGTGCCTGTGCGGCGCTGGGCATCGGCCGGGAGGTCATTGATCGTTGGTCTCCGCTGTCACACACGCCGATGCTGGCCACCCAGTGGGAGACCAACAATCAACAAATGGCCATTTACAAACTATCAGCGAGCTGGTCGTTGGTACATGTCACATGCAGTGGCTTCGCTACGAGGTTGCTGCAACATCATAAAACTGGTGATTTGCAACGATAGTGTTAGCGATATCGGTGCATGTAACCCAGCCTTTAGACTGAGCTGGTTGCCATGAGAAAGGTCAGTTGCATTCACAGCTGAGCCGTGAACTCGTGCGACCTCCCTCCCCACCCCCATACCTTCCCCCGACTCTGACATCACCGTAAACAGTGTGGTTCTTGGCAGTGATTGCAATGACGTCCAAGTCGGGGTTATCAAAGTGCACAGCTGAGCGGCTTCATGAGCCATAGTTTTACGGCAGTTTCATTTTCAGGTTTTATGGTGGCTTCATATATGGTGGCTCTTCTACTTTTACAGCAGCACATGACTGCATGCTGACTGACTGGGGGCTTCAGGGCATGTGCAGTGTGCATTATGAAGCTGCTCCGTACACCCCACTGCTAACAAGAGTGTGCATGACCGGATATGACGCGGCCACGCTTCATACCCAGAAGAAGGGCACGTAGTACGACCACGAGGAGCGCGCATGGGAAGCAGGATATCACACCCACGGGGGCGTGATCAAAGGAGCAAGGGGTTAGAGGGAAGATTAGAGAACGCCCCAGTATCTACAGTCTGGCCGACACCATGAAGATTACCATACAAGAATATAAGTAATCAAAGCATTTTTCCCAGCTTACAGGACACATTTAGCTCAGACAGGGATGATTACGAATGTACTAGGAAACTGCAGTGTCAAGTAGTGACAGGTTTGGGGGAATAAAATAGGTGACAGGTTCCCTTATAAGGGTATGTGCACATCAGTCGTTTTGTGGGCTGCTTTTTGCCAGTTTCCGTCGGCGATTTCCGCTGAGTTTTATGTTAATTTATGTTAATCCTAGCCACCGGTTGGATTAACATGCTACTCAATGGAGTTTAGAAAACGCTGTCTACATTAGAACGGTTTTTTTCTGGTCGTTTTCAGTTTTTTCACCGGTTTTCCACCGGTTTTCAAAGATAGAGCAAGTGACTTCTTTTGAGCGTTTTTCCAGCGGTTCCAGCTTACAAGTGCCCCAAAAAAACGGCCTAAAACGCTAAGAAAAACCGCCAGAAAACCGGCGACAAAACGCTGTATAAACGCTATAAAACCGCTCAAAAAACGCTAAAAAAACGCTAAAAAAACGATGGACACTGCTGAGGTCAGAAAACTCAGTTTCTGCCATTCTCCACCGGTTTCAGGACGGTCTGCAATGATGCAGAAACGTCAGATGTGCACATACCCTAAAGGGGTTTCCCACAAACAAAGTTGATTTTAAACAATAGATCTTATAATAAGTTCCACAATTGCAAATAAAAACCGTTCCTGTGCTGAGAGAATCTTATATGTACTGTGTAATGGAGTGTCTCACTGTACAGGGACATGGTCTGATTATATCTCCTGGGCAAGGGGAGTTAAGGTCCTGTCACACATAACGAGATCGTTGTAACGTCACAGATTTTGTGATGTAACAACAATCCCGCTAACGATGTCGTTATGTGTGAGACGTACCAACGATCTGGCCCCTGCTGTGAGATCGTTGATCGTTACACACTGCTCTGTATCATTTGTACGTCGTTGTGCTCCCACTGTGAGCGCTACATCATTGTGTTTGACAGAGATAATGAGCAACGATCTCAATGCTACGCTATGGAGTGACAATTCCCAACGACCTCGGTATAATTCTGGATCGTTGCTGAAGTCGTTGGTGACATCGCTGGTGAGATACCTGTTTGACATCTTACCAGCAATGTGAAAACGACGCACCAGTGATCCTGGCAAGGTCGTATCGGTATCGCTGGTGCGTCGTTATGTGTGACGGGGGCTTAAGGGAAGGACTATACAAACATTACGGCATGGGATCATAGCTGATTTGTTTTTGTGAGTTAAAACATTTTCCTGCCTGTTTCTAAAAAATGTTTTACCACAAATCTAGTCTCCCAGCCTTCCCAACTGCTGTGATCGCTATTGATTGCATGGCATTTAGGGGATAGAGCAGCCAGTGGCTTTTCAGGCATGGCCCTATCTATGACAGCTGTATCTTGGCTATCACTTAATCTGAGCTTCTAGCGGTAATCTTGAGTGTGAAGCTCCTGTGCCTACACAATCACCAGGACGTACACATCTATCTATCTATCTATCTATCTATCTATCTATCTATCTATCTATCTATCTATCTATCTATCTATCTATCTATCTATCTATCTCTATATCTATATATCTCTATCTCTATATCTATATATATATCATTTATTTATGATATATATATATTATTATAATCTCTCTCTCTCTCTGTCTCTCTCTCTCTCTGTCTCTCTCTCTCTCTCTCTCTATATATCTCTATCTCTATATATATATATATATATATATATATATATATATATAATATATATATATATATAATATATATATATCTCTCATGCGATGCTTCTCTAATTTGTGTAATTGACAGCACCTGTAACTTACCTGTGGCACCTGACAGGTGTTGGCAATAACTAAATCACACTTGCAGCCAGTTGACATGGATTAAAGTTGACTCAACCTCTGTCCTGTGTCCTTGTGTGTACCACATTGAGCATGGAGAAAAGAAAGAAGGCCAAAGAACTGTCTGAGGACTTGACAAACCAAATTGTGAGGAAGCATGAACAATTTCAAAGACCTGAATCTTTCTGTGTTTACCGTGCGCAGTGTCATCAAGAAGTTTAAAGCCCATGGCACTGTGGCTAACCTCCCTAGATGTGGACGTAAAAGAAAAATTGACGAGAGATTTCAACGCAAGATTGTGCGGATGGTGGATAAAGAACCTCGACTAACATCCAAACAAGTTCAAGCTGCCCTGCAGTCCGAGGGTACAATGGTGTCAACCCGTACTATCCGTCGGCGTCTGAATGAAAAGGGACTGTATGGTAGGATACCCAGGAAGACCCCACTTCTTACCCCGAGACATAAAAAAGCCAGGCTAGAGTTTGCCAAAACTTACCTGAGAAAGCCTAAAACGTTTTGGAAGAATGTTCTCTGGTCAGATGAGACAAAAGTAGAGCTTTTTGGGCAAAGGCATCAACATAGAGTTTACAGGAGAAAAAAAGAGGCATTCAAAGAAAAGAACACGGTCCCTTCAGTCAAACATGACGGAGGTTCTCTGATGTTTTGGGGTGGCTTTGCTGCCTCTGGCACTGGACTGCTTGACCGTGTGCATGGTATTATGAAGTCTGCAGACTACCAACAAATTTTGTAGCATAATGTAGGGCCCAGTGTGAGAAAGCTAGGTCTCCCTCAGAGGAAGAAACTCATTGATGGTTACCGGGAGCGGTTGATCGCAGTTATTTTGGCTAAAGGTTGTGCAACCAAGTATTAGGCTGAGGGTGCCAATACTTTTGTCTGGCCCATTTTTGGAGTTTTGTGTGAAATGATCAATGTTTTGCTTTTTGCTTCATTCTCTTTTGTGTTTTTTCATTGAAGACAAATTAAATGAAGATAATAATACCAAAGAATTTGTGATTGCACTCATTTTCAGGAAGAAACTGAGTATTATCTGACAGAATTCCAGGGGTGTCATTACTTTTGGCCACAACTGTGTGTGTGTATATAATATTATAAATATCATAGTTGTCTCAGTACAGGGACATTATTTTAAAGAGTTGTCTGGGCTTTTTGTAGAGTTTCTATGTGTACCAGGTCTTGTCTATGCACAGAGAGCCGGCAGCTGAAGTCCTTGGCTCCACTAACAGCGCTGCCAAAGAGGGCTAGGTGAACTCACACACTATATTGCCTAAATATACCTAAATCTGCAGGGGGTTGAATACTACTTGTAGGCACTGTATACATTTGCAAATTACAGGTAAATACCATTCCAGATACAATCAACACTTTATCTGCACAGGAAAGGTTGCAATCAAAACTCTGCTCTACCTGCTGTACCCCAAGCCTGTCAAGGACAGGGACACAACAGTATTTTATACCAATTTGTAAACCTATACAAAGTGCAAGTGCCTAGTTAGAGAGTATCCATACCGCACCACACTGCCCAGCACCTCAACATTTCGCTCACCGCTTCGTCAGGAGGTGCTGGGGCAGTGTGGCGGTCACCTTATATAGCCATATCCATTTGTTACCCTCGTTACAGCTGTATAATGGCGCACACCGTCTGCGCCTGCCCGCATCTGTCCGCGTCCCGGAAGCGCCGCCTGTGCATGCACAGGTTCGTCACAATCCATTGGACGGCGGGATCACGTGGGAGGCTGGGACGCTGCAGACACTGCGCGCACCACGCAGGCTTCAACACAAACACTCCCCCTGGATGTTCCCTGGCAGACGCAAATAGGTGATATCTGGGCAACTATGCAAAATGTTGACAGGATGTATATTACAAACTGTGAACATTTTCCAGCCTAGATGCACATAGAAATTCTACAAAAAGCCTACGCAGCCACTTGGAAATGTATTATTCTTTCAAGATCTGTTGATTTTATAATGAACGTTTTGTGTCAATACCCCTTAAATTTTACCAAATGACAACCTATTCCAGTGTGCAGAACATTTTCTCCACCCTTTGTGACCTTTCAAGTGCTCATTTTTCAATAATTACTAGTTGTAATGACTGCAAAATATGTGAAGAACAAATCTGCTTTTATTTATTAAGAGTTTGTTTCAGCACATTAAAGGGAACCAACCACCCCCAATGACCCCCCCGGACTATTAATATCAGTCCCTACACACAGCACATACATGTGCTGCAATGATTTTTGCTAAAAAAACCGGTTTTTAAAACTTAAGATAATGCTTTTGAAAGTTTAAAACGAAGGGACGGTTGGGCGTTACTTATCTGTGTGAAAAGCCGGGTTGCAGCTGTCAGTCATCCCCCCCGTGTCCCGCAGCAGCAGTAACGGCCAGCCCTTTGCAGCGTCACAGCCCTGTGCACGGGCTCGCATGCCCGTGCACACGTCATCATCTACAGCCGGGTTGGGAGCGCGCGCTCTGACTTCCTGCGCGTTTTAAAAACCAGTTTTTTTAGCAAAAATCATTGCAGCACATGTATGTGCTGTGTGTAGGGACCAATATTAATAGTCCGGGGGGGTCATTGGGGGTGGTTGGTTCCCTTTAACTTCAATGACAAGTAGAAAATTGGCCTTTTGTTACAACTCTGGTGCTAAATAAAATTGGAAATTCCACCAGCTTATGTAATAACTTTTCTGAGTAAGGCTGCAAACCTAAAACTATTATTCTGCTTAGTGTTGAAATATTAAGTATTGTAACACAAACCAGGTTTGGATGCCAAATTCAAAAGTGTATTTCACCATCTGACAATGGAAATTGATTACTGGACCTAAACTCTAGCCTCATGGGATAAATAAAGCTGTAGATGTCAGTCCACAAGTCCTGAAGTTGGGATCTGTACTCGGACCATGATTGCTTAAAGGGAATCTGTCAGCAGATTTTGGCTAATTAATCTGAGGGCAGCATAATTGAGGACACAAAAGCCTTAAGCCCCCGTCACACTAAGCGAGATCGCTGCTGAGTCACAAGTTTGGTGACGCAACAGTGATCTCGCTATGTTTGACACTTAACAGTGATCATGCCAATGCTGTGAGATCGCTGGTCGTGTCAGTCTCCTGGACCATTTTTGATCATTGGGGTCCCGCTGGGCAGCATGCATCGCTGTGCTTGACAGGGACAACGATCTCAATACTACAGGTCTGAGAGACAGGGTCCCAACGACCTCCGTATCATTCCGGATCGTTGCTGCATCGCTGGTGAGATGACTATTTGACATCTCACCAGCGACCACATAGCGACGCTCCAGCAATCCTTTCCAGGTCATATTGTTGTTTGGATCGCTGGTGCGTCACCAAGTGTGACGGTACCCAAATTCCAGGGATGTGTCACTTATTACGCTGTATGCTGTATTTACAAACAACAAGCGGTTTATCGGCCAGACAGAATATCTGTGTAACCCCAACACCACCACTGATTGGGATTTTATTGACAATTTTGTGTACAAAGGAAGCTGCCATTTGGGGGGGATGTGGAGTTACCCTCAAAGCTAAAGATTTAACTCTGCTACATTCTCCATCAGGCAAAAGAAGTATTCTATGAAAATTGAACCATGAAGTCAAGTAAGTGATATGTCCCTGGAATCAGGTTTATTTCCCTGTGTTATACTGCTCCCAGATTATATAGCAACAACCAGCTAAGGCTGCTTTCACATTTGTGATTTTGTAAATTCGCTGCAGATTTCGCAACATTTGCTGCGTAACGGTCGACTTGCGGCAAGCCCCATTCTCTATGGGACTTGCGGGAAGTGCAGTTTTGCTGGATCCGGCAAGACCACATGTTCTTTGTGAGTTCTGTTTGTCTTCTGATCAGACACAGGACCCTTTTGGGCATACATTCTATTTGTTAACTGATGCAAATAGAAGCGTAGGGGCCTGTGGATTATTATGGGGTTCATGTGGTTCTCATTTGGTGTCCACTTTTGAAAAATTTCTATATAGTGCAACTTTTATTCTGTTCTAAAATCATTTACAAAATGGAATCTATAGGGGCCGATAATAGACCCTCTGCTTCTTGCACCAATTAGCAAATTGGTCCATTCTGGGGATAAATTCAGTTTGTTCATTGTCGGGAACAAAACACACACATATTTCCAATAATATAACAATTTTTCGACTGTATTTCGTATAAGGCTATGTTCACATAGTGTTTTTGCATTTTTCTTTCTTTTTTTTTTTTGTGGCAGAAAAGAAGCTGTATTGTAGAATACTGACAAAGTGATAGGATTTCACCAATTTGAGTTTCTGCATCATTTGATCACCATAATTCTCAAACATTTTGTCCGTTCTTTCAGTGTTTTTACAGCTGTCTTTTTTAGCCATTGAAGGTAATTAGAAACTGAAGAAATGCTGCATTAAATTATATTTTGCAGCATGTTTAGTGAATAAAACCAGCTTTATTAATATGAACTGTAGACAGGTTATGTATGTAATCTGCTGCAAAAATCGCAGTTATTTGCTGTATTTGTATACAGCGTTTTACTGCCAAGAGTGACTGTTTTGTCATTAAACATATAAATTGACAGCTGGATCTTACCATACCCTTTGTGAAAGGGATGTGTCCTTATACAGTCTGACAACGTACATGTGGATACACCTTCAAATGGTAACACCCAGTTGTCAATTTATTTAATATAAATCTTGTAATAGAAGACTGGTACAATGTGCCGTTCACTGTAGATACAACGTAGAACTCGAAGATGCTCCAGAGATGAGTCATGGGGTATACAACAGTTGTGGTGAAAATCGAAAGCTTCCCAATTTAAAATATATACCGATCATCGCCAACATTAAAATATTGTGTATATACAGGTCCCCTTATACTTTCAAAACTGCTTTTGAGACATGGACTCCAGAACACCTTTCTAAGGTGTCCAGTGGTGTCTGGCACCAAAACGTTAAGTTCTTGAAGTTGCTAAGTGGGCCTTCAATGATTATATTTGTTTTTCGAGCCTATCCCACCAAGACATGGGGACTTTGGAGGCCAAGAACTGTCCTGTTCCTAAACAATTCTTAACAATCTCTCCAATGTAGCACGATGCAGTATCCTACTGAAAGATGTCACTGTGATGTGGAAAAAGAAATTGTGCCAAAGTGGGATTTTCAAGATTGGCAAACAATGTTTAGGCACATGGTGCATACTAAGGTGACATCTACATGTATATCAGGACGCAGTGTATTGTAAAGCCGGTTGTCATCCTTCTCTAGTGCAGCCTGTCGTCCTCTTTCGGGTAACTGAGGCACATTCATACGGCCTTCCATGTAATGTCAAATAAAATGTTTCATTAGAGCAGGCCACCTTCTTCCATAGCTCCTTCGTCCAGTTCTAATGCTCAAGTACGCATTGTTGTCACTTTTAGCAATGGACTGGGTCACCGTGAGTACTCTCATTATCACATCTGCACTTGTGAATATGTAGAAAGCATTCATGGGCTTGTAGCGTGAAAGCAAATTGTCACTTAACTATAAGGTCAAGGAGTGTCCTAGAGAATGAATGTTGAGGTGGCGGAGCATGCACACTGCTGCTCTATTATAATAGGGTTAGAAGTACCCTGTTCTACGAATCTGTGCAGGGCCTCCGCCTATCAACAGATTTGCTGGATAATCAGTATTAAGCTTTTCATACCGTAGTAACTCTACTGTGGGATCAGTCCAAAAATGGCTGGTCTTCATTCCTTGAGTGCATCAGTGAGCCTCGGGAGTCTATGGCTATGTCGCTATTCATTGCTTTTGTAACTACTAAGCACTACATGCTGGAAACGTCACAGAAGATCTGCCATTTGAGAGCGCCTCTGGTCAGGTTGTCGAGGCATCAAAATTTTTTGGTGCATGTTCAATCCATTAAATCCCTACACATGGCCATTGCTTACAAAACATTCATGACTGTTCATTCACTGCCTAATCTACCTACCCCCTGGTAACCACCATTGTCACCACATATAAATGTTTTTCAGCTCACCTGTCACTTTATTTTTTGCTAGAACAATATATTAAAATTATTCAATTATTATATCTTAGTTATGGTATTTTTTTTTCTTTCAGTTTGTAATACAGTGGCTTATATTTTATTTCCCACCTGCACAAAATCCCAAAATCTGATGTAAAATCCAGCAGCAAATAACCATTTTTGTTTGTTTTGAGTTATACAAGGTTGCACATGGCTTGTTTGTGCAGTGCAGGCCTTCATGATGGTGGTGGATGGTCACTACGTACATATTCATATTTAACACTTTTCTACTTGAATTGCTTTTTCCTCTAGCTAAAATGTTGAATGTGATAAATAAGTGGACAGAAGATGACCGTTCTTCCTTCTCAGATCCACCCCTGTGAATGTTATTCACCTCTCACATTAAGGGCAGACATGACAACTTTCTGACAACTTAAGCTTTTAAACCAACATTTTATTGGAAATTGCTGACTTGAACTTCCATACATTTTGCATGAATGAAACTGCTATGTAGTCATTAATTGAAGTGGCTGAACACGTATGTGTGTTTTTTCAGCACATTAGTCCGAAATGCTTGTAGCTGCCGGATAACTGTTGTGTGTATTCCACAACCGATAAGGCTGCCAGCTGGGCAGATCCTTTTTGACTCGTGTCCACCAGTAATACATTGGTATAATGTTTATGGTTACTGCAAAGGATTGTGATGTATCAAAGCACAGGTAGTATCCTAAAATACTCCTTAATTGGGGAATATAATGGGACAGAGAACCGCATCTGCCGCCTAATGGCCGCACTTCGGCAAGCCCCGTGCATTCTCTATGGGGCTTGTGGCAAGTGCGGTATTGCCGCGATCCGGCACTTGCGCTAGTTGCGGGAAAAACGCAACTGACTGCAGTTGCCACTGCCAAAAGTGCCGGATCACGGCAATACCGCACTTGCCACAAGCCCCATAGAGAATGCTTGGGGCTTCCCACAAGTGTTACTGCAAGTGCGGCTGTTAGGCGGCAGATGCGGTTTTCTGTCCAGATCTGCCGGATCCGGACAGAGACACAGAAGTAATCGCATGATAATTTGTGTTCTTACGCTACATTCCCACAAAGAATTTTGGCGAGTCCTTGACACTACGTCTTTTGATGTGTCAAACCGTGTCTGTGGCTTGTGGTTTCAGCAAAATGGATGGGATTTATAGAAACCTCATGCACACTGTGCTTCTTTTTTATGCTGCGTAGACTGAGCTTCTGTGCGCTGAGTTATATGTGCAGATTTTCCCAATAGGCTCTCATTAGATATGGAAAATTTGCAGGTTCCACTGCAAAAACTCATCAAAACCGCATGTTATCCACACCTAAGAAACTCGGAGCCAAATACCCGGAAGTTTCAAATTAAAGCAGCTTTATTTAATGCATGACATCCCAAAAAGAGACAAAACAACGCAGCGTCAAAAATGCCTATTGAAAAAACACAAGTAGCACAATTTACATAAGATGCAGAAATTCTGCAACTTCTAAAGCTTATCATGGGAATGTAGCCTAAATGATCTTAGTAGTGTTTTGCCGAGTCTAGCTAAGTAACTCTGATGTAATGATGGCCTCTAGTTTAGGAGCTGGAGTTTGGCTACCTGCACTACCGCTGCACCCTAATATTTACTGTCAATTAGACGACGACTTAATGGGATTTACATTATATGAATACTTCAGTTCCAGCTGATGGGGAGAACAAACTATAGACTTCATTCACTGTTATTTTCTGTTGTCTTTTTTTCCACGCAGGAGAAAAACAGATCAGAATCTGATAATATTAATCAGTCTACGTTTGATCAGAGTGTTGTACTAGGGTCATCTGATTTTTCTCATACGTTCTGACAGTCCAAGAAAATCACCATTCAAATGCGGTCTAATGTTTGCAGACCGATTGACTGCATTGCCGACTTTTGATCCAACCCTTGGATCAAAATCGGACATGTCTCCATGGACTGAGTGTAAATAAGCATGAGAATGGGCCGCATAGACTAGCACAGGTATGATTGCTATCCATGAAAACCACACATAGCACACGTACTTGTAAGGATTTATTCACACGTAAAATTTTCAAGTTAGAAGTCTTTTTTAAACTACGTTCTCAAAAGGAGTTTTACGCAGAAGTAAAAAGAAACACTGGGCATAAGCAGGCTAATGAACTGTGGGAACAAAGCCTCAACGGGATAGAAGAGCCATGAACTGTGGTCGCATGGCCGTTGCTATGTGATATGCAGACTTCCAGCCAAAATCCTGCTAGAAGGCAGCAGTCTTATGCCTTTTGAGTGAGCTCATGCCGGATTCTGGGTGGGAGTATGCATATCACATCCTCAGGGCCACGTGACCGCCATTCCCGGCTTTGACACCGGAGAATCCTCTCAGTGCATGCAATACAAGGCTCACAAGTCTGAAGTCAGTGTGACACTGATGATTTTAACCAGTCTAGCATCATTGCAAAAAGGATTGCCCAAACATTCAGGCAATCCATGTTGTCAGTCTTGTTGTAGATTCTGTTTCACATCATTCTTTATACGTTAGCAATTTGATATGTCCAGATATATAATATAGTATCATGCATAAAATGTCCTTAAACTTTTTCTTTGCTTGCATTTTTATTTCCTTTCTTTCTTTTTTTCTTTTTTAAGGTTACACATTACAGACAGTATCCACCAAACACAAGCAAGGTATATTCATACTTTGAATGTCGCGAAAAGAAGACAGAAAACTCCAAGTTTAGGAAGGTGAAATATGAGGAAACAGTGTTTTATGGATTGCAGTACATTTTAAAGAAGTATTTAAAAGGTATGGATGCTGAATAAACCAGTTTTTATTTTTATTAATGTAATGCAACACAGAATTCTGCTAAGCATCATTTAAAGATTTTAGTGTCCATGGTCTGTTCGCTGTCTTATCTAATATGTCTACATTACCGTGTCCTGAGTCAGTTTATAACATGCTCACATTGAAGCACTAAACACTCTGCCCTAAAGGGGATGTCCTACAATATCAATAGATATTGGAATAATAAGTTACACAATTGGATTTGTAAACAAAAAAAGGAATGGTCATATCAGGTCATCCCGGGACATGGTCTGATCATCCCACTTCTCCTGGGCGGGGAAGGACACAATAGAGAGTATACAGACATTACATGACAGGATCACAACTGATTCTTTTCTTTTGACGTAAAACATTTCCCTTCCTGTCTTTAAATATTGTTTTACTTTACAGAAACCAGCAGCATGATCTCATGCTGTAATGTTTGTATACTCTTTTCTGTTCATTCTTGCCCAGGAGAATGTGGTATGATCAGACCATGTTCCTGTACAGTCAGACACAGCCATTACACAGTACATAGCAGGGACACATATATAAGATTATCTCAGCACAGAAGATGTGGTATGATCAGACCATGTCCTGTACAGTCAGACACGGCCATTACACAGTACATAGGAGGGACACATATATAAGATTATCTCAGCACAGGAGATGTGGTATGATCAGACCATGTTTCTGTATGGTCAGACATGGCCATTACACAGTACATAGCAGGGACACATATATAAGATTATCTCAGCACAGGATTTTTTTCTTCATTGTTTAACACATCTGATTGTAGAACTTATTCCAACATCTATTGATTTAAAATATACTTTGTGGGAAAACCCCACTAAGTGGATGGATTTTTCTATTATGGTCACTTTCCTGGGACAGACTATCTACAAGTGGTGCTTACATGAATAAGAAATGATAGCCAGTGTACAAGTAAGATATGGCCAAACATCCACACCTAAGAAGTGCTGTCAGGTTTGTTAATTTGTAAAAGGCCTCCTATTTTTAAAGCACCACTCCAGCATTTTTCTTTTTTATTGCACCCCTGGAGTGGTGCTTTTAAATGTAGGTCCCCTGACCCCTGTATGAAACTCTCCTCCAGGTGGCTTCACGCACTATTGCCTTCGCTCCTTAGAAAAGTGACCTGCCAGCGCACTCCAGTTTTACATGGAGCGTTTCAGAGGTCACTTCTCTATAAATCGCTATTGGATCCTGGTTCTGGCCCTTATAGAGATGCACTAAGCTCTTGTAACTTAACTTTTGCCTTCCAGCTAGGCAGAAGTTGCGGGCACAAGATGGTGCCGCAGGATCGGAGCGGCGTTGGTAAGGGGTGAAGCCAGTGTGCCTTCAGTCTAAAGCAGGTACCCTGCTGTGCTGTGACAGCTTCTGTGTTGTATTTGACCTCTTGTGATGCTGCACACAGAGAGCAGAGAGGAGAATACAGCCCTCCCCACACAGTTCTGACGTCCACTCCCCATGCATGAATATGCATATCACAGCACAGGAGATCAAAGTGGATCATTCACTGTGAGTGACAGATGGAATGAATCTCTTTATCTGAAGTTTACAGAAGATAGAAGGGGAATATAAATAAAAGATATACATCAATAGAGAGAGCTTAGAGGGAGGAATTAGAAAATGATAGCAGTTACATGTGGATTTTTGACATGACCGTTTTCCTTTAAAACTGACCTGAGATATAAGTGAATAGCATTCTCCAATAGATATAAATGCAGCATTTGTTGGCTGTATGTTATAGCTGAAACTTACTATCAGTAGCCATATACAAAACCAACCCTGCACTTAGCAGGTTGCAGTCAGACGCCATTATGTAGAGCAAGCCCAGGTGCAGGCAGATGAAATCACCTCTACCTACAACACATGTGGGAGGTGACTTGCCATTGGGCTTGCACAGGACGCTATTCACACTGATATACATGATGCGGAGTGTCTGATAGCTACCCATTGGCCCTGCCACCTGACCAAACGGGCTGCCCAGCACGATACATCGGCACCACTGGATGAACAGCGCTCCAAGGGGCCCAACCGCACCCCGCAAATGATAAAAGAAAGTTCAAAAGGTTTTTTATGATTAACAAAAAACCTTTTATATGGGGTATTGGCCGAGACACTTAAGCTCATGATCCACGTCCAGTGTGAATAGCGTCCTATGCAAGCCTAATGGCAAGTCACCTCCCACATGTGTTGCAGGTAGAGGTGATTTTATCTGCATGCACCTGGGCTTGCTCCACATAAGGGGACCTGACTGCAACCTGCTAAGTGCAGTGTTGTTTTTTTTATATGGCTACTGATGGTAAGTTTTTGCTGTTTTTTCTGATGCTGCCCATTATGAGTATTTTTTTTGTACGTTATAGCTGAAAACCTGCTTCATCAGTCACAATCTGTGTTGGCACCAACCATGGCTATTTAACACCTTACATCCAACTGCCAGTACGGACTACATCATTTTAATGGCTCATGGTGCCGTCACACGCACCAATTTGATGAACGATTTTGTTAGCGATCACATGCACGTGCAATCGCTAACAATATCGTTCAGATCGCTGGTGAGCTGTCACACAGGCAGAATCACCAGCGATCAATGGACCAGAGACATCGTGGATACCAGCTCCCAGCGCTTGCTGAGAGGCGCTGGGAGCTGGCTGATCAGTCGTCTCCCGGTGTCGCATGCAGCGATGCTGCGTGTCCACAGGGCGACCAACGATAGATTTGAGGTCCTGTCCTCAAATCAAACAATGAACGATCAGCCGACTGATCGTTCATCATTTGTAGTATCACACGCAACGATGTCGTTTCGACATCGTTCGAGTGTCACAGAACACGTGACTTTTGAACGATATCGGTAACGATATCGTTAGTGTGACGTGGCCTTAACAGTTTGGAGGCTTCTCCTCTATCGCCCCATCGGCCTCCTGAGATCATGTTTGTGTGGTCCTGATGTTTACAATTGAAATTGCAGCCAAATAATGGCCTTAGTTCGGCCGGTTATAGGGACCTGTTCAGAAGTTACCAACATTTAGGTGGTAAAAATAACCTTTTCCTTTCGATCATGCCATTTTGCATTATTTCTTGAAAAGTTAATAACCTACCTGAAAGCAGTTGTGAATATGATGAAGGGTGCTGTTTTTAAAATGGTCTCACTTTTGGGGGATTTTCCAATATATTGGACCCCAAGGTCACTTGCAAATGAATAGGTCTCTAAAAAAATAAGTCTTGTAAATTTCCTTGAAAATTTTTGAAACTGCTGCTACAATTTTACACCTTGTAACAACCTAACAACAAATGAACATTTTACAGACAGTGCTGATGTAAATCAGGCATGAGGGAAATGTTGTTTATTAACTATTTTGTGTGGTGTGACCAACTAGTTCAAAGGGATAATCGATCATAGGTTACAAATGGCAAAATATTAAGTAAAATTTCTGATATTTTTATGAATAAACGCAAAACATATTGACCTAAATTTACCATAAACATAAAGTATAATGTGTCATGAAAAAACAATCTCAAAATCACTGTAATATATTAAAGTTATTGTCCATTAAAAAGACAGTGGTCAGGTTTTAAAAATTTTGGCCTGGTCACTAAGGTTGTATAACAAACAAATTTATACTACTATTGCAAAATATAAGTGCCAAGAAATAGAGAAGGCTTGCAACCCCACGCCTAGATTATGGGGATATTGGCTAATACTTACAAAATAGACCTTGCTATAGGAAGTGCTTATAGCAGGCTGTAAAAACAGACCTACTCTTGGCCTCCCTCGGATGATCTGTCACAGTTAAGGAGGCTACATCACCTACTTGATGAATAAATCAGTTTGGGTGCATTGTCACTTTCCTAAAATAAGGAAAAGCCAAGGAGTCGTCCTACTGCCAGAGATTCCACTGGTCCAGTAAATGGGTAGACGTTTTCTATAAATGATGTGTATTCTGGGTATATTAGAAGAAAAAGGTTTGGTACCGTGTTAGCCAGTTGAGAAAATGTTGATTGCTCTCAGTGTGAGAAACAAGATACAAATCTTGTAGTTGTGATACCTTTTAATGGCTAACAAAAATAAAATAAATTATGTTATAAGGGAGCTTTCGAGACGACTCCGGGTCTCTCAATCGCCTTATAACATAATTTATTTATTTTTGTTAGCCATTAAAAGGTATCACAACTACAAGATTTGTATCTTGCTTCTCACACTGAGAGCAATCAACATTTTCTGGGTATATCTGATACGTATAGTAGCAGCTAATGGCAGATAGATATTATGTTTCAGTTTGCCTTTTTGAGCCTAAAGGCCACCATAAACCTTTTTATAGTAATGCCGTCCAAACCTGCAGATTTTAAAGGCTCATCTTTTGAGGAGTATGCAGTCACTCTGTATGACTATACGACTCAGATATCTGTATCCTTCTAGAATGCGCACCGCACACTGTCAGGATCTTCCAGTGATGCCGATGAGAGCGGTCAGTCTCGTGACCACAAATATGCAGTTTTCATAATGTTGTGCTAATTAGGTGTGCGTGGTCTCGCTCATCGCAAGTGAATGGAGTGAGGCTGAGCATGCTAGTCTGAATGTGCGGAATATAATCGTGTGACGCTCTCGCGGCATAATGAGAACTGCAGTCACAAGAGTGTCGTAACTTTTATAACAATACTCTGCCATAAGAGCTACTGAGTGCCCTCGAGTTTAGGGCCATTTCCCAAATAGTTTGTTTGTATTATCAGCTTCACTAATCCGTTGTGTAAGTTTGATCGTATTTTAAATATAATATAATATATATATAATATATAATATATATTAATTATATAAAATATTTTAATATATATATAATTTTATATATATATAAATATATATATATATTTAGATGCATTTATAACTTTCAGCATCTGCTTGCTGTCTTACCTGTTCGCATAAACACATGGCAGGCTTTTGTATCTGTAAAATAACCAAACTGAATGAACTGTTTGTATCAATTGTAATCAAAGATCAATTGTAAAGGAAGAAAAGTGACCCATAATATTGGGGGCGTTACTTGTTACTTTTTATCAGATTTTTATTTCCCTCTTTACAACAGGAAAGGTGGTTACCAAAGAAAAAATTCAGGAAGCCAAAGAGGTGTATAGAGAGCACTTCCAGGATGATGTTTTTAACGAGCCTGGGTGGAATTACATCCTTGAGGTGAGACCTGGTTATAGCGTTCTAATTTTAATTAGCAAATTTATCAGATGTTAGCAGTCCAGAACTCTGGCGACATAGATTTAATTACATACCGTGTTTTTCAGATCATAAATCGCACTTTTGTTTCCCCAAATTTTGGGGGACAGTAGGGGGTGCGTTTTATAATCCCATTTCTACTGATAGGGACAGGTGGGGTGGCTCTGGAACGGTGTCCAGGGGCTGGAGGAGGCAGGCTGCAGATGCAGCCTGTGGTCACGTACCCAAGCTCATTAGGCTCATGTAATATGCACTGTATCCCCCTGTCCATCACCGGCAGGGGAGCAGTGCATATTACACGAGTGGGTCCACAGATCAGCGCCTGCAGCCCCGAGCAATCCTTTGTCAGTAGTCAGTGCTCTCCATGCATCTTTCATTGCGTGGAAAGCACTGACTATGCCGGTGATGGTGGTTCATACTCTCCTCTCTCCATCGCTTCCTGCAGCCGGCACCATCCCTCTATCTGTGCTTTGCCGGTATCGGTCATGTGAGCGGCACAGCACAGTGACATGATCACTGTGCGCTGCTCACATGACTGGATGCCGGGACAGACGGATGGAGGGATAACGCCGGCTGCAGGTAACGATGGAGAGTGGCGAGTATGTCATTTATTATTTTTAACTGTGTGGCAGCTGTGGGGGCTATGTATACCAGGATGGAGGAAATATATACTGATTTGTAAGACTGACCCATTTAACATTATAAAAAAAAGTTTTCTCTTTTCCTTCACCAAATTTGGGGTGCAAAAAATATGGTCATTCAGTTGCAGAATAATGCCTGTTCCATACATCAGATATTCATGATTCAAATACAGAATGCAATGCGGGATTCAGCTACAGATGTGAATGAAACAAATATTCATATGTGGTTGATTTCCTTTGAGAGGACCTTGCTGATCCTATACGGTCTATACTCAGCCCAGTTTTATATATCTTACATTCTTGGCTCAAGTTTGGTCTCAAACCTATCAGTCGCTCTTTCATGTGAATAGATCCCCTGTATCTTACTGTATAATCCCATGCTGCTAGAAAATAGCAGTCACTGGCATTATTACTTTGAGTAGAGGGTACTTTTAGTTATAGCACCACTCGGGATAGGGGAGTTTTTCCATCGCCAGTTGCCATCTTGTGCTGTTCCTAGCAATGGACCTGTTGTCTTCTGCTGCTATTTGCTGGGTGAGCAGGAGGTTGCTTCTTAATGTAAGTCTACGAGAGCCGCAATAATCTTGTGACGTAAGCTTTGCTTTCTGGTCAGTCAGGGAACTGCGGTCATGAGATGGTGGAACGGGACTGGAGTGGTGGCAGGAAGAACAGACGATGGCTGCTGGCAAGTATCTTAGTGCATTAGGTGGCTTCACACCACGCTTTTTTGCCTGTCCATCTAGATCCTGTAATTTGCAGGACCAGACGGACCGCCACAGATGTGTGCAAACGGATGGTAATTATGCCTCCGGATTCAGTTTTTTTTTCCAAGAATCCATTTTCCACATAGAAAACCTGGAGCAAGTCGTGCAGCCATAGGAAATAATGTTCATGTGAGTTCTGATGGAGAGAGAATGAATATCTCCGGTAACAGAAATTAGGCTTGGAGGACCATTGCATTGTTCTGAGCGTGCTCTGAAACTAAAACCAGATCCGGGAAACAATTGTTTTTTCCGGGTACCGGCACCATAGACTTCCATTATATGTGCACCGGATCGCGCCGGATTCGTTTTTGTCCGGTGCGCCAAAAAACTATGCCGTTTCCGATTCTGGGTCCCAGAAAAATAGGACTAAAACGAATCCTCGACTGAGTTCACATAAACTGATGGCCATATATGACCAATCCGGCACCATAGGGATACATGGGAGGCAAAACTGGATCCCTGCCTAGTCATTTAAAAATGGATAGACCCGGATCCCCAAAACCATGGTGTGAAGCCAGCCTTAAGGCACCGTTACACATAGCGATGGTCCAACGATCCCACCAACCACCCGATGTGGCTGGGATAATGGAAAGCGCTATGTGATCGCTGGTGAGAGTGACACTGGATGATCAACTTACCGTTGCTGCGTCCCCCGATGGTCACTGGGATCGCTCACTGTCTCGGGCGTAGCATGGGAATCGTTGTTTGTTGGCACTGTCACACATGCTGATGCATGCTGGGCGGCGGGAGACCAACGATGGAAAAATGGTCCCGGCCATTCCACAATGATCAGCGAGCTCATCGCTGGTCATTGCTACATGTCACACGCAGCGTTGCAGCGACCTTGCCAGTGAAGTCATCACAAAACCTGCGACGTTGCAGTGATATCGTGTAACGGGGCATTTAGTGATCCCACTCTGTCAGTGAACGAAAAAAAAATAGCTGAAGTGTGCTTTAATATTTTATATTATATACAAACTAGCTGGGAGCCCGATGCACATGCATCGGGATTCTAGAAGGGCTTCGCGGCCAATGCTTCGCGCGTATCCACATGACCAGGCCGGGGGCAAAAAAGCCATTCGCAATTATATAATAGATGGCAATTTTGTTTCCTACAGTTTATTGATGCACATTAAATGGGGTGTGCAGTGAAAAGAAATAGTTTATCCTGAGGATGGGTAATAACTTGTGGATCAATAACTGTCCGACCACTGGACCTGCATTAATTGGCATAATGGGTAATTTTAATTCCTGACAAGGAACTTTTCATCCCCGTTACAAAATGGGGCTAGAGGTGCCCTATTCTGATGCTGCTCCAGTAGTTGGACCCTCACAAATCAACAAGTTATCACCTATACTAGTTCATACACTCAATCCCCTATATCTTGAGGTTAATTAAGTATTTGATCCTATGCCTCTCCTCAACAATATGTATCACATAGGCCTATATCTATATGGACTTGTCTTCATAACGCCAGGACTGGAGATGCCTAAATTGTGGTTGTTAGGTTGGCTTCACACTTCGGTCAGGTCCGATCCGGGGCTGTCAGGGATGAACTTGACAGCCCTGGACCGCATCTGGACACAGAATCGGAGGGAAAATATGCCCTCCAGTCTGGTGTGCAGCTGGATACTGCAGAACTCAGCTGTCCCCTGAGAAATGGTGCTGAACCGCTTCACAGGGGACAGCTCCCTGGTGCTGAAGTAGAGCGTAGCTCACGCTGAACTTCAGCCGCAGGTGTCCGGTTCCCGGATCATCCCAGATCGGGGCAATCTGGCCCCATAGACTCCCATGTTAGGGAGCGCCGGATTGCCCCGGATCTGAGAGGATTCGATTTGGGGAGATTTTTCTCCCCGGACACAAAAATGCAGCATGCTCCGATTTTGTGTCCGGGAGAAAAATCCGATTTCTCCTGGATTCTCCCGGACACATGGAAACCGGATGACAGAGTTGCCATCCGACTCCATGCGGCCCCATAGGACTGCATGGGGTGAAAATCAGACCCGGGCTGTCCGGTTTACACCGGACAGCCTCAGATCGGACCTGACGGCAGTGTGAAGCCAGCCTTAGATGGGAGCAAATCTATTAGGCCATGTTCAAACAATCCGTATTTGGTGACTTTTTTTACCTCAGTATTTGTAAGCAAATCCAGGAGTGGATAAAATATACAGAAATGGTGACGTGTTTCTATTATACTTTATCTGTCGTCCATGACAGCACCCAGAACAACAATTCGAGGGTGCTGTCATGGACTCCGAAAAAAACACATTACCGGTAAGTAATTACGTGTTTTCCTCGGATTGTTCCTCTTTGGGCTTTGGCTTACAAATACTGATGTGCAAAGTGGCCAATTCCACATGAGCTGCCCATCTCCTCACGTATGTAGGTGCACGTGTGTGTAATGTACACGGCAATGACCATTCCATGTTACGCCTCTCTTCGGATGGTTAGCTTGTCATATGGCTGCAGCATGTAAACAAAGCTGGGAGCATTGCGGAGAAAGAAGATTAGCACTTTTTTCTCGCGTTATGAGTGTCGGCAGCTGTTTAAAAGTAATGTATTAAGCTGGAAAACCAGTCAAGTCAATTGGTTATTCTGGGTCCTTTTAAAAAAAATCACCTTGTAAGCTAGTCCAATAGGTCTTTAATATAATGTTTATAGGTCCTATGATAATAATGGATTATTATAATGTAATATTTTTATTTACACACACCTATACTCTTTTCTCAATTGTACTCTGTGAGCAAACAAGTCCAAGCAAATGATCGATTATAAAGCAGGTAAACCTCCTTGGGGTCTGTTCTGCAGTGTGTACGGAGGGACCTGCACTACATGCACCATGTGAGTGTGATCTGTTAGGAAACTGGCATGTAAACTCTGGCACCCTGCGCGATCTGTGGGATTGGAATCTTTTCAGCATTCTAGAGCAAGAACACGATGTGAAGGACAGATGGATCTTTTTCCCTTGGGCTATTGCTGTGTGTATATTATTGAATACTCTTTGACTAAATGTAAACATATATATTATATATATATATTATTTTTTTTATAGAAGTATGACGGCCATCTGCCAATTGAAGTTAAGGCTGTGCCTGAAGGTAGTGTGATTCCCAGAGGGAATGTACTGTTCACAGTAGAAAATACAGATCCGGAGTGCTTCTGGCTTACAAACTGGATAGAGGTTTGTTTTAGTGCTTCATTATACTGAATTGTTTTTGTGTGTTTTGTTTTTGTTTTCTTTTTATAATGTTCTAATATACAGCTGAATCATTTGGGAAAATTGTACATCACGGTGGTTTCGTGGTGAGCACCATTTAAAACATATAAAGAAAACAAGAATGCAGTGTCTTGGAAATCTCGTATAGACCTACACTGAACAAAAATATCAATGCAACTTTTTTCTTCTTTTGTTTTTGCTACCGTTTTTCAATAGCTGAAGTCTAATGGGTTGTCACACGCATCAATGTCGTCAGTGATCTGATCGCTGACGACATTGACGAATGATCGCTGGTGAGCTGTCACACAGGCAGACTCGCCAGCGATCATTTTACCAGCGACATCGTGGAAATGATTTCTATATCGTTTCCACGATGTCTGCAGGCTGGTATCCAGGGTAAACTGCGGGTAACTAGGCAGCGCGCGCTGCCTAGATACCCGATGTATACCTTAGTTACCAGCCTTCTCCGCTCACCGGCTGGTATCTAAGGTACCCAGCGGGTAACTAGGGACCCCCTAGTTACCCGCTGTGTACCTTAGATACCAGCCGGTGAGCGGAAGAGGCTGGTAACTAAGGTGTACATCGGGTATCTAGGCAGCGCGCGCTGCCTAGTTACCCGCAGTTTACCCTGGATAACAGCTCTCAGCGCTTCCTGAGAGGCGTTGGGAGCTGGCTGATCGTCTCGCTGCGTGTACACCGGGCAACTGTCATCAGGTTTTAGAACAGATTCTAAAACCTGACGACCAACCAGCGATTTATCACTGGTTGATTCAGCATGTCACATGCGTCAATATCGCTGCAACGTCACGTGCAGCAGTGATCGTGCACGCGATATTGACGCGTGTGATGGCCCCATAACATTTAGGACTTTTCTTCTGTACACACAAAAAAGACCTTCTCTCTTCAATGTGGTTCACAAATTTGTCTATGGCCCCAGGGTCAAACGGCTGTACAACACGAACACCGCTCACATTCCAAAGCACGAAGTGGTTGAATCTCCACTGAAATATAAAAAATATTAAATAATATAATATAACAGTGTTAATAACGCCCATTTGTGGTGCAGAATATTATATGTAATTATTCTGCATCAAAGACGTGCGTTTTTAACACTGTGCTTTTCCTGCCAAGAGATGTAGAAATTTCGCTTGGGCCAGGTTTCACACTGGTGTTCAGCTGCATTGCATATGCCGGCGACTCAGTATGTGCGGCTACACATGCGTTCTGCGCCTGTATGTGTAACAACATGGGGACACACGGTGTATGTGTTTTGGCTGCGTTTCAATACTTCTGCATCTGTATGCGTTTATTTAGAACACTTCAAAAAGGCTTCATGTTGAATTTGTGCGTCAGAGGTGCTTGCTTTAGACGCAAGCATCCGCAGGCGCACAATTTCTACATTGTAGTCAATTGAAATGCATTGCCATCCTGATGGCAGCGCAAACTAACACAGTTTCTGTCTTTTTTTCTCTGTCTCTTTCTCTCTCTGTCCGTCTTTCTCTCTGTCTCTTTCTTACTTGCCCTCGCTCTTTTCTCGCCCTCGCTCTCTTTTGTCGCCCTCGCTCTCTTTTGTCGCCCTCGCTTTTGTCGCCCTCGCTCTTTTGTCGCCCTCGCTCTCTTTGTCGCCTTCCGTCGCCTCGCTCTCTTTTGTCGCCCTCGTCTTTTTGCCCTCCTCTTTTGTCGCCCTCGCTCTCTTTTGTCGCCCTCGCCGCTCTTTTGTCGCCCTCTTTTGTCGCCCTCGCCCTCTTTTGTCGCCCTCGCCCTCTTTGTCGCCCTCGCCCTCTTTTGTCGCCCTCGCTCTCTTGTCGCCCTCTGCTCTCTTGTCGCCCTCGCTCCTCTTTTGTCGCCCTCGCTCTCTTGTCGCCTCGCTCTCTTTTCGCCCTCGCTCTCTTTGTCGCCCTCGCCCTTTCTCGCCCTCGCTTTACTTTTTCGTTCTTTCCTCCCGACCACAATTGTCAATAATTCCTATGGAAGAAGCGATGTCTAATGCTTTTCTATGGAGATTATCCATAGAACGCACCTGCATAATAAACTCTGCGCTTCAATCAGTACAACTGCGTTCAGGATGCATTTGCGTTTGCGCACCAGACGCAGACATACTAAATGCCAATGTAAAACCAGCCTTTATACTTACATGTGCACATAGTCTTAACATTTATTTAGCATCATATCTGTAACATGACCATTTGCTACAAAGTTGACAATCTTGGAGAACACCATGGGAATGTCCAAAGTTTCTGACTCTTGAGTTTTGTCAGGGGCTAGTTGGTCCATAGAATGATCAGGACCCCAAAGTAATTGCCAGTTTGAGAGATTCTAATAATAATATGTTTGAGGTTAACGTTTTGGTAAGACAGGAATTGTTAAGGATGAAAACAAGCCATTGTTTGTGTTTTTTGAAGTTTCTTTCTGCCTCAGCTGTTTCTGTTTTTTTCTTCTGGAATTTTAATATCTGCAAATTCTTCATTTTTAGGTACAGTAATTTCTGATTTCTGCTGTACTGTCCTTACATGTTTCTTAATTTATTATGTAGACCATCCTCGTGCAAACATGGTACCCGATCACAGTCGCAACAAACTCCAGAGAGCAGAAGAAGATTCTTGCCAAATACTTATTGGAAACATCTGGTAGTTTAACAGGTCTGGAATATAAATTACATGATTTTGGATACAGAGGGGTTTCTTCACAAGAGTAATATGTTTTGATTTGATTGTTTTCTTTTTGCCTTTTTCATACAGCTATGTTTACTCTTAAGTCTACAGAAAACTTGAAAGGCTAGGATTTTTTTTTTTTTATTTTTTTTTTTAACAAAGCGCAGTAATTACAGAACTATTAATATTCCATACAAGCTCAACATAAGCTTCATGTACCCTTTCCTCCTTGTTTCACTCCTTTAGGAATGGGTGTACCCATAGATGCCATATTGGTGCATTGTACAGCAATCGGCAATTCCACTGTTGATGTGATGTTGCATGGACAAGTTTGTTAAAGGGAACCTGTCAGTTTTCTAGCCATACCGGAATATTTTTATGACTAAAAGCCAGTGGTTCTCAATAATAACGTTAATTTTCTCCTGTGTGCCACACTTTCAGTACTGCAGTCGAGCACTTACAGAGAACCTGTCAGCTAGTTTATGCCTCCCCAGCTATCACTTCTGTACCTGCAGCTTTATAATACTATTATAATCATCCCTGTCTGAGCTCATACTGTAATGTGAAGGTGAAAAAAAAGCATTTATGCACTTACATTTCCTTATGTAATGAGGCAGTCAGTCCCCAGCATGGATGACGGGACTGTTTGGCAGGTTAACAATTCAGCCTTATGTTAGAACATGTTGGGAGACCTGATGTGATGTCACAACCATGTGACTACATAGGCGGAGCTAAGTTCTCATAGAACATAATATGCTTGCTGGCTTGGCTCCGCCCACTATGGTCACATGATCGTTACATCACACTGGTCCTTTAGCATCCAAGTTAAAAGTGAGTTAACTATTTCCTGCCAGACAGTCTCCCCTCCTCCAAGGTGGGGACTGAAATATAAGTGTATAAATGCTTTTCTTTCACCTTTCACATTACAGTATGAGCTCAGACAGGGATGAATAGACTGTATTATAAAGCTGCAGCTACAGACAGTGATAGCTGGGGGGCATAAACCACCTGACAGGTTCCCTTTAACTAACTATTAGCCTGTTGATGTATTGATTAATATGATACTTACTAGTCTACTTCTTTAGCTTGTGCTGTCCTTAAAAATATAAAGACCTATAAAGCTAATCAGAGTTGTATGGTAGACTTAACAATATCCTAAATTAACAAATCACAGAAGGAAACCATTGTCGAGTTGTAATCAATTTTGTTTGCTTAATCGCATAAGGATCATGTTTAATCATCATTATTATTATTGCATGTGCTGAAAAAAGATTGCAAGTATATGCCCCCCCTCAACCCAAAAAAAAAAAATATTTTAGCTTCTTTATAGAAGATAAAGGGAATTGTCTAGGGATATTAAAAACTGTCCAGGAGCTGAAGTGTGTTAAGAGAATAATTATTACTGATCTATTCAATCCTTCAGTCCTCTACAAGGCTTGATTTAGGACAGTAAGCCATGCTGGGAGGCTGTAAGTGTAGACATGCAATTCTCCACTGTACCTTGCTTTATGGCCTTGCAATTCTCCACTGTACCATACTTTATAGCCAAAAATGGCTTTGAATGCTGGTGACTTTTTATGGTCTTTGTATCTGATTTGGGATGTATTGGAACACTTTCTATAGATTCAGTGATTTAGTATTTCATATGTCATAATCTAATGGTATTCAGAATTTAGTGTGCTTAGGAGTATTGCCATTGTGTTATAACTTGCAGTACATCAATGAACTAAATGTTTTCCTTCATATTAAGACTGCAGGAATTGGGGCATCAGCTCATCTTGTCAACTTCAAAGGAACAGATACTGTAGCCGGGATTGGCTTGATAAAGAGATACTATGGAACAAAAGACCCAGTACCTGGATTTTCTGTACCGGCTGCAGAACATAGGTGGGTTTTAATATTTAAAAACTTCTGCTCAAATTGTACAGTTTTAATTGAAATTGCTTGGTATGTAATAAAGTCTTAGAAGCACTGTTGATTACGTTTTGTCTTGAAACCCCAACTGATCACATAAAACACTGCTCTGAAGCACTCACTTCTGCAAGCAACAGCCGCATTCAGCTCCTGCATTAACTTAACAGACCTATATACATTCCAATGATCACTAAAGGCCGGGTTACACGCAGCGACATCGCAACTGATGTCGCTGCAACGTCACAGGTTTTGTGACGATGCAGCGAGCTTGGTAGCGACATCGCTGCATGTGACATGCCGCAGCGATCAGCGAGCTGATGTCCAGGACCATTTTTTTGATCGCTGGTCTCCTGCTGGCACACATGCATTGGCATGTGTGATGGGAACAAAGACCAGCGACACCCAGTGTGCGCCCGACACTCTGACCGATCCCAGCGACCATCGGGTATCTGTGCATCGCTGTGTGATCGCTGGTGAGATTTGCCTGTGTGGCATCTCACCAGCGATCACATACCCGTTGGTTGGGTCGCTGGAACATCTGTATGTGTAACCCGGCCTTTATACCTCTCTGTGCATGCTAATGGCAAAGATTGTTCTCCAGAGCACTGTTTTGAGTGATCAATGTGGGACTCTGGATCTGGCTTCTACCAATCTGCAAGACTTTTAACCTTCCTAGCGGTATTCCCGGGCCTGACTCTGGGTTAACATTCACTGCCAGAAGCGGTAACCCCGAGTCAAGCTCGGGCTTACCCGCGGTCGCGGCAGATGCGGTGAAAAAACCGCATCTGCCGCACTTGTTAGCCTAACATGTTGACCCATAGCCTATGGGTTGAACTAGATGGACTTAAAGTCTTCCGTCAACCTTAAAAACTATGTTACTATGTTACTATGTATGTTACTTGCCGCATAGCCGCCGCACTTGCGGCGCGGTTGCGGTAATCGCCATAGTAAGTATAGGGGGACTTGCGGCAGGTGCGGCAAGTGCGGTTTTGCACTTGCGGCAGGTGCGGCCGCGAAAAAAACCGCATTTGCCGCACCTGCCGCAAGTGCAAAACCGCACTTGCCGCACCTGCCGCAAGTCCCCCTATACTTACTATGGCGATTACCGCAACTGCGCCGCAAGTACGGCGGCTATGCGGCAAGTGCAGCAGATGCGTTTTTTTCACCGCATCTGCCGCGACTGCGGGTAAGCCCGAGCTTGACTCGGGGTTACCGCTTCTGGCAGTGAATGTTAACCCCGAGTCAGGCTCGGGAATACCGCTAGGAAGGCTAGAGTCTTCTTTGATCAGGTAATTACTAAGAATTGCAGGCCTACTGTACATAACACCAAATTTCCATGCCAAAAAATGGTACCACTTTTAGCACAAAATTCCTGACATAATCATACCGCCAGGGAGGTTAAGCCTATAACATACCAAAAAATAATTTCAAATGATACTGTGTTCCAAATTATTATGCAAATGTTCTTTTTCTCTGATTTTCCTAAATGGTCGGTGCAAATGACAGTCAGTATAATAAGTCATCACCCGTTAGAGTATACATCAAATTTTATTGAAGAAACCTCCCAATGATAACAGTATGAACTTCAAAATTAAAAAATCTCTAAATGCCCTGTTCCAAATTATTATGCACAGTAGCGTTTGTAAACATTTGATATGTTTGAAAGAACTGAAAATGCTCATTTGTTGAATTTGCAGCATTAGGAGGTCACATTCACTTAAATAAAAAGCTATTTAACACTAGAAGTCCCAGAAATTTCGAGCTCACCCCTGAATTCCCGAAAGAGGGTCAAATGACCCTTAGTCCAAACTGAATAGAACTAACTAGAAACTAAATGGCTAACTCAATGGAAAACAAAACCTTCTGTGGTGCGACAGTAATGGCCTTAATTACAGAACAAAAGACGGTGATTAGAGGATGTTAGCTAAAATCCTTCAGGTCATTCGACCCTTCTCTGGGTTCCAAAGGTAGAAATGTTAAATGACCCCTTTCTGGGACTTCTAGTGTTAACTCCAAAACATCCTAACAGGCCAAGTTACATATTAACATAGGAACCCTACTTTGATATCACCTTCACAATTCTTGCATCCAATGAACTTGTGAGTTTCTGGAGAGTTTCTGCTTTTATTTCTTTGCATGATGTCAGAATAGCCTCCCAGAGCTGCTGTTTTGATGTGAACTGCCTCCCACCCTCATAGATCTTTTGCTTGATTATACTCCTAAGGTTCTCTATAGGGTTGAGGTCAGGGGAAGATGGTGGCCACACCATGAGTTTATCTCCTTTTATGCCCATAGCAGCCAATGGCACAGAGGTATTCTTTGCAGCATGAAGATGATTTTGCTCCTAAAGGCATGTTTTTGCTTTTTGTACCATGGAAGAAAGTTCTCAGTCAGAAACTATTTGCAAAAACTCTTTGCAGAGGTCATTTTCACACCTTCAGGAGCCTTAAAGGGGGGGCCTACCAGCAGTTTCCCAATGATTCCGACCCAAAACATGACTCCTCCACCTCCTTGCTAAAATCGCAGCCTTGTTGGAACATGGTGGCCATACACAAACCATCCACTACTTCATCTATTTGGACCATCCAGGGTTGCTCGGCACTCATCAGTAAACAAGACTGTGAAAATTAATCTTCATGTATGTCTTGGCCCACTGCAACAGTTTCTGCTTGTGAGCACTGTTTAGAGGTGGCTGAATAGTAGGTTTATGCACCACAGCAAGCCTTTGAAGGATCCTACACCTTGAGGTTTGAGGGTCTCCAGAGGCACCGGCAGCTTCAAATATCTGTTTGTTGGTTTGTAAGGCCTTTTTAGCAGATGCTCTCTTAATCTGATGAACTTGCCTGGCAGAAACCTTCCTCATTCTGCCTTTATCTGCACGAACACATCTGTGCTCAGAATCTGCCACAAATCTCTTCACAGTACGATCACGCTTAAGTTTTTGTTCAATATCTAATGTTTTCATCCCTTGTCCAAGGCATTGCACTATTTGTTGCTTTTCCGCAGCAGAGAGATCCTTTTTCTTTCCCATGTTACTTGAAAACTGTGGCCTGCTCAATATTGTGGAACACCCAGTTTTCCTTGTTTTGGGCTCAGCTGCCAAACAAATTATAACAGGTATCTGAGATTGATTTCAGTGATCCAAAGAACCCCGAGACACAATACCATCAATGCGTTTCAATAAAAAAATAAAAATAAAACCCTATGACACTTAAAACCATTTGCATAATAATTTGGAACACAGTGTAGTTGCCCTTTAATTGGTTATTCCTATTCTTCGTTAATGGGTAATGTTGGATGGCATTTCTAAAAGTATACACTTTTAAACAAATATAAACAAAAATCATGTTGCATGTTTTGCCCCAATAAATATGACAACATTAAAAAAATGCACGTATTTGTTATCGCTGTATTCAGATTAATTATATAGCTTGACAGATCTGGCATTTCTGATCAGTAAACTGCATAGAAACGTAGAGGGAAAAAAAGATCAAAACCCAAGAACTACAGTAAGTTTTTTTTGGTCACTGCATTAAAATGCAATAACAGGTGCTCAAATCATTAGATCTACCCAATAATGGTAACAGTAAAAACGTCAGCTCAGGGCGCAAAAAATAAGCCGTCCGTTAAGGGACTGTCACACGCGTCAATGTCGTCAGTGAGATGATCGCTGACGACATTGACGGCTGATCGCTGGTGAGCTGTCACACAGACTGACTCACCAGCGATCAATTGACCAGAAACATCGTGGAAACGATTTAAATATCGTTTCCACGATGTCCTGCTCCCGCTGCCAGCCTGCTGGAAGCGGGAGCAGGCTGGTCTCCAAGGTAAACTGCAGGTATCTAGGCAGCGCGCGCTGCCTAGATACCCGACGTGTACCTTAGTTACCAGCCTCCTCCGCTCACCGGCTGGTATCTAAGGTACACAGCGGGTAACTAGGGACCCTAGTTACCCGCTGTGTACCTTAGATACCAGCCGGTGAGCCAGGGGCGGACCTTGCTGCCCGGGGGCCCTGGTGCAGCCTTTGAGGGGGGGCCCTGGTTTGAGAAAGGGGGGGAGGGGGTGCTATCAGGCTAACCTGCGTCCAGCGGGGCCCCTGTAAGCCGGAGCAGCGGCAGAGAGAGGAGGGGCGGGCTCAGCCGGGGGAAGCAGGAAGCTTCCCTGGTTAAAGGGAACCAACCACCTCGGATGACCCTCATACACTGTTAATATGTGCCCCTGCAGCCTAGTAAACCATTTGCAGCACTGCTTTTGTGTGAAAAGTGGCTGCAGTAGAAGTGAGATAATGATGTTATACACTTACATGCCTGCGTACTTCTGGGCGTCTCCCTGTGTGTGCTGGCACTTGTGGGCTGTGCTCATCATGTCTGCTCTCCCCCTCCCTTATGCACGCCCCCTCTCAGCCTGCTATAGTGATGTGAGGCTGAACTCGTCATAAAGGGGCGGGGCTAAATCGCGGCATGCGGTAGCCCCGCCCCTTTATGACGCAATCAGCCTCACATCACTATAGCAGGCTGAGAGGGGGCGTGCATAAGGGAGGGGGAGAGCAGACATGATGAGCACAGCTCACAAGTCCCAGCACACACAGGGAGACGCCCAGAAGTCTACAGGCATGTAAGTGTATAAAATCATTATCTCACTTCTACTGCAGCCACTTTTCACACTAAAACAGTGCTGCTAATGGTTTACTAGGCTGCAGGGGCACATATTAACAGTGTATGAGGGTCATCCGAGGTGGTTGGTTCCCTCCTCTGCCACACTGGCACAGGGACAGCGGAGCGGAGGAGGCTCGTAACTAAGGTACACGTCGGGTATCTAGGCAGCGCGCGCTGCCTAGATACCCGCAGTTTACCTTAGTTACCAGCTCCCAGCGCTTCCTGAGAGGCGCTGGGAGCTGGAATATCGCTACTCCCGGTGTCACACGCAGCGATGCTGCGTGTCCACCGGGCGACAATCGCCAGGTTTTAGAGCAGGTTCTAAAACCTGGCGATCATCAACCAGCGATTTATCGCTGGTTGATTCAGTATGTCACACGCGTCAATATCGCTGCAACGTCACGTGCAGCCGATATCGTGCAGGCGATATTGACGCGTGTGACAGGCCCTTTAGCCCTTCATACTTAAAATGAGAAAGGTACGGGTCTCGGAAAATGGTAACAAATTCAATTTTTTATAAATTTCCACGTTCATTTTTTTTCTTCACTACTTAACTTAAAAAAATAAAATAAAAATCTATACATGTTTGGTATCTGCGTATTCGTATTGACCTGGGGAATCCTATTTCAAGGTCAATTATACATATATTAAACATGGCACTTAAGGAAAACAAAACATTGTGGAATTGCACTTTTATTTTATTTTTTTTACAATTTAACCGCATTTTTTCCCATTTTCCAGTACACTAAGTTGCAAAATTAATGGTGTCACTCAAAAGTACAACTCATACCTCAAAAAAACAAAAGCCCTCATAAGTCTGTATTATTGGAAAAATAAAGACCTTATTATTCTTGGATGAAGGGGAGGAAAAAAATGACACCTAAAAACCCCCTTCACCCCCGGGCAACTTTCAGTTAAGTGCAGTGCTTACAAATAAAAGGTCTGCGGCGGTCGGTATCCTAGGCAGCATGCTGTAAATAAAGTGTCAAGATCTCAAGAATGGCTGCATATTTTAATATATGGCAAGTTTGTTTGTTTTTACTAGCAGTATCTGACATGATCATTTATGAAAATGAGAATTTCCCTTTGATATTCACATTGAAGACTTGGGCTGGTTTCACACTAGCGTATTTTGCAATCCATGTGCATGTTAAACCTGCATCTCCCTGGATACGCACGGACCTCCAAGGAATTGTGAAAACTGATGCCTACGCAACGTTAGATACAAGGATCCATCAACAGTATCTAGACATGGGGGTGGGAGGTGTTCAACCCTGCTTCCAAGCATGCTCGGTCCTGCAAAACTGATCCCTGCACACACAAGCACACAAATCCATGTTGTCCTGAATCCATGGTCCATAGAACCCTATTTTAATTTGTCGTATAGCCATAGATCCTTATGACTGCGTGTTTTTAACGCGACACAAAGCTGCAACATTTTGTGTTGTTGTAAAAAATCTGAGAACACACAGATCCATGGGAACACGGTGACAATTGGATGCATAAGCAAGTCTCATCCATCACCATTGAAAATCAATGGGGATGAAAACGGATCAGTGGGCATCTATTTTCACACAGATTGCAAAATACACAAGTGTGAATACAGCCTTAAATGACATTTTGTTTAATGGCCAAATTGCAAAATGATGGAATCTGCCTAGATTATTTGTCCTTTCTCGTGTCTCGCTTGCCTCCACAGTGCGTGTGTGGGGTTAGAGTCGGTAAACAATAGGTAAAGTAAGCCACTCGCTCCTATAGTAACCTTACAGAGCCCGCTTGTGCTGTCCATGGCCTAATGTCACGTCCATGTTATGTGCCTGGAAACATTTGAATCCTTTCAATGCTGCAGCAAGTTTATTCAACTATTTACACAGTTTCTAACAGCACCTACCTCCTGCACTTATGTCTGACATGAAGAGCCAGCCACAATGTTGGCAAATAACCCTAATCCACTGTCTAAATGAAACTGAACATAAATATGTAAAATATAGCATAGTAATCAGTAACCTGTACTGTTCTAATCATGTGCTTTTTAATAATTTCCGCATGTCAGTGATACTGGAATAGTAGTTTCCTGGGTTCTTTGTCCTTGGCGGTCGAAGTACATTGGACTCACGCCAGGATCAGGAGATCTGTTTGCCAAGGACAGCGAACCTACTATTCAAGTTGCACTGACTAAAATATGCAGTAATTATTGACTCACTATCGTTAGAACAGTACAGATTAGTGATTACTCATTGCTATATTTATTTACGTGCTAAATCTACTATCTTCAGCTACAGTGAGCATTCATTGGAAAAGTGTCTCATAAATTAACCTTAACATGTTGTGCATGTTGATAGACATTAAGTACAAATAGTTGTATCGTGTGTTATTGTAAAGTAGTGGTTGTGCGATTTATTTGTGTGTTGTTGTTGTTGTTGTTGTTGTTGTTGTTGTTGTTTTTTTTTTTTTATAGATCTAGATATTATCAAGTATAAAATACCTTCTTAGCCTGTGGGGTGGTTTTGTCCTTCCTCATTCTCGAGTCCTCCAACAGAGGCCTGGAGTCTGAGGGTTCTGCGCAGGATCTTGGTTGTTTCCAGCACTGTGCTTTTTTGAACAGATTTCAGATGTTGCTCCTGGAATCTGAGTCATTTTGACATCTTAGTGGCCACTGCTCCAAGTGCTCCTATCTCCAATGGAATCACTGTTGACTTCACCTTCTACATCTTCTCCAGTTGTTCTTTGAGGTCCTGGTATTTCTGGTATTTGTAACTGCCACATCTATGATCATTGTTGTCTTCTGATCCTTGTCTACTATCACAATTGTGACTCCCCATGGTTCGGTTGCCACAGGAACACCTGGAGCAGGGAAGGATTTCCACATCAGGTAAGCCCACACACCTTCCACCCCAGACCTGAAGGGGGAGCTCTACTTGCCGACTTCAGGCATGGTCCCCTATAAATTCAGGCTTAGGGGCGGAGTTAGGCAGTTCAGTACGGAGCAGTACTGAGGAAGACATCCTGGTGAACAATGCTGTGCTAGGCCTGTGCCAGTAAGTGAGCCTGACCAGCGTGAGGGACTCGAGAGTGAGGGTTGGAGGCGTGGTGAGTTAGCCAGGGGGAGCGGAGCCGTAACGGTTCGCCCCAGAAGAGCTATGTCGAAGGCCCGGACACTGGAGTCCGAGAGTGCACCGGTCCTAGTCAGCCCAGCAGTAAAGACCGGAGGCCAGGGAGACTTCCAAGTCTCCTGGCGCAGCAGCACTTGAGACACAGCCACCCAGCAGACCCCATGAACACAGTAGATATACCATTGCCCGTAGCAGAGCCCTCACAGCCTGCCATACAAGTGAGTACACAGGAGAGGGTCAGGGCCTAGCTTCAGACAGCCCAGTTCTAAAGCGCACACACACAGTGTAACAGGGAGGCCTCACAACTCATTGGACGGGGAGATCCCGAACTGCTCCCAGACCACCCGGACTGTACCCTGCACTTCACTTTGCTCATATCCTCAGTAAAGATACGACAACAACAACCCTGTGGGTGTGACTGTTGTTGAGGCCCCCTGATCCTGCTCCCTTCATAGACTGTCGCAACTATAATTTTCCACTACTGCCCGGGGCGTAACCATCTTGCTGCTTCACACATCACCCCGGAGTTCTGGGGCGGGTCACAATATCTGGCTGGTTAGCCAACACCTGCTTATCCATCTGGATCTTGTAGTCCCACAGGATTTTAGCCCTTTCATTCTCCACCACTTTTTCTGGGATCTCCCACTTGAACTTGGTGAGACTTGTCCCATATGCTGTATCTGTTCCTATATGCAATTCCCTAGACTTGGTTGTGGCGTACAGTATATGCTGTTCCTGCTTGCTTTTTGCATTCTGTCACTGTGTTGGAGTGTTTCTGAGGTTTCTTTGCATAATATGCTCTTTGGGTCTTGTGTTGTGTGGTAGACCCCTGCTACTTTGGATCTGGTACTTTAGCTTCTGTTCGTGGCCGCTATGATTAGTGCTTCTGTGCTGTCTTGGGAGTCCAGCTTTATCCAGCCATTGGTAGGATTTCTCTCATGGCACCTTGTGTTCCTGTTCTTCCTACCAGGATTGCTGTTGTTACTGCCTTAGGCGCTCTCTCTCAGCATCACCTCTTTTGGTGCCATTTTTCTGATGTATTCCTGGATACTCCTTGTTTCATCCCTCATTTCTGTTGGTATACAATCTTCGGGTATTAGACTTGGGTCGGAAACCTCCATGCATTGTAAGAGCTTCCATTCTACACCATGTTCCAAATTATTATGCAAATTGGTTTTAAGTGCCAGTTTTTTTTTTTTTTTGTTTTTTGTCAATGAAATCCATTGATGGTATTGTCTCTGATTTCAGTGATCCAAGGAACCCTATCTCAGATACCTGTAATAATTATAACTCAAATTACCTGTATACACACCTACAAAGGTGCACAGATAACAAGTGAAAATCAATTTTTTATTCATTAAAATACATATTTAAAACAACATTTCCAGGTACCATGTTATTACAATTTAAACCACATAAGGTGGGCCACTTAAAGTATTCTGCCACACAGTCTATATATACCGCCCTGTTACTTCCCAGAATACACACACAAATCCTGACGAAATGCCTTCCAATTTTCAATGTCTACAGCTTACAGCAACAAGTACCGTATATACTCGTGTATAAGCCGACCCGTGTATAAGCCGGCCCCCTACTTTTGCCCCCAAAATCTGGGAAAACCTATTGACTCGTGTATAAGCCGAGAGTGGACCCCAGCAGTGTGGTATACAGGCCCACCCAGTGGTATACAGCCCCCAGTGGTATACAGCAGCCTCCCCAGTGTATTACAGGCCAGCGTGTACAGCAGCCTCCCAGTGGTATATACAGGCCCCAGCAGGGGTTTACAGCAGCCTCCAGTGGTTATATACAGCATCAGCCCCAGTGGTAGTATACAGCAGCCCCAGTGGTATATACAGCAGCAGCCCCAGAGGTATATACAGCAGCAGCCCCAGAGGTATACAGACTCCCCATCAGTGTCCAGGTTCCCCCCCCATGCTCCGCAAACCTGTAAAGTAAGATGATTATACTTATCACTGTCCTGTCGCCCCGCCGCCGCTGCCGACATTGCGATCCTCCGTCTTCATCCAGGTCTTCCGGCTTCCTGTGGTCGGCGCAGACAATGACGTCATTGCCTGCGCCAACCACAGGAAGCCGGAAGAAGACGGATGAAGCCGGAGGATCGCGATGTCGGCAGCGGCGGGGATGGCGGCGACAGGACAGTGATAAGTATAATCATCTTACATTACAGGTTTGCGGAGCATGGGGGGGCCCTGGATACTGATGGGGGGGCCTGTATACCGATGGGGGGTGCCCGTGTAGTGACTCGCGTATAAGCCGAGGGGGGAACTTTTCAGCCCAATATTTGGGCTGAAAAACTCTGCTTATACGCGAGTATATACGGTAGTTCAGTTTTATCTTGTGCTGTAGTTGTTTAACAGAAATGCAGCTATAACTTACAGCATCAAGCATTGTCATATAACCTAGTTCACAGTATTACCTTGTGCTGTAATCACTTAGCAGACGTGCAGATGCAGTGCAGCCCCCTCCTATCCACCTCAAGCCCCATAGACCATGCATGGGGCATGCCGCAAGTGCGACCGTTAGGCAGCAGATGCGGCAAATTTGCTGGATCTGCCGCAATCAGCGAAAAACACTGATGTGAATGGGGCCTTAGACAGGATTCACTATTCACAATAGGTGGTCACAGAAAATCCTTCTCTTTTCAATGACCTTTTCCTATGCTCAGGAGATGCTTCTGCACAAAAGATATGATTGATGTCTATCCATTGCAGCTAAAATCATGTTTCTGCTTTAATGGGAAGGTAGTTTCAAAATGTCCCAGTAACTATTTCTATTATTTTTTTTTAAACCCGACTGTGATCTTTAAAAACAGTGTAAATATACATTTAGCACAAATGTAAACGATAGATAATTTTCTTGAAGAGTTCCCTTTTACAGGTAATGATGCCCACAATGTGCTTACATGTATCTTCTCTTCATATATTACAGTACAATCACTGCCTGGGGAAAAGACCACGAAAAGGATGCTTTTAAACACATTGTGACACAGTTTTCTTCAGTACCAGTCTCTGTGGTCAGCGATAGTTATGATATTTACAATGCCTGCGAGAAAATTTGGGGAGAAGATTTACGGAGTTTAATAGAATCACGGAGTGCAGATGCTCCTTTGATAATTCGACCAGATTCTGGGGATCCCCTTGATACAGTTTTAAAGGTAAAATTTAGCAAAAGTAAAATATAGTCCGTTTTTTATGTTTACATTTTGTTCACATTTGATATTGCAGAGCTATTTTTGTTTTATATATATATATTTTTTTCTCCATATTTATGATTTTATTTTGTTTTAAAGCTTCAATTTTGATTTCTAGGTGCTAGAGATTTTAGGAAAGAAATTTCCTCTGGAACAGAATTCAAGAGGTTACAAAGTTTTACCACCTTACATACGTGTGATACAAGGTGATGGCGTGGATATAAATACTCTGCAAGAGGTAAAGGCTGTATTACAGATTCTGGACCCCATGGGGTAACAAAGTGCTGTATTTCAAGGCTCTTCTTGTTTGGAATTTGTTTGTTTTATTTGAAAGAATATTGAACTTTTTGCACTTGATCACATCAAAGACATAAGAATTATTGTTATACTGTTCTGATCTATTACACTAGTTTTGAGCTACTATACACTTCAGTGGTATCTAATCTATTATAATATAGGCATAACTAAGGGTTCAGCTAGGGGGGGCAACTTAGTGGGACCCTAACCAGATAACCCTGATTACAGCTATGGTGGTGCATCCTAATTGTGGGTTTAGGGGAATTTCAGCAAATGACCATGCGGTTGCTAAAAGCTGTACACAAAGAGCAGCACTGATATTGCCGCCATATGGTGACCATGTAGTGGTGGATCCCAGTCCTGTAGAACATATACAAGATTACAGTACAGGTCCAGATAGTGACTTACAGGTGAGTTGGTTCTGATGGAGTTGTTCATGTTTCCTTTCTTTTTTCATCTTAGTTAGATCAACACGACAATTCTCCAGTCACTACTTGTCTCCTACGTTTACAATAAAGACACATTTGACTCCTCACATCTCCAGCACCGTCCTCCTCTATTCCCAATTTGCACATACTCTTCATCCCCCTGACCGCTCAATAGTTTTTCCATATGAATCCCTATTAGTTCACCTGGTGCTCCTCTTACCGTGCTACCTAATAATGCTCACCACTGTCCCCCATTCGTAGTAAAATGGATCATTTGTGCCTTTTAGATGGTAACATTTTTCCTTGGAAAATATTAATGCTCTGTGCAAGGTTGCCTTTAAAATTGGTGTCCACATTTTGTTCCAAGAAAGTAATAATGCCCCATGTGTACATTTTGATGGTCACAATATTCTGAGTGCCCTATAACAATAATGCTTCCTTATGTGTTCACTTTTTAAAAGGAACCAACCAGCAGGTTTTAAGGCATAAAGTGAAGCCAGTGCTTACAGGCACCTGGGATACTGCGTGCAATTATACCTTTATTTGAATGATTACATGTATGATTGCATAGAAAACTTACCAAACACCCGGAAAACAGTGCAGCAAATTAGCATGTGTGCAGCATAGTCTCACTATGAGTGGCTGGGTTTATTTATTTTCTTTATCATTCCCCTATGGGCTCTAAGCCAAGCCCTTCCTCCTCCCTCCTTTCTCCCTCCTTCTCTGCCTCCCCTCTCCCTCCCGGCCTCCCCTCTTCCTTCCTCCCTGTCACTATGTGCCAGGCATATTACGTCTGACATCGTCCATGTTGATAGCTCAATGTCAGGGGTCCTATGTACAGAATCCTGGACAAAGTGCTTCGGTGTCCGCGCTGCTGCTCCAAAGCCAAAGAAACACAGACACGGGAATGTCTGGTACAGCTACAACCTTTATTTTCCTCCTACGCGTTTCGGAGCCTCCTCCCAAGCTCCTTCCTCAGGGAACATCCTGGATGTTCCCTGAGGAAGGAGCTCGGGATGAGGCTCCGAAACGCGTAGGAGGAAAATAAAGGCTGTAGCTGTACCAGACATTCCCGTGTCTGTTTCTTTGGCTTTGGAGCAGCAGCGCGGACACCGAAGCACTTTGTCCAGGATTCTGTATTACGACCACGGTCACCGTTGAGAGTGCGGTCCCTGCAGCAGCTGCCTGTACGCTATTCTACCAGTTGTGGGTTTCACAACTGACTAAGGTGAGCAATTCCACATCGACAAGTGAGAGTTTTAATTGAGATAAGACCCTATATGCGCATTCTTTCTTTCACAGGGGTCCTATGTGGCTGAGCTAATCATTTCCTCCCACTTTCGCCACCAGTTTCCCTGGCTTCTTCTTACTGTTTCTTCTCCTGTCTGTGATTGTGCCTTGTGACAGGAGTTCTGGAGAAGGCCCTGTACTCTCCAGCCTGCGTGTCCCCGGCCCCTCACAGACCGCGGTCACAAGCGGGAGAGGAGACCAGGACAAATCTGTGACACTAGTGGGGATCTGTCCCGGTCTCCTCTCCTTCTTGTGACTGCGATCTGTGAGAGCAGACCTGGGATGTGCAGAGACTGGAGGGGGTGGGGCCTTCTGCTTTTGACCAAACATGATCACAGACAGAAGAAGTGAGAAGCCGGAGGCAAAGGCAGGAGGGAGTGATGTGCTCTGGCACATAGGAGCCTGACATTGTGCTATCCCATGCACAATGTCAGACGTAATGTGCCTGGTATATAGTGACATGTAGGGAGGAGGGTATGGCTTGCTGCCAATAGGGGAGTAATAAAAATAAATCCAACCCCACATAGTGATGCTGTGCTACACTTTTATGCTAATGTGCTGCACTCTTTTTCCCAGTGTTTGATTATAGTTTTTTCTGCAATCATGCATGTAATCATTGAAATAAAGGTATGATTGCACTCTGCATTCCAGTGCCTGTAAGGCACTGGCTTCACTTTATAGCTCTAAATCCTGCTGGTTGGGTCCCTTTAACATGTATTAGTGTCCTAAAGTACACCACTATTAAATATAATTATTCAGATAATCAAGCCTATTCAAGCGGCACGGTGGCTCAGTGGTTTGCATTGCAGACTTGCTGAGGTCCTGGGTTCAATTCCCTCCAAGGATAACATCTGCAAGAGTTTGTATGTTTCTCCCGTGTTTGTGTGGGTTTCCTCTTCGCACTCCATTTTCCTCTCACATTGCAAACACATACTGATAGGATGTTTATGTTGTGAGCCTCAATGGGGACAGTATTACTGATGCATGTAAAGTGCTATGGAATTAATAGTGCTATATAAATGAATAAATATATTATAGCTACACAACTAGTACTAACCTAAATATATAAAATATTTCTTTATTTAAAGGGAACCAACCACCCCCAATGACCCCCCCGGACTATTAATATCGGTCCCTACACACAGCACATACATGTGCTGCAATGATTTTTGCTAAAAAAAACTGTTTTGTAAAACTTAAGATAATGCTTTTGAAAGTTTAAACCGAATGGACGGGTGGGCGTTACTTATCTGTGGAAAAAGCCGGGTTGCAGCTGCCACTCATCCACCTGTGTCCCGCAGTAGCAGTTATGGCCAGCCCTTTTCAGCGTCACAGCCCTGTGCAAGGGCTCGCATGCCCGTGCACACGTCATCATCTACAGCCAGGTTGCGAGCGCGCGCTCTGACTTCCATAGCTGACTTCCATAGCTGAGCTATTTAAACGTTATTGAAGGGAGGAGGGATAGGGGAGCACTTATAAAGGGTGTAGTGGATTTCATAGGAGGGTGGGGGGGATGCAACAACACAGAAGGGAACGTTATTTTACAAAGAAGGAAAAATTTCCATACACAAGAAAAACTGGAAAGTTAAATTAATAAAATCCCACAAACGTAGCAGAAAAATAAGACCACTAGACCACCAGATGATTAATCTGAATGCCCCTATAATAATAATGCCTCCTAAGTGTTTTTTTTTTGTAACATTTTAATAATGTCCCCTGAGTCCTTCTTGTTAGTTCTCCCTCCCTATACACAGCATTATTTTACAGTTCCCCTGTACATAGTATGATAGGCTTTCAGGTCCTGCAAAACAATATGACTGGCTTACAGCTTCTGCAAAACATAGTATAATGACCCTCACAGTAGTCCACACACTTTAGGGGCCACCACACTGCATAATGGCCCCTGGTTTGACAATCCCATGCTATATAAAGACTTCCACATTGTATGCTAGTTCTCACAGTAGCACCCACACTTTTTGGAGGCCCATCGCTGTATAAGGGGCCCCCACAGATGTCCCTACACTGTATGAGCAGAAAGACCTGCACGCACGGGTGGATCGATGTGCGGTCATCATGTCGGTGTGTACACAGGAAGTCCCAGCTCGGCGAGATGACGACACTGTAGAAGGACTCTGACATCCTGTAGATCAGCTGGGAAATCAGCCAGTGCTTTACATTTGCCTTGCTTTAGACTGCGGTCTTAAAGCTACCAGGCCTATAAAATAGATATCGAAAGTGCAGAGTGATCATATCTCCCTACTGCAAATCTTAACTAATATGTGCGTGCGAGAATTTTTTTTATATGATGGCTTATGTGCTAACTGTTCTGAATATTTTATTGAATACTAAATGTTATTTTCAGATTGTAGAAGGAATGAAGAAACATAAGTGGAGTATTGAGAATATTGCGTTTGGATCTGGAGGGGCTCTTCTACAGAAACTTACCAGAGACCTATTAAACTGTTCATTTAAATGCAGTTATGTGGTGACAAATGGCCTAGGGGTATGCACAAAATCTTGTGTTATCATACTACATTAGACCGGTAATGCTGGCTTTTTATTTCAGTAATTGAAACCTATGTATACTATTCTTCTTTGCAGGTAAATGTGTTTAAAGATCCTGTGGCTGATCCAAATAAAAGATCAAAGAAAGGACGACTGTCTCTTCACAGAACTCCTTCAAACGAGTTTGTGACCCTTGAAGAAGGCAAAGGTGATCTGGAGGAATATGGACCTGTAAGTGAAGCAACAACTTACCTTATTTTTCGCTTTACAAGTCGCTCTGGATTCTAAAACGCACCCCCAAATTTGATAAAGGAATAGAGAAAAAAAATATTTTTTAATGTTAAATGTCTTATAATGCCAGTGTATGTCTTACAAATCATATATATGTCCCTCATAGCCCCGTTATCCTTGTACATTGTCCGTCATCTGGGATATAGCCCCCCCCCCTTGTGCTGGCACACGTCCCCCATGTGCTGAATAGGGCCTCCCTATCACACTGTATGACCCCGCCTCCCACCCCCTCATGCTGCTACAATAACAAACACTTTCAACTTACCTTTCCGGTGCTGTTCTCCGTGGCTCCTTGCTTGCCGCACTTCCGGAATCCTTCTGTGTCTCGGGGAGTCTCATGATCGGCACAGCAGAGTGACCTCATCACTGCGCACCCTATCACATGACTGGCTTCCCGGGACTTAGGAAGTGCTACGAGCAAGGAGAGACTGAGGACAAAACCGGAGACGTAAGTTCAAAATGTTTGTTATTTTAGTGTGGGCAGCAGCATGGGGGGGCTATATCCAGCTTGGGGGAGCTGCAGGCACATGTAATATGCGCTGCTCCCCTGTCCATATCTTGGTGCGGTTTCAGCACCAAGGTGATGGACAGCGGGTACAGTGCATATTACATGAGGCTAATGAGCGGGGGCATGTGACCTCCCACTGCCTCCTGCAGATCACAGCCAACTTTCTCCAGCCCCCGATACCAATACAGAGCCGCCCCCAACCTCCCCTGCAGAATAGGACTGTAGATTCGGATTAAAAAACGCACCCCCCCTTTTTCCCCAAAAATTTGGGGGAACAAAAGTGCGTCTTTAAAATACGAAAAATGCGGTGTATTCTCAATACAAGATGTACAAATTGCTTCGTTACTAGTTTACATCAGCACTCATGTGCAAGTAATCAGCTATTAAATGCCTTCAACAGCCGCTGGTGGATCAGACTTCTGTCCGCGGCTGCTAACCAGTTAAATCCCGCTGTCAATCTCTGACAGAGGAATTTAACATGCACCAACAGGGGAGCATGTCATTTCTCCTGCCCAGCGGTATGTTAATGACATGATTGTGGGGTGCTGATGACTTCCATACCTGTCATTACGATGCGCCTGTGGCTAACATTTATAGGAGATGGTCATTGCTGTGTATAGCACAAATGATCAGATGATCGCATGTTCAAGTCATAAACCTGTTGGACCTGTTGAAGCACTTACCGCGTGAAACAGCCGACTGTCATCCGACTCTGCACCCCCTTCCCTCCCCGCACATGTAACCCCGTGAAGGTTTAAAAAATCACTTCCAAGAAATCGGTGAGTGCCGCCTGAAATTCTTTTATGTATATTTCAAGGACTTGTGCTTAGGCAGAGCAATACCAAAGTGCACCTGCTGCAATACTCAGAGGAGCTGATTGGCCTGTTTTGGAACTTGTGCCCCGGTTTTCACTCTTTTTGAATGGCATGTTCAAGTCTACTAATCGGTCTCCCTCTTACTAAACTTTCCCCTCTCCAATTCATCCTGAATGCAGCATCCAGGATCATATTCCTTTCCAACAGCTTCACCGATGCCTCTATCCTGTGCCAGTCATTGCACTGGCTTGCCCATCCACTACAGACTATATAAAATTATCACTCTCGCCCACAAAGCCCTCGACAGTTTTTTGCACTGGCCTATATCTCTTCCCTCATCTTGGTCCATCGCCCTACACGTGCCCTTCGTTTCGCAAGTGATCTAAGACTGACATCTGCTACAATCCGAAGCTTCCACTCCTGTCTCCAGGATTTCTCACGAGCTGCACCAGTTCTATGGAATGGACTTGAAAGAAAAATTCAATTAATTCCAAATATCCATAATTTTAAGTGAGCATTAAAAACACATCTTTATAGACTAGCCTATCGCCTTCCTTCATCTATGTAACTATTCCCATTCTGCCCTTTTTCCAAATATCTCGTGCCATCTGTCTACAACCCCCCATGCATTATATAGCACTTTATCTGTACTTGTACAGATCCTGGCTGGTGACTGGTTCATGCAACATTATGTGAGTTATTATATTGATGACTGGACCATCTACGATAGCACTTTTTACCATTTACCTTTTGTGCCTCCCCTATTTTCCCATAGATTGTAAGCTTGCGAGCAGGGCCCTCACTCCTTATGGTATTTGAATATTTTTTTTTTTTTTTGTATTGTCTGCATTTTATTATATAATTGTATCTCCTCTGAACTGTAAAGTGCTGCAGGATATGTTCGCGCTATATAAATAAAATGATTATTATAAGGTCCTTAAGGGAATTATTAAATACAGTAAAATATGAAAAAAACTAATTTCAAACCGCTCCCTTTTGTCCCATTAAAAATAAAGCAAAACATGAATATTGCATACATATTTGGTATGCTTTGTTCGTTAAAGTCCAGTTGATTAAAATATAAAATAAATTAATCCGATCGGTAAACAGCGTAATGAGAACAAAAATCAAAACGCCAGAATTACAGTGGTATTTTTTTGGCTGCCAAAACATTGCAATAAGAGGCGATCAAAACATTGCAATAAGAGGCGATCAAAACATTGCATCTACCCCAAAATGGTATCAGTAAAAATGTCAGGTTAGGGCGCAATAATAAGTCATCACACAGCCCCAGATACTGGCGGATCACGGGAAATGGCGACAAAAACAATAAATAACCTCTGAAATACAAAAATATTCATGTTTGATATCTGTGTACTCTAACTGACCCAGAGAATCAGACTGCTGAGTCAGTGTTGCCATATAATAAACGTTAATAAATGAAATTTTAAAACAATTGTGAAATTGCACCTATTGCAGTTTTAATGCACTTGGTATTTTTGTCCCACCTTCCAGTGCATCATATGGTAAAATGAATAGTGTTCAAAGGTACAACTCTTCCTACTAAAATCAAACACACATACGGCTATGTGGGTGGCAAATAAGTTATGGCTTTTGGAATTAGGGGAGGGAATAAAAACGAAAGTTAAAGAATGGAAAATTGCGAAGGGGCCAACAGTGATCAGTGCACCCACCTATCTTTTCTGTTAACTTCTGAAAATGAGGCGGTCAGTGATTATCAGTGGCCTTTAAATGCCTCTATGGCACAACTTGCGCCATAAAAATAATAAAAAAAAAAAAAACACACTAATTGCATTTTTTTTTTTCTTTTTACTTTATTTTTAATTACAATTCTCCCTTAGGCCACGTTCACACATTCAGTACTTTGTCAGTAGTTTACCTCAGTATTTCTAAGCCAAGACCAGGAGAGGAACAATCAGAGGAAAAGTATAAGGCTGGCTTCACACCACGGCAAGATCAGGTCTGGGGCTGTCCGGTGTGGACCTGACAGCCCTGGGCCCGATCTTGCACTAATACAGTCCTTTGGTGCCGGACAGGGCTGGATGGCAGCTATTTGCGATCTGGTTTTGTCCCTGTCCGGCAGCATCAGGCTGCATTCGATTTTTGCCCCAGACACAAAAACGGAGCTTGCATTATTTTTTGTGTCCGGGTCAAAAATCAGATCCTCCCGGATCTGGCGCCCCCTAACCTGGGAGTCCATGGCATCGAATCGCGCCCAATCCAACAAAAAATTGGAGCCGGATGCCGGCTGCTGGAGTTTAGCAGCGAGCACTGCTAAACTTTAGCACCTGGAGCTGTCCCCTGCTGTGATTTCAGAACTGCGGTTAGCTCCCTGCTAGTCGTGATCCTGATATTTCACAGCAGGGAGAGCTTCTGCTGCTGTGAAATGCCAAATCCGGCTGCAAACCGGACCGGCCGGTTCTGTTTCAAAATCTGGTACAGGACTGTCAGGTTCACACCAGACAGCCCCGGACCTGATCTTGCTGTGGTGTGAAGCCAGCCTCAGGATCGTGGTTAGCAAGGAGCAGGCCAGTCCTGAAATCACAGCAGGGGACCGCTCCAGATGCTGAAGTTTAGCAGCATCGAGCTCCCGAATGCAATTTTTTTTTTTTGTCTGATCCGATGCCACAGACTCCCATGTTAGTGGGTGCCAGATCCTGGAGGATCTGATTTTGTTCCTTTTTTTTTTTTTTTTTTTTTACCCCGGACACAAAAACGCTGCAAGCAAAGCTCCCGGACAGATGGAAACCGGATGGCAAATAGCTGCCATCCGGCTCCATCCGGCCCCATAGGGCTGCATTACCATAAAATCTGGTCCGGAGCTGTCAGTTTCACACCGGACTGGACAGCCCTGGACCTGATCTTGCCGTGGTGTGAAACCGGCCTAATGGAAACACATTACCACTTCTGTATTCATCTCACAATTCTGAATTTCGCTTACAAATACTGCAATACAATTCTGAAAGTGTGAATGTGGGCATGTACACTCTGTATGGTAAAACATGGTGTTTCTGAAACTACAAATCATCCTGCAAAAAAATAAGCCCTCATACAGCCATGGATGAAAGTGTTTGCACCCTTAAAATTCTTCCAGAAAATGAAGTATTTCTCCCAGAAAATGTTTGCAATTATATAAGTTTTGTTATACACACGTTTATATCTTTTATGTGTATTGCAATAACACAAAAAGGGGGGGAAAATTGGACATAATTTCACACAACTCCAAAAATAGGATGCTAACAATTTTTGGCACCCTCAATTTAACATTTGGTTACATAGCCTTTGGAATAAATAACTGCAATCACTTTTTCTATGAGCATCAACATGCTTCTTACACGTCTCACCTGGAATTTTGGACCACCCCTTTTTTTTTTTTTTTATTTTACAAATTGCCTCATGTCTCTCATATTTGAAAGGGTTTCTTCTCCTAACAGCAATTTTAAGATCTCTACTCAGATGAGAATGAGATTTACATCCGAACTCAGCGTTGGCCACTTCAGAACTCTCCAGTACTTTGTTTCTATCCATTTCTGGGATCTTCTCAAAGTATGTTTTGGGTCATTGACCTGCTACAGGCCCATGACCTAGGACGCAAACCCAGCTTTCTGACACTGGTCATTACATTGCGCCCCCAAATCCTTTGGTATTCTTCAGGTTTCATGATGCCTTGCACACAGACAAGGCACCAGTTCCAGAAGCAGCAAAACCTCTTTGAACATCCACCATATTTGACTGTAGGTACTGTTTGTTCGTTTTGTTTTTTTTGTAGACCTCATTCTGTTTTTGGAAAACAGTCAAATCTACTTTACCAATAAGTCTGTATCTTGGTCTCCTCTGGCCACAAAATGCTTTCCCAGAAGGATTTTCGCTTGCGTACACTTTGACAAACTGCAATCTAGATATTGTTTTCATATCTATCAGCATTGGGGTCCTCTTGGGTCTCATTCCATTGACTGTGGCTATTTAATCAGCATCCGGACTATGCTGCATTTTAAACCTTTCATTGTCTTTTCTGTCGTCCATGTCCAGTGAAATTAGCTAAAGTGCCATGGATTGTAAATTTCTTGATTATGTTGCACCCTATGGACAACGGAACATTGAGATCTTTGAAGATGGACTTGTAATCTTGAGACTTGATATTTTTCAACAATTTTGGTTCTCAAGTCCTCAGACAGGTCTCTTCTCTTTCTGTTCTCCATGCTTAGTGTGGCACACACAGTGCAAAGATTGAGTCAACTTCTCCCCATTTTCTCTGGTTTCAGGAGTGATTTACATGTTGCCCCACACCTGTTACTTGCCACAAGTGAGATTGAATGAGCATCACATGCTTGAATCAAATTTCTTTACCTACAATTTTGCAAAGATGCCGACAATTTTGCCTGGCCCATTTTGGGGTTTTTGTGTGAAATTCTGTCCAATGTGCCTTTTTTTTTTTCTTGTTGGTTTTGTGTGTGTTGTTTGAATATACACAAAGAATATAAACTTGTAGGACAAAGTGTAATTGCAATAATTTCCAGAGAAGCACTTCATTTCCTGGAGCAAGGGTGCCAACACTATTGGCAATGACTGTATATCTTTGACTGCAAAAATGAAGTTATGACTATTTGAATAAGGAGGGGAAAGGACAAAAAAAAACCCCTTAAGATGGAAGGAATTAAAAGAAGTTCTCAGCCTCAGTTTGATTTATGTATGCTTCACTTGCTCAGCTGCCTTTTGCCTTTTTCAGATACAAGCTCAAATATGATTTTGCCATAGTTTAAAAAAAAAAACCTTGAAATTTGAGATAGACAGACTGGTGAGAAGGCACCGCCTGAGGCACCTACCTGTTAGTGTAACCATGGCAACCAACAACTCCACTCTTTAGCTCAGGGCTGCAATGGTAGAAAAAGAACAAATGTTCTTGACCGCAGTCACATTCTCGCTCTTGAATAGTCAATGTGCCTGGGGCTAGCCACCATCTATTACAGACTGACCCAAAGGGAGGGTCTCGCGTATGTTCTTAAAGGGGTTTGCCCAAGAACTAAGGTAATTATAAAGTTCATTTTAATCGATAGATCTTGGAAAAACAATAACTTCCACAATTGGATATGATTAAAATATTGTATATTTTGCTGAGATAATCTTATAAATGTGTCCCTGCTATGTAAAGTTTAATTCTTGTTTGTGAAAAGAATATGGTCTGATCATACCACTTTTCCTGGACAGGGGAGAAAGGGAAAGAGTATACAGACATTACACAACAGGATCACAATTAAATCTTACTTTGAGATAAAACATTAATTACAAACAGGCAGGTAAATGTATCACCTCACAAAAAGAACCAGCTGCGATCCACAGCTGTAATATATGTATACTCGCTTTTGTGTCAGTCAGACACATCCATTACACAGTACATAGCAGGTACACATATAAAAGATTATCTCAGCACAGGAGATGGGTCCCTGTATGGTCAGACACATCCATTACACAGTACATAGCAGAGGAAGACGTGTTTGCCACGTCGAAACATGTTGATCCGCTTGAGGAAGACGTGTTTGCCACGTCGAAACATGTTGTGGGTTGGAGTTTGGAGCATCATCTTTTAAAGAATAAAGATAGAGATTGGAGATAATTGTGTTCGTGTAATCTCAGCGCTCTACCGAAGAACCGCTTAAACAATTTCTAACAGTACATAGCAGAGACACATATCAAAGATTATCTCAGCACAGGAGATGTGGTATGATAAGACCATGTCTAGTCATACACCTCCATTACACAGTACATAGCAGTGACATGTACATAAGATTATCTCAGCACAGGAGATGTGGTGTGATCAGAGCATGTCCCTGTAGGGTCAGACACAGTCATTAAACAGTACATAGCAGAAGCACATACAGGGTCGGCTCCAGGATTCTGTGGGCCCCGGGCGAAAAGGTCTCAGTGGGCCCCCTTTAAGTACATATCGCGGAATATATATATATATATATATATATATATATATATATATATATATATATATATATATATATATATATATATATATAATATAATTAATAAATATATACCGTATATACTCGTGTATGAGCCGACCCGTGTATAAGCAGATTCCCCCTACTTTTGCCCCAAAAATCTGGAAAAACCTATTGACTCGTGTATAAGCCGAGGGTGGACCCCAGCACAGGTATACAGCCCCCAGCAGTGTGGTATACAGGTTCCCCCCAGTGGTATACAGGCCTCCCCAGTGGTAGTATACAGCAGCCCCAGTGGTAGTATACAGCAGCCCCAGTGGTAGTATACAGCAGCCCCAGTGGTAGTATACAGCAGCCCCAGTGGTAGTATACAGCAGCCCCAGTGGTAGTATACAGCAGCCCCAGTGGTAGTATACAGCAGCCCCAGTGGTAGTATACAGCAGCCCCAGTGGTAGTATATAGCAGCCCCAGTGGTAGTATATAGCAGCCCCAGTGGTAGTATATAGCAGCCCCAGTGGTAGTATATAGCAGCCCCAGTGGTAGTATACAGCAGCCCCAGTGGTAGTATATAGCAGCCCCAGTGGTAGTATATAGCAGCCCCAGTGGTAGTATATAGCAGCCCCAGTGGTAGTATATAGCAGCCCCAGTGGTAGTATATAGCAGCCCCAGTGGTAGTATATAGCAGCCCCAGTGGTAGTATATAGCAGCCCCAGTGGTAGTATATAGCAGCCCCAGTGGTAGTATACAGCAGCCCTAGTGGTATACAGCAGCCCCCCAGTGGTAGTATACAGCAGGCCCCCAGTGGTAGTATACAGCAGCCCCAGTGGTAGTATACAGCAGCCCCAGTGGTAGTATACAGCTGCCCCAGTGGTAGTATTCAGCTGCCCCAGTGGTAGTATACAGCTGCCCCAGTGGTAGTATACAGCTGCCCCAGTGGTAGTATATAGCAGCCCCAGCAGCCCCAGTGGTAGTATACAGCAGCCCTAGTGGTATACAGCAAGCCCCCAGGGGGTCCCCAGCAGCCCCCAGGGGGTCCCCAGCAGCCCCCAAATGCTGGCACTCTCGCCCCCCCCTTGCAAGGGCCCCCCCCCCCCCCCCCCCCCCCCCCCTTCTCTTACCATCCCGGTCTTCTGATCAGCGCTGCTCCTCGGCGCTCCGTCCTCGCGGCTCCCGTCCTGCTACATCCGGGATCCCCGGCCGTCGCGCGATGACGTCATATGCCTGCGACGGCCGGAGATCCCGGATGTAGCAGGACGGACGGAGCAGCGAGGAGCACCGAGGAGCGGCGCTGATCAGAAGTCCGGAATGGTAATATAACCATCGGGGGGGGCCCTTACAAGGGGGGGTGAGTGCCAGCATTTGGGGGCTATATGCACTGCTTCCCCCCTGCCGCTGATTGACCGGGGGAAGCAGTGCATATTTAATGAGCGGCCCCACGTGACGGGGCCGCTCATACAGCAGCCTCCCCCGCCTCCTCCAGCCTCCACAGCCCCGGGACACAGCCCCCACCTTATATACCGTATATGACCCGTGTATAAGCCGAGGGGGAGACTTTTTCAGCCCAAATTTTGGGCTCAAAAACTCGGCTTATACACGAGTATATACGGTATATATATATATATATAATTGCCGCACACTTACCGCAAGCCCCATAGACAATGCATGGGGCTTGCCGCAAACGTGCAGCCGCTAGACGGAAAATGCGGCAGATGCGGGGTTTTTTTTTTACCGCAACTGCCACATTTTTAAAAAAAACTCCTATGTGAAGGCAGCCTTACAGGAACAGTGACTGCTGAAACCAGCAAGAGCTGTTTCTGACAGTGAGTATATTACACGTTGTTAGGAGCAGGCTAAAATGCGTTTGCATTCCCTTGCGCTTTTTAAAAATACCCTTCAAAAGCAAAATGTTGCATTTTTGTGCGTCTGAGGATGCTTGGTATATACACAAGCATCCTGAAGCGCACAAATAATGCAAGCAGCTCAATGGAGCCGCACTGCCATATGGTGGCACCGCAGCCAAGCGGAGTGTCTGGCCGTCCAGATCTCTTTCTCCTCACCTTTCTTCTTGCCGCTCCGGTCTCCTCCGGTCGCTCTGCACATATCAGCAGAGTGATGACTACATCGTGCCCCTCCATGCTGAGCTGCAGAATGCAGACAGCGGCAGAAGAGACTATGGAGAAGAATGCTGCTGGCAAAGGCGCTGGGACTATAGGAGCGGAATCCGCGGGGGGCTACCACTGGTACACATATTTCGTACGCACGCGGCTCTGCTCCGTACACCTCGTACGCACGCGGCTCTGCTCCGTACACCTCGTACGCACGCGGCCTGCTCCGTACACCTCGTACGCACGCGGCTCTGCTCCGTACACCTCGTACGCACGCGGCTCTGCTCCGTACACCTCGTACGCACGCGGCTCTGCTCCGTACACCTCGTACGCACGCGGCTCTGCTCCGTACACCTCGTACGCACGCGGCTCTGCTCCGTACACCTCGTACGCACGCGGCTCTGCTCCGTACACCTCGTACGCACGCGGCTCTGCTCCGTACACCTCGTACGCACGCGGCTCTGCTCCGTACACCTCGTACGCACGCGGCTCTGCTCCGTACACCTCGTACGCACGCGGCTCTGCTCCGTACACCTCGTACGCACGCGGCTCTGCTCCGTACACCTCGTACGCACGCGGCTCTGCTCCGTACACCTCGTACGCACCGCGGCTCCGCTCCGTACACCTCGTACGCACGCGGCTCCGCTCCGTACACCTCGTACGCACGCGGCTCCGCTCCGTACACCTCGTACGCACGCGGCTCCGCTCCGTACACCTCGTACGCACGCGGCTCTGCTCCGTACACCTCGTACGCACGCGGCTCTGCTCCGTACACCTCGTACGCACGCGGCTCTGCTCCGTACACACTGTAAATGCCTCCTGACCACACACAAACTTCACATTATTTGAGCATCATTCATGGTGGCCAGCACAGTCCTGGATACACTGAGGAGCTGATCATGAGACCCCTGACTCCTCCCCATCCATTGACATCATCACAGGTCCTGTCAGACTGAGCCCAGAGTGTACAGCTCTGTCGGCTCCCGTGGAGGGGGGAGGAGGGAGACCTCCGGTGCTGCAGGAGCCTGAAAATAATCCCCCAGCTGCCCCCTGGATATGGCTCTGGCTGTGGGGGCAGTGCTCAGGGGCCCCTGAGGCTAGGGTCACACTTGCATTGTGACCCTAGCCTTATGCAAGTATTGTATGTTGCAGCGTATAGCGTTTAATGCTATGCGCTGGAGGCAGCCCATAGAAACCCGACGTTTACCTTGACAACCACTGGTTGTCAATGTAAACATCGGGTTTCTATGGGCTCAGTTGCTGGCAGCGCATAGCGTTAAACGCTCTGCGCTGCAGCAGACAATACTTGCGTCAGGCTAGGGTCACAACACAAGTGTGACCCTAGCCCTCAGGGGCCCGATGGGCCCCCTCCAAGCAGTCGGGCCCCGGCACTTGCCCGGGTACGCCGGGTACTGACGCCGGCCCTGAGCACATATATAGAATTATCTCAGCACAGGAACTTTTTTTTTTTTTTTTTTTTAAACCCATCCAATTGTGGAAATTATTATTATTCCAAGATCTGTCATTTAAAATTAATTTTAGAAATGCCTTTGTTCTTGGGAAAAACCCTTTAATTTAATTAATTACATGTGAGTCTGTAAAATGTGAAGTAATATATATGTTCTCTTTACAAGTATGTCTGCGTACATATGATAAATAAAAATAACGGAATCCGGCGCTCTTCTGAAGTTTTAAAGCAAAAATTATTTTTTATTTTGCCAAGCAAAATAAGGACATCGGTTTTAGCATTAATGTGATGTTTTCGGTCTACAGACCTTTCTCAAATGTACAATGTGTCTGGCCTGTGCACTTGAAAGCATGAGGAAGTCGTGCTACGTGGCATGGCGACATCCATCGCTGTATTAGAAAAAGCGCTTTTTGTAATACACGCCAAGTAGTGAAACACAAGAGCAGTCTGGGAGTGGTCTGAGACCACTCCTGTCAGCAATTTTGCAGCTTCCGCTAATGTCACGTTGACAGGCCGCTTTTCTGCTCTGTTGATGGACGTGACGCTCCCCCAATTAGATAGCGAGGAGCCAGCTGTCAATCAGCATGATGTCGGTTGTCCTGCCCCTTCTGCAGAGCGGAAAATAAGTCGCTGCGATGCTGTCACTGGCAGGATCGGTCTGTGACCACTCTGTGGCGGAGGTGACTGGCGCTGGGTGCAATAGGCAGTTACGTGGCAACTACCTGCCTGTTAGTGCTTGGGCACATTTTTGTTTTCTTTAATCCATAATATAGCCTTGTGTTTTAGTTGGTTTTACTTTAATAACATTTTTGACCAGAGATTTGACTTCCAATGCTTCCGTCTTTCTCTAGGATCTCCTCCGCACAGTGTTTAAGAATGGCAAGATAATTGCATGTTACTCATTTGATGACATAAGGAGCAACGCAGGACTGAAGAACAGAGAACTTGAAGAAGAGATTCATTAGATGCAGTCCTATGTATATCATTTTGTATGTAAATCTTAGAAAATTTTCACTGTACAAACCTGTGTGTCAATTTACCTTTTGTGTTGCCATTTTTTTTTCTTTTTTTATATGCCGGTTTGTCAATACTTTTATCTAAATTCCTCTCCTTGGCCAATATCTTCCGAGGACAGGAAACCAAACCCTTTCCTCCAGATAATACACCCTTCTTCTTAGTTTTGTACAGCAGAAAACTGTAAAATATATTTAATCTTGCTTGGTTCCCTGTCTGTGCTTGTATATTTTTTTTTTTTTTTAATTTACGAGCACAAATTTACCAAACCAGTCTATTGTGTTATTTTTAGTTCATTTTTCCATTGATTTAAGAGTCAAATTATTTGTTTCTATCATCTCATTTAGATCTATTTTATATACACTTAAGTAATGAAATTGTACTTACAAGATCACTTTTTATTTGCCTTATATAGCGAGAACTAATCTGTGTCTTAAGAAAGAAAACATCGGCCTTCGTGTGGTATCTGTGATTACTTTGTGTAGATGGTGTGTATACTAAAACACACCGCTTCATATATACTGTACTAGCATAGAATACCCGTTATACAATGTGTATACTGCCATACTGCACGCCAATTCATCATGATTCTAGACATTTAGTGTCCTAATAATCAGTGACTTTATAAGCAAGAATTTCTCATCGCTCATCTGCATACAGGCAATCATACCAGAAAAGCCAAAGACTAATTGTCAATACGCTTGTCATGTCCAGTCCTAATAAATCTCCCAAAATGTTATCCAATATTTCACTCAACACTTGGACGGTTTTCATCACTGGCCGCAGAATTGTTTGCATTTCATAGTAATTATATCCATCAATTAAGCGGCCTCCTAGACTGTAATTCTTCAGAACATCACCTTTTCCCAGTTAGGGTGGACTCTGTTTGCCATATGGTCTGTAACAGCTTCCAATGTACATGTCCAATTTACCCAATGATCCCGATTCACTCAATTGGCTACCAAGAGTACGTGTTTACTCAGCCGTGAGAAGTAACACAATCCCCTAGTTGTATACCTATGACACCCAAATTAATATATCGTATGCACTGAATATCTCCTAGGACTTCATCGAGGCTTGAGTAAATAACCGGTATTAAAACACAGGTTGTCAGATATATTGTGTTATCATTTAACTATCGGTGCAGATGGCAATGTTTCAAGTACATACGATGTCATGGGCGAAGTGTTTCTTGAGCTACAGAAATTTACATTCTGTTTCTTTTTGGTGGGGTATAGGTAATTCATAATTCTGTATAAAACTGTTAATTGTGCAACCCATTCAGTTAATTATGTAGCTACCATTGTTACCATATCTTAGTCCATGTTCACACCTTGCATTTTTCCAGCACCTTTCCTTCTGTATGCAAAGCCTGCTCACTTGGCAGTAACAAAGCTGCAGGTTTTTTGGCTTTTTTTTGTTAGTTTTTTTGTTTGGGATTCTTAGGGTATGTGCTCACGGTCCGGAGGAGCTGCGTGTTGGACGCAGCTCCTCCGGACCTGAGGGAAGCCGCGGGTGGCCGCAGGGAGACTGCAGCCGCCCTGTACTCACCGTGTGCGGCGGGTGCAGGGCAGCTTCTCCCTGCAGTCACCCGAAGGGAGCCGCTTCTGACTCTTCAGCATGAAATAAACATGCTGCGGAGGAGCGGACTGCCGGCAACCCACACCGCAGCTTCTTTGAAGGTTACACATAGTGAGGATGGGATTTCTTGAAATCCCATCCACTATGCTATTACTGTACTACGCAGCGTTTTGGATGCAGCGACAAGACGCTGCGTCCAAAACGCTGCGTACACTGATCGTGTGCACGCACCCTTACTGTATTTTTTGGTGCAGATGTGTCATTTTGTCTAGAGCACTTGTTAATAAAGTTTTATCCAGCAAAAACATGTGTTTTGCACTTCATCATTGCTCTCTATAGTGAGTGGGAAAAAAGCTGCAAAAATGCTCAAAGATTGAAATGCTGCAGATGCCGTAACGCAGCAGTTTTCCAGTAGTTGTAGAAAAAAAAGCAATCGTGGGCATGAGATTCTAAAGTCTTATAGGTTTTGCTGGTACTGTAAACAGTTTCTTTAATGTATACATAAAAAAATTTGCTGCAAAATGCAAACTTGTGGAAAAATGCCTTAAACTGTACTGTAAATTTGATAAAAATCCTAGTAAACATTTACAGCAAGGTGCTCAGTTAACCATACACTGCACATTTCATTTTCTTCTGATTGCATCCAGACATGAATTTTGACAAAATTGTGTTGGGAATTTGGTCCCCAAGCTGGGCTATGCTGCGACTTTGGCTGTGTCAGCTGTTACACGACCAATTTTACTGATGTTGCGTAACGTTGCAGCACAAAACAAGTGAATGAGGCCACATTGCAATCCCCAGGGTGTGATGATATGCAAATTGCAAAAAGTCTGCGCGGTTGAACTTCTTGTGGTGTGTGCCATTGCCAGTTCTCTCCGAAACGCATTCTGACCCCATTCACTTGTATTGCACTGTAATTCAGCAGTGACAACTAGCAAACTTAGGTCAAAAAACACATGTAGCCCCTGCATAAGTGTGGAGTGGTTAATAGTGTTCAGCTTTTGGTAAAGGACTAACTTTGGCCAATAAACTGTTTTCCTAAAATTGGCAGACATTATTAGAAACTTGTGAATAGTTTACTATCCAGTACTAGTGACAGTGTAGAGCTTCATCCACACTTGGAACCAAAGCTCACTAGACTTCAGGTAACACAATCTTTTCTTATATATTGTCCAAAGTGAACATCACATTTTCAATATGTTTGCAGCAATAGTGAAATTATTTCTCAAATAATAGCAAATCATTACTAGGGTATTGAGAGCTCATGCAGAATTACATACTGGAAGCTATTTTTTATAGAAACCATTTTTTAATCTGCCATTGACCTATTTCTGCAGTAAATAACTTATCTTTCTCTTTTATTGTAATTTCCTCATGCTGTAGCATTTTGATGTATTTTTCTATTAAAGAGTCTATTTTTCATTATTTTAACTTTATTTTCACCTGACTTGCCTTCTTTTGGGTTTTGTATTTGTGTATTTGATAAAAACGAGTTGCTGTGCGGACTTTATTAAGCTGTCATTGTATTGTGAGGAGAGCTAAAGAGTAGTTTTCTAGCATAACTGTAATCCAGCCCATTTACACTGGCACATTACTCTGCACTGGATAGTTTTCTTATTTATTAGTTTTTAGGACAAGGTGTATTGTCTGCAGTGTTGGGAAGCCAAAAATAAATATTGTGTACTTGTGGTGCAGCCAGTGGTGTAACGATCGCGGTCGCGGCTGAGACCGGGCCTGCATCTGTAGGGGGCCTCCAGCCACCCCCCACGACCGCGATCGTGATCGTGTCTGTCAGAGGAGAGGAGGTGAACTGATCCCGCCCCTCCTCTCCCCTTATCTGCTGCCCCAGGACCCTGGCCTGCAATGTGTGGCCGGCACGCTCGACAGACGCAGGTATCAGCAGCCAGCAGCACCTACCCCGTCCCCTCCCCCCCGCTCTTCAACGTTAGCTGCTAGCACCCCCCCCCTTCCCGCTCCTCACCAAGGGCGTGAGGGAAGAATGTACCCCTAAGTGGGGCCACGGTCTAAATGCTCATCGGGGCCTGCCAGGCTCAAGTTACGCCACTGGGTGCAGCTCATCAAAATGTAAAACGTTTTGGGGTTGACTTATTAAGACTGGAACTTCACATTCATGTTAACGAATTAGATCCACCTTATAAGTAATGTTCACCCCCCCACTCCCCTAGAAATGTAGTCCAGTCTCTAAAGTGGCATACATTTTCAAGAGTTTGATGAACCCACATAGCCACTGCCTGTCCCTTCCGGCTCATATTGGCACAGCTAGGGGAGCCTGGCATGTAAATGCCAAATATCGCAATATTTTCTAGCAAATTCCAAGTTGCACAAAAGTGTTTGAAAGTTGTCAAGATATTTTACTCCAAAATTCTTGCATAAATGCTTTAATGAATCAAGCCTGTTGTGGGCATTGACATATTTAGCTGGCCACTTAATGTGATAACTTGCTGCTCATGTCTATGTGTAATCATAGGCATGATTACAGTATTGTTATAATCTTATAGTTATTGAGATCAAAATATCCACACACGTCAGCAGTCACCGCAAATACGTCTAATTTTTTTTTTTTTTTTTTTTGTATACACTATAAGTGTCCAGTACCTGTCATCAGATAGCCTTGGCCAGCAAATCCTTATAGAAAGGGGGAGAATGACTGACTGACTGACTGACTGTAATCTATATGTTATGTTTAGATAATTGTATATGAAATCTCTTCCATAGAATAATGTTGCCTGCGGACAGTACCTGCAATCTTGTCGGTATGCTCTGATCCCACAGGGTAGGTAGCGCATGACCTCTTGGTCTTGAGATAAAATGCCTAAATAAGTATAGATTTCATTCCATAAGGTTATTTTGCTACTTGTATGATTATTATTTTTTGTTTTTTTGCTGTTAATCATCATCCTGTAAAAAAAAAAAAACTATTTTAATAAGTACATCAAAAGTTCCCTTCTTGCTATTTTTGTATGTGAAAAAAAGAGTTGCTGCTTTTATTGTATTTATCATATTTTTAGATGATTGAGAGGCATTGCTATGGGCATGCACTGAAGGCCACCTATCATCCTTTTGTTCCAAGTAAATGGCACCTTTTTTATCTTGGAAAAAATATTATTTTGCAATTGAGACAATACAAAGAATATTCATTGATCTGTATTGTTTAAACAAGACTTGGGACAACCTGTGCATTCAGGCTACCAAATCATCTCGCACAGGGTTCCTCACTGTCGAATGAAATGTGAAGGCTATTTGCACAGTGTTTATTCTTTCATATAGAAGCAGGCCTTCATGTTCATAAAGCTCATGTGGTTTCCTCTTTTTGGTTCTACATACCATTCATAAATTTTAGCAGTAGATTTCCACTAAATAAAAATGGACTGCAAGCAGTTTATGTATGTTCATATAATTTATTTGGTCATTGTGTAGTGTTCAGATTTTATGTAATGTATATATTTCCTTTTGCATTGTAATTGTATTTTGTAGAGACCCAAGTCTTATGAAATTGGAAAGCAGAGTCCCCTAATATTTCTATACAAGATGATTGCCGGGTTTGACATTCCTAACACTCTCATGTGGAATGTGATGTTTTAACATTTCTACCCTTTGTCAAATTTACTATATTGTAATAAGACAATACGGTGCCCTGTATTGAATATGAAAGACAATAAAAAAACAAACAAACTACCCTTCCATTGTAATTGAATGTACTCTTTTAGTTGTAAGCTCTTTTAGAGTTAACTTACTGGTTTACACTTCAGGAAAAACCTAAAACCAGTACTTCAGGAACATTACAAAAAAATGCATCTCCATGAATGGGATAGACCCTTATTACTTAACAAGATGGAGGAGTTATGTCATGATAGGGGCAGGTTCTAGGGGTGGGGGCCAACTCTCCCGAACCCACTGTCTCTCCCCCCTCATATGGTCTCTCCTTTAAAATTGTAATGACTGGAGGTCCTAAGAAGATCCAGTGAGTCACAAACTGAGACAGAGGCAGAAATAAACAACTGTTTCTTTACTGAAATGAGGATTAAGGAACGGTTCAGTATAGAATGTAACAGTCTCAAGAACCCCTTATGACACTATCTCTATCAATTACCTACACCAGCGAATGCTGAAATTGATGCGCCAATCTCAGGGGTCCCAGATTATGTGTATTACATAAAGATCCGGGACGATTTTAGAGTTTTAATCTCTGCTGTCAAAACTTCGGTGTCAGTCACGGTCTCTTGGCTCTTCACCACTTGAATGCTGTTTACAGTCTTCTGTACCGCAGATAGTTTCCTCTTCCCTCTCAAGGGTAGTGGGGAATGTATTCCAGAATGTCAGTTCAGGAGTGGTCCAAATCATCTCCTGCAACTTATCACAAGGGAACCTATTATTCAGCCCAGTGACAAACTGATCCCGAAGAAGCCGGTCCACCTCCCGGAATGCTCCCATGGCCTGGGAATCTAGGTGGCACATCTCATTTAGTGTCTCCCTCAGGGAATGTAGTACTGCATCAGGGACTTGTGCTTCCTCTGAGGGAGATTAAAGAAGAGGGCCTGGAGCTGCTTCACTTTAGCGTGACTTCCACAACCCCCTCTCAACAACTCAAGGACCTTCTCTATCGTATTCCTCTTTGATTCTGGTCACACCCTTAATAGCTGCCTAGCGTTTCCCTCTAATGCATGCAATGCTAGCCCTGTCTAATTCGGGAGCCAAACGACACATCTGTGACAAATTCTGCACCCTCTCAGTCCATTCCTGCAATGCCATGTTATACCCGTTGTATTTGGGTATGTGCTGGAGTGACTCTCCTACCGGACACACCTTCCCTGATTTCGTCGTGACTCTCAGGGGTCCAGTGACCAGAGGGAAGGGGAGCTGCTGGTGCGGTGGGGTAATTTCTTTCCTCACCTCCGTCCATGACAATCCTGGATCCTGCCGAACTATGCCAAAAATGTAATGACTGGAGGTCCTAAAGATCCAGGTGAGTCACAAACTGATACAGAGGCAGAAATAAACAACAGTTTCTCTACTGAAATGGGGATTAAGGAACGGTTCAGTATAGAATGTAACAGTCTCAAGATCCCCTTATGACACTATCTCTATCAATTACACACACTCAGCGAATGCTGAAATGATGCCCAATCTCAAGGTTCCCAGACTGTGTATTACACCAAGATCTGGAATAATTTTACCTAGGCACTACGTCAACAATGAGTTAAACTAACTGAAGAAAGGAGGGGTGTAAATCTGATGAGAGTGCTCCATGAGGACCCCTGAGATGGCACACAGAGTATAAAATGATTACACTATTCAGTGGTGTTTATACATTTAGCATAGGGATACCTGGGTATCCTAAAGCTACAGTACCGTTCAACTCAGATGTGTTTTCTTACAGGCCTGTGAGGTGCGTTGGTGCAGCGAGTCTCAAAAAAAACCTTTGGGACAAAAAAAACAACTGTTGTAAAAACAATGATTCCGTGGCTTGCCAGCCTATGCCAAGTTCTCACCCCAGGATCCCAGTTCTGTAGCCTCAGGCTACGGGTATGGCAGTGCTCTTCACTAGGACTTGTTAGGCTGGTTTCACACTGCAGTTTTTTCACTGATCAGGTTTGTGTGCCAAAACCAGGAGAGGAACTTGAAGAGAAAAACTATAATTGAAAGATTGACACCTGTTCTGCGTTTTGGAGACACTCCTGGTTTTGACACACAAACCTGATCAGGGAAAAAACTGCAGTATGAAACCAGCCTTAGAATCCACTCAATGTGGATGGCACCAGACCCCAAGACCTCATCTCTCCTCTCGCAGACACTTGCTCCGTTACAGACAAGATGTCCTCTGCCTCTTCTCAGACACTAGCTACTTGGCTCGTTCAATACAAAGTCTCTAATCCACCCAGCATGGACTTCCACACAACTATAGAGCCACACAGCTTTCACAAGCACACTGTTAGCTTCCAGCCACTCATAAGTCTCAGCACTCTGTGTCTCATCACACAGCAGATCTCACTCCATGCTTCCCATCACCACAAGTCTACTCTCTACTGCAGATATGGGATTTTCCAGCCTAGCCCCTTCTGGTTAGCTCAGGCAGGAAAAACTTACAGGGTCCTAATGCTCCCCGATACTATGACAGTTCATACTCTCCCCCCTTGTGTACTGTCTGTCTTGCCCCTGTGCGCTTTCCTCCCTTTGTAACGTAGGTAAATAAATGTATTTTTGCTTAAAAACCTGTTTCTGTGTGTATTTTTATTAATAGTGTTTAAATTCCGGGCAACAAATGTGTAGGGTTTTGCTGTATTTTCTAATTGCTAGCACAGGTAAACAAGGCAGCTACTAGCTGCCAACTTCTCTTGCCTGGTGTTACTTTCACTGACCATCAAAAACACAGGGGAGCCATATTTCAATTAAATAATTAATTTAAAAAAAAATTGATGTGGGCTCTGCTGTATTTTCTATTGCCAGCCAAGGTAACCCAGGCAGCTGGGGGCTAGAATTCTCAGTGTGGTAAAGCCCAAGCATTCTAGGTCCCCCTTGCTCTTCCAGCTACCCTGGTTGTGGTGGCAGACTGGATGATAGGGCTTGATGTCAGCTTTTTTTGGTAGCGCCATTGCTAATGTCAGCCCCATAAGTGTGCGCATATGTACAGTGCCTACAAGTAGTATTCAACCCCCTGCAGATTTAGGTGGTTTGATAAGATGCAAATAAGTTAGAGCCTTCAAACTGCAAACGAGAGTAGGATTTATTAACAGAAGGATAAATCTTACAAACCAACAAGTTATGTTGCTCAGTTGAATTTTAATAAATTTTAAACATAAAAGTGTGGGTCAATTATTATTCAACCCCTAGGTTTAATATTTTGTGGAATAACCCTTGTTTGCAATTACAGCTAATAATGGTCTTTTATAAGACCTGATCAGGCCGGCACATGTCTCTGGAGTTATCTTGGCCCACTCCTCCATGCAGATCTTCTCCAAGTTATCTAGGTTCTTTGGGTGTCTCATGTGGACTTTAATCTTGAGCTCCTTCCACAAGTTTTCAATTGGGTTAAGGTCAGGAGACTGACTAGGCCACTCCATCACCTTGATTTTTTCCCTCTTGAACCAAGCCTTGGTTTTCTTGGCTGTGTTCTTTGGGTCATTGTCTTGTTGGAAGATGAAATTACGACCCATCTTAAGATCCTTGATGGAGGAGCAGAGATTCTTGGCCAAAATCTCCAGGTAGGCTGTGCTATCCATCTTCCCATGGATGCGGACCAGATGGCCAGGCCCCTTGGCTGAGAAACAGCCCCACAGCATGATGCTGCCACCACCATGCTTGACTTTAGGGATGGTATTCTTGGGGTCGTATGCAGTGCCATCCAGTCTCCAAACGTCACGTGTGTGGTTGGCACCAAAGATCTCGATCTTGGTCTCATCAGACCATAGAACCTTGAACCAGTCTGTCTCAGAGTCCTCCAAGTGATCATGAGCAAACTGCAGACGAGCCTTGACATGACGCTTTGAAAGTAAAGGTACCTTACAGGCTCGTCTGGAATGGAGACCATTGCGGTGGAGTACGTTACTTATGGTATTGACTGAAACCAATGTCCTTACTGCCATGAGATCTTCCCGGAGCTCCTTCCCTGTTGTCCTTGGGTTTGCCTTGACTCTTCGGACAAGCCTGGCCTCGGCACAGGAGGAAACTTTCAAAGGCTGTCCAGGCCGTGGAAGGCTAACAGCAGTTCTATAAGCCTTCCACTTCCGGATGATGCTCCCAACAGTGGAGACAGGTAGGCCCAACTCCTTGGAAAGGGTTTTGTACCCCTTGCCAGCCTTGTGACCCTCCACGATCTTGTCTCTGATGGCCTTGGAATGCTCCTTTGTCTTTCCCATGTTGACCATGTATGAGTGCTGTTCACAAGTTTGGGGAGGGTCTTAAATAGTCAGAAGAGGCTGGCAAAAGAGATAATTAATCCACACATGTGAAGCTCATTGTTCTTTGTGCCTGAACTACTTCTTAATACTTTAGGGGGACCAAACAGAATGCTGGTGGTTTGAGGGGTTGAATAATAATTGACCCACACTTTTATGTTTAAAATTTATTAAAATTCAACTGAGCAACATAACTTTTTGGTTTCTAAGATTTATGCTTCTGTTAATAAATCTTACTCTCGTTTGCAGTTTAAAGGCTCTAACTTATTTGCATCTTATCAAACCACCTAAATCTGCAGGGGGTTGAATACTACTTGTAGGCACTGTATATGTGTGTTTCCCTGCCGCATCATATGACCCACCACGTCACGTGTATGTATATGAGTGTGTGCGTCACATGATCCGCCGCATTGTGTATGTGTGGACCTGGCACGTGACCAGCCGTATCACACAGGTCCTTGCAGGCAGTGCAGAGACCGGGCACAGCGGGTGGGGGTGTTGGAAGTGGCCGGAGGTGGCACTGGGCTGCAGTCGGCGTCTGCAGTGGCACCGCTAGTGGCTGCCATATTTCCACACCCATCACTTGGGTGTGGAAATATGGCTGTGCACCAGAAGTAAGATGCATGTGATACAGGAATTGCTATATGATTCAGATATCCAGTGGCTTTGAGATTTTCGTTGATGAAGAATGGCCCCACTATCTTTGTACCCCATATACCACACCATGCCATCAATTTTTGTGTTCCAACAGTCTTGGAGCGATCTATCCACTGTGGGTTAATGTCAGACCAATAGTGGTGGTTTTGTTTAACTTCACCATTCACAAAAAAGTTTGCCTCATCACTCATCCAAAGCCAATTGTCTATGCTGTGAAGATACGAGATGTGCAGTATCTGAAACAACGGATACTGGAAGTTTGTACTATCATTTCTTCTGCGTTGTTGCTATCAGTGTGTCAAGAGTGGGAGAAGAGGGTTGCATTGACAATCCGACACACTGGGAAGCACTTTCAACACATTTTATAAGTGGTCATAAACTTGTAAATAACTCATGAAAGAATAAAGTTATGTAACCAAGCACACCATTGTTTTTCTTATGAAATTCTCAATCAGTTTGATGTGTCATATGATCCTCTTCCCATTGAAAAAAATAAAGTTGGATCCAAAATGTCTGACTTCAAAATGGCCACCATGGTCATCATCTATCTGGAAAAGATTTCCCCTCCCATGTACTAATGTGCCACAAACAGGAAGATCATATCACCAACCATTCCCATTTTATTTAAGTGCACCCATATAAATGGCCCATATAGAACGATAATTCAGTTTGTTCCTCTTGTCTCAGAGTTTTGGTTTTGCTTCTCCGGCTCCTCTCCCCCCCCCCCCCCCCCTCCTGGGCCTGGATCTTCTTTGCGTCACCTGTAGTGTTTGCTGAAATATCTCACCCTGCATATGTATATATGTGTGTGTCTTCAGAATTTGTGTCATTATCAGTCTAATGAAGGGGCCATAGTGCCCCAAAAGCTTGCTTTGCTTACCATCTTTTTAGTTAGCCATTAATAGGTATCAACCACTGAGAACTCTCAGGTTCTAATATTTTTCTATCTACTGGCTAACACGGTATAAACATTTTTTACCTCACTAAATACTCAGCATGTGCATGTGACCTTACAAATACTGAGGTAAAACTCCCAAATACTCAGCGTGTGCCCATGGCCTTACAAATACTGAGGTAAAAACTCACCAAATACTCAGTGTATACATGTGGCCTTACAAATAATGAGGTGAGGCTGGCTTCACACCACGGCACAGTCCGGGGCTGTCCAGTGTAAACCAGACAGCCCCGGACCGGTTTTTGGCCCCATAGTAGCCTATGGAGCCGGATGGCCGCTATCTGCCATTCGGTTTCCATCTCTCTGGTGGAATCCGGGAGAAATCTGATTTTTCTCACCATACACAAAAACGTTGCTTGCAACGTTTTTGTGTTCGGGGATAAAAATCTCCCCAAAATGCTGTATCCCGGATTCTCCCAGATCCGGGGCAATCCGGCGCTCCCTAACATGGGAGCCTATGGGACCGGAATTGCCCCGATCCGGGAACCGGATACCGGCGGCTAGCTCCCCACGAGCCGCGGTCCTGATTCATTAGCAGCTGCGCCTGGCTGCACACAAGACCGGAGGGCACATTTGGCCCTCGGGTTCTGTGTGCTGATCCGGTCCGGGGCTGTCAGGTTCATCCCCGACAGCCTCAGACCGGACTGTGCCGTGGTGTGAAGCCAGCCTAAGAACTCACCAAATACTCAGCTTGTGCATGAAGCCTTACAAATACTGAGGTAAAAATAAGCACCAAATACTCTGTGTGTGCACATGGCCTTAATAAGGCTGCCTTCAGACTTGCAGATGCATCTGCAGCGTTTTGCAGATGCATCTGCAAGCATCTGCATGCAGACCGCGGCCCCTATGTTTATAATGGAGCGCACGGCGGTCTGCAGATGCTTTCTTGAAATCCCATCTACTATGCTTCTACTGTACTACGCAGCGTTTTGGACGCAGTGCAAAGACGCTGCGTCCAAAACGCTGCGTCTCCTGATCGCGTGCACGCACCCAAATACTGAACATGTGCACGAGACTTTATGCTATGTTCACACAGGGTTTTTTCTATGCAGCAAAATCTGATCTCTTGGCAGTAAAAAAAGCTGCAGCTTTGTCTTAACTTTCAAAATACTCAGTGTGCATGAGGCTTTAGGCTATGTGCCAACTTGGCGTCTTTTTTTTTTTTTTTTTTTTTAACTGCACCAAAAACGGATCAGTCGCTGCGTCTGCAGCAAAGTGAATGTTATTTTCATTTGCTGTTCATAAGCTGCGCTTTTGACTGATGCGTTAGTGGTGCAGAGAGCGTGTCCAGAAAACAATGAGCGTCAATTATTGCTCCATTGACTCCATTCTACTAAAAAAAAAAACATAACAAACAGCTTGGTATCACACAATCCATTTGTGATGCTTTTTTAGTGCGCTTTCCACACCACAAACACTCCAATTACTTACCCTCCTCGCCGATCTTGCGGCAAGCTCCGGTGATGTGTTCCTTCTGGGCATCAGCAGGATCTGCTGGTAGGGTATTGACAGGACCTGGCCATGTGACTCAGCCTGATACCCGGACGTAACCCCTCCATCTTGGATAGTCACATGTGAAATGCCCCTGCATGCTGTGTGTGCCCCTTTATCTGGATATTTTGCTTGAATCATGTATATAATGGACCATTACATACGTGGAGGGGCACACAGCATTCAGGGGCATTTCACATAATAATAATAATTATTATTATTATTTATATAGCGCTAACATTTTTCGCAGCGCTTCATAATACAAAGTTCAAGTTTAAACAATCATAAGAAACAATTAGAAAATACAATACAAAGTATAATATAATACAATAATTAGAGCAAAAAATGGCGGCCCTGCTCATAAAAGCTTACAATCTAACAATGAGGTGGGGGTGACAAAGTATAGGCGCTTATTTACAATTATGGCATAGTCAACTTGAGGAGATGGTAACAGATAGGAGCAGTATAAGTGGCCACCAACCATTATTTGTGATAGGCTATTTCTAGATGACTTTGACTAGGGATCATGATAGGCCGCCCTAAAAAGATGTGTTGTTAGGGATCGCCTGAAACCTCGGCCATCGCAAAATCATATGCTGATGTTTTGATGTTTGAAAAGGAATAAGACGAAAAAGGAACCAAACATTGCAACTATCCCAAACTGCAGTCCATATCAGAGACCTGTGGCCAAGACAGACGGAAGGAGAGATGGGATGTGGGCAGATCTCAGCTTTTGAGATTGGAGATAACTTCCTTACAAAAGTGTTTGCAGTGGAGAGGGCTCACAGGGTCCCTATGCAGCCGAAACCACCGGGATCTGAACCTCGCACAATACTGGCCAGAATACTGAACTATCGGGATATTATTTTGAGAAAGGCCCGAGAGGCGGAGGACTTAACATGCGACGGCCAAAGAATTGCAATATACCCGGATTATTCCCCGACTGTGCAAAAACAAAGAATGCAGTTCTCAGGAGTAAAGAGGCGATTACGGGACTTGGGAGTGCAATACTCCATGCTTTTTCCTGCCAAATTGAGAGTCGCGGCATTGGGCAGGGTGCAGTTCTTTATGACGCCGGAGGAAGCATCGCAGTGGATTGACTCTAATGCCAAACGACTCAAGGATGGAGAGGGCTGAGAGACTGGTCCCTGGGCTGAAGAATTTTTTCCTTTTTTCATGGGTTAAATTCCGTGACAGTCGGAGGGGGTTGGGCTATCTAACACTTTCCTTTTCTCTTTTTTGACTGTTGCGGTATGGACGGTACTGCTGTTATAAAGACTAATGGCCACTTTACCCACAGCTACATTTCTAGCTTATCCACAGGTAACTTAATGTCTCCATGATTTTACTGCAGCCAGTATTCCATTTGTACACAGCAACAAGATAGAACCATGTCTCCATGATTTCACTGCAGCCAGTAAGTTACCTGTGGATAAGGTAGAAATGTAGCCGCGTGTAAAGTAGCCATTATGGTTATGACACAAATTTTATCTTTATTCTTTTATAGAAGTTGAAAGAACTGATGTTTATTACCTTGAGGTGGGATTAGTATTACCAAATTTTTTGACTCCCTTTATTTCTCTGTTTCTGACCATCCAGAACCCAGTTCGGACTAGGGGAGGGGGAGGGGTGCTGCCGGGAGATGATGGGAGATGGTTCTGTTTTAAATAGCTTAAGAATTACTGATTATGTATAGGGGGGGGTATTACTCCTTATAATGCTTGAATATAGTATACTATGTTTACTATGGCGGGAGGGGATGGGTGGTGAGATCGTGGCGGGGGAGATGGAGCCAAGGAGGGAGGGTGGCTCTAGGAGGTTAAGACCCACTCTCTTTGAGAGTCGCGTATATGAAGGGATGGGAAAGGGAAGGGGGGGGGGGTGAGGGAGGGAAGGGTTGGGAGGGCAGACAGCAAAGAGAGACAAGTGTGTTAACAGATTAATGGGATCATCAAAACTACTGAGTGCCCCTATTAAAGTGCTGGGGTGGAATGTTAGAGGGCTATCAGATGCTACAAAAAGAGCGGCAGTCCTAAAATATATGCTTGACCAACACCCGACCATAATATGTCTGCTGGAAACACATATGGTTAAAGATAAGTTGAGGATTCTACAGAGGAAATGGATACAGGAATCCTATCATGCCGTATATTCCTCATAGTCAAGGGGAGTGTCCATATTGGTACCTATAACACAGATGAGTCCTGCACACAGAGAACAGGTCTGTAAGAGCCTGTTCACACCGCCAGCATAATTGGAAACAAAAAGCTATTGCGACAAAAAACAACAGTACACTGCAGTAAAAATATTAAAATGCAAGTGCAGTATAAAAATGGTATAACAAATACAGGGTACTTAGTTAATCCGTTTTTTTGCGCAGAAAAAGTTATTTTAAGCCACGTCACTATCTTCAAAGTGTACCCATCTCAGACGCGGTCCTAACTGTTGTATTAAAAACCTGACTGGTGTGAATACTTACCAGTAAGCAGGAGCCAGCATGACCTGTGTCTGAAGTGGAATGAAGGTGACGGGGCTATGTGTGTGCAGGGCCCAGAGAGAGGCGGGAACTCCATCTCTTGCATGGCAAGAGGCAATTAATTATAACACAGATGAGTCCTGCACACAGAGAACAGGTCTGTAAGAGCCTGTTCACACCGCCAGCATAATTGGAAACAAAAAGCTATTGCGACAAAAAACAACAGTACACTGCAGTAAAAATATTAAAATGCAAGTGCAGTATAAAAATGGTATAACAAATACAGGGTACTTAGTTAATCTGTTTTTTTGCGCAGAAAAAGTTATTTTAAGCCACGTCACTATCTTCAAAGTGTACCCATCTCAGACGCGGTCCTAACTGTTGTATTAAAAACCTGACTGGTGTGAATACTTACCAGTAAGCAGGAGCCAGCATGACCTGTGTCTGAAGTGGAATGAAGGTGACGGGGCTATGTGTGTGCAGGGCCCAGAGAGAGGCGGGAACTCCATCTCTTGCATGGCAAGAGGCAATTAATTATAACACAGATGAGTCCTGCACACAGAGAACAGGTCTGTAAGAGCCTGTTCACACCGCCAGCATAATTGGAAACAAAAAGCTATTGCGACAAAAAACAACAGTACACTGCAGTAAAAATATTAAAATGCAAGTGCAGTATAAAAATGGTATAACAAATACAGGGTACTTAGTTAATCCGTTTTTTTGCGCAGAAAAAGTTATTTTAAGCCACGTCACTATCTTCAAAGTGTACCCATCTCAGACGCGGTCCTAACTGTTGTATTAAAAACCTGACTGGTGTAAATACTTACCAGTAAGCAGGAGCCAGCATGACCTGTGTCTGAAGTGGAATGAAGGTGACGGGGCTATGTGTGTGCAGGGCCCAGAGAGAGGCAGGAACTCCATCTCTTGCATGGCAAGAGGCAATTAATTATAACACAGATGAGTCCTGCACACAGAGAACAGGTCTGTAAGAGCCTGTTCACACCGCCAGTGTACTGCAGTGTACTGTTGTTTTTTGTCGCAATAGCTTTTTGTTTCCAATTATGCTGGCGGTGTGAACAGGCTCTTACAGACCTGTTCTCTGTGTGCAGGACTCATCTGTGTTATAATTAATTGCCTCTTGCCATGCAAGAGATGGAGTTCCCGCCTCTCTCTGGGCCCTGCACACACATAGCCCCGTCACCTTCATTCCACTTCAGACACAGGTCATGCTGGCTCCTGCTTACTGGTAAGTATTCACACCAGTCAGGTTTTTAATACAACAGTTAGGACCGCGTCTGAGATGGGTACACTTTGAAGATAGTGACGTGGCTTAAAATAACTTTTTCTGCGCAAAAAAACGGATTAACTAAGTACCCTGTATTTGTTATACCATTTTTATACTGCACTTGCATTTTAATATTTTTACTGCAGTGTACTGTTGTTTTTTGTCGCAATAGCTTTTTGTTTCATATTGGTACCTATGTCTACTAAATTTGAATTTGTGGAGTCATACTTGGATGGGGAGGGACAATACGTCATACTGGTATGTAAAGTACAGGGGTTGCTGATGGCACTCATAGCGATGTATCTGCCTCTGCCCTATTCCAGGAAAAAGCTTAGAGAAGCGATGGAGTGGACGGGACATCTTGGGGAGATTCCTGTTCTCCTGGTGGGAGATCTGAACAATGTGCAGGATGATTACTGGGACAAACATAAAAATAATCTGGGTAGAACTCAGGGTCACATCACGCCATTCGGGATACTTATACGGGAGTTGGGCCTAAGAGATGTCTGGAGGGTTCGTAGTCCAGAGGTGCAATGTTATTCTTGCTACTCCGCCACTCACAATACACTATCTCGCATAGACATGGCCCTGGGTACCGATGCTATGGATGCACTGGTGGTGAGGGTGGAATATTTACCCAGAGCCATGTCGGACCACAAACCGATTTATGTACATGTTCAGTCGGGGGAGGCCAGGACAGGGGGAAGGATGGGATGGAAGCTTCATCCAGGTTGGTTGCGCAGCATTAATGTAGACCTGCTGCGTAGGAATTTAGAAGAATTCTTTGTTTTAAATGAAGGAACAGCGGGACCAGAGGCCCTTTGGGATGCCATGAAAGCGTACCTGAGAGGTATACTTATCAAAGAGATTAATATGCGTAAGTCTGAGACGAGGAAGGAGGAAGTGGAAAAATTGGCAGCTCTGAGCAGAGCGGAGGAGGAGCTGAGTGTAAAGGGAACGCGGGAAGCTGAAAAATTGATGAGGGAAGCCCAGGAGGAGGTGGACAGGTTTCAATGGGAGAAAACATTGAAAAAGAACGAGTTTAGGCGGGCGGGCTTCTATGAAGAAGGGGAAAAGGTCGGACACATACTGTCGGTGGTCGCCTCGGCACAGAGGAGGACTCCCTTTGTGCATTCTGTGTATGCAGGGGATGGGGCTTTGTTAACTGACACTGCTGATATTGGAACAGTCTTTGTGGATTTTTATGAGAAGCTGTACTCCCCTGGTGCGGAAGACGCAGCCGACAGTATTGCTAGCTACTTGGACTCTTTGCGCATGCCTAGACTTACAGAAGAGGATAGGGATAGTCTGGAGGGCCCGCTTACGTACAAAGAACTGAGCGCGGCGTTTGCCTCTATGGCCAATGAAAAAGCCCCAGGATCTGATGGACTCCCAGTGGAGATTTACAAACAGCTGGAAGAGGTGTTGCTCCCATGGCTCCAGGAGATACTCACAAGTTCCAGGGAGGGGGGGGTTCTCCCGTTGTCTATGAGGGAGGCGGTTATTGTGGTGCTCCCTAAGGAAGGTAAAGATCCGAGGCTTCCGGAGTCCTACCGACCCATCTCACTGTTGTCAACTGATGTTAAAATCTTGGCAAAGGTCATGGCAAGCCGGCTGTCCAGTGTTGTCACCAGTCTGATACACCCGGATCAGTCGGGATTTATGCCTAACAGGTCCACTGCGGTGAACCTGCGGAGATTATATTTGAACATGCAATTACCGGCTGATAATGCTGGCCAGAGGGTTATAGCTTCGCTGGATGCTCACAAGGCGTTTGACTGTGTGAGATGGGAATTCTTATGGAAAGTTATGGAACGCCTAGGGTTTGGTCCGCAATTCCTATCATGGTTGCGCCTGCTGTACACCGATCCGAGGGCTAAGATAAGGATTAATGGTGCCTTGTTTGGGCTGATAGCCCTTCGGCGGGGTACAAGACAGGGGTGCCCGTTATCCCCATTACTATTCGCCTTGGCGATGGAGCCACTGGCAGCTAAAATAAGAGGGGAAAGAGGGGTGGTGGGCTTTCGGTATGGCGAGATTGAGGAAAAGGTGGCGCTCTACGCAGACGACATCCTGCTATTCCTGGAGGATTCTGAGGCTTCACTGCCAGAAGCCATGAGATTGATTGATCGGTACGGAGCTCTTTCCGGATTGCGAATCAATTGGCATAATTCTACACTATTTTCACTGGATGCGGGGATGTCGTCTGTTGTGGAGACTGGGGGCCTCACTCTGGTGGACAGGTTTAATATCTAGGCATTTGGATATTGAACCCACTCAAAACATACTTAGATCTGAGTCTGGAACCGGTTCTGGGGATTATTAAAGAGAAAACGGGTGCATGGAACAAGCTACGCTTGTCTGTAGTGGGACGTATTAACTTAATAAAAATTATTTTAATGCCTAAACGGTTATATGTTTTGCATAACACCCCAATCTCTGTTCCACAGAAGCGTTTTAAACAGATTTGTTCATTGTTTAGGAGTTTGATATGGGGAAAGAAGCAAGCCCGGCTGAGAATGGAACTGTTGCAGAGGCCAAAGGATGAGGGGGGTCTAGCCCTTCCGAATCCATACATATACTATATTGCAGCGCAGGGGCAACATGTTAGAGGCTGGACACAGAAGGCGACGCGCCCGTCGGTCCAAAAGATTATGGAACATCTTACGGGAAGATCTCCATTAATTCTGAGTATGGAGGATGGGTCTATGGGAATTATTGGGAAGCACTGCCCTACAATGGTTTTGTTGCAAAGAGTGTGGGACAAATTGAAAATACTTAGAGGGGTGACGCACCTGACACGATACTCACCCTTATGGAATAATGAGATGATACTTGCGATTAAGAAAATGGGATGCCTGGTGGAGTGGCGGGACAGGGGAATCACATTGGAGCATCACATCATGGACGGACGGGAGCTGAAATCCTTCTCTCGGTTAAGGGAGGAATTTTGGCTGAGCGAAGGGGGGATGTATCAATATATGCAAATGGCGCATGCTGTACGAGCACAAACCAAACTGAAGGAGATGTGGATACAACAGGATATAGTTCTGGAATATATTTGTGAGGGTGGACCCACGAGGGGAGTGATTGCTACAACATATAAAGTTCTATTACACACCTTTCTACTTCAGTACCCCTCGAGGGCTAAGACTAGGTGGGAGGAGGAGATGGGAACTATAGAAGAGAGAAATTGACTTCCATTTTGGAATGGGTGCCAAATCTGTCACTTAGTGAGCCCGGAAGGCTCTCGCAGCTATACATCTTATCGTACACCCGACCTACTGTTTAGAGTCAATTTGAGACCCACTTCAGAATGCCCGAGATGTATGACAGAAAAGGCAGGTATTATGCACATGATGTGGTCATGCCCAAGGCTGGCGGCATTCTGACTGGTGGTAATTACAAGGGTGGAAGCAGCATACAATTGTATTATACCAAGGGATCCGTTGGTGTGTCTATTAGGATATGTGGATGACATTCTGGTGGGTAATATACGGAAAATAAGTATAGCTAGATTGCTATATATAGCAAGGGAGCTGATTGTTAGGCACTGGGTGGATGCTGCTCCTCCATCACGGCAGGAATTTGTGGCGCAGACTGGGTACATTGCAAAGTTGGAAAAGAGCATATATCATAAATGGGGGAAATTGGATTTGTTTCAATATTTGTGGGCACCATGGTTGGGATATGGGTCGTAAGGTACCATCGGGATGGCTATAGTAGATAGGATAGGACAAGAGGCACAGGGAGTGCAAGGTATATATGATTTGCTAGTATGTTATGTATATCAAATACTATATGCTATGTCTGGTTTGCTATCTGTGGGGGGAGGGAGGGTGGCTTATTGATGGGGGATCTAAGATATGTAAAATGTAAAAAGAAACAAATGCTGATGTTATATGACTTGTTTATCTGTATACAGTTGGATAATAAAAACTATTTGATTAAAAAAAAAAGAAGTGCATAGTTGTGTGTCATCAGCATAAAGATGGTACTGAAAGCCAAATATGCTGCTGGTCTGTCCAATCCGATCCGGGCCATGTAGAGAGAGAAGAGAAGAGGTCCAAGGACTGAACCCTGAGGGACCCCAATAGTGAGAGGAAGAGAGGAGGAAGTGGAGCCAGCAAATGATACACTGAAAGAACGGTCAGAAAGATAGGAAGAGAACCAAGAGAGAGCCGTGTCCTTGATGCCGATGGAGTGCAGCATGGAGAGTAGGAGATGGTGATCAACAGTGTCAAAGGCTGCACACAGAGATCAAGAAGAATAAGCAGAGAGTGGTCACCATTAGGTTTTGCTGTCAGAACATCATTGGTCACTTTGGTGAGAGCAGTTTCTGTAGAATATAGGAGGCGGAAACCAGACTGTAATGGGTCTAGAAGAGAGTGAGTGGAGAGGTAATGAGTGAGGCGGGAGTAGACCAGGCGCTCCGGGAGTTTAGAGATGAAGGGGAGATTGGAGACTGGTCTGTAGTTGTTTGTGCAGGATGGGTCGAGATTTCTTTAATAATGGAGTGATGATAGGGTGTTTGAAGGAGGAGAGGAAGATGCCAGAAGAGAGGGAGAGATTGAAGATTTTGGTTAGGTAAGTGGTGACCACCGGACAGAGAGACTGGAGTAGGTGTGAGGGGATGGGGTCAGCAGTGCATGTGGTGGGACGAGAGGAAGAGAGGAGCCTGGAGACTTCTTCTGTGACTGGGTCAAAAGTGGAGAGTGAGACGGAGGAAATGTGGGGAGAGGTAGGGGTAACAGCAATTTGAGGTTGGGAGTTGATTTCCTGACGGATGTTTTCTATTTTCTCTGTGAAGTAGGAAGCCAGATCATCAGCACAGAGACTATCCAAGATGGTGAGGCAGTGTGCAGCAGCAGCGTTTAAGTTAATTTGCCCCACATAGTTTCAGACAGTCCTTCACTGTCTCCCATACCCTGACCAGTGTCCCCACATTGGTACAAACCCTTTAATTACTTGTCTTTACCCCTGAAGTGCAGCAGCAGGACTAGCACAGTGCACACACAGGACACAATGCACACACTACACACACTGGCACCTTCTCTCCTTCATGCTCCATAGCTCAAGGTCTTCAGCGAGGCCCAGGAAGGAGTGAATCAGGCGGTGACAGTGTGATGAGAGCAGGTCGGACCAGCAGACTCTGAGTGAGCTCCTCTTCAGCAGTGAGGTAGGCGTGCCGCGTGACTCCTCCAGGCTCCAGCCTGCTCCCGCAGTTTTTTGCTACGGCCTCCCACACATCATGACGGGCAGGAGGAAAGAAGGGGTCAGCGGCGAAAAGTTTGAAATCGGCGGTCCTGTGGATTATAGTGGGAGGCAATTTATCCTGCCCTCTTTCCCTGGAGCTATAGACCCCAGACGGTAGCCCAGATTGCCCTCATTATAATCCGCCACTGCTTCTCAGGCAGCCATAAATAACATCAATAATAACATGGCAAAGCATGTAGGATCATGTATTTCTTCTCATTGTGCTCATGCTTCTATAATAAATTGAGATATTTAGAAAATTTAGTTTTCATTTTTTATCATTTGCATATACTTAATACATCTATCAATCCTGTGAGTCCCATAATTGCATGATTTTTCCTTCTTGATGTTGCAATTTCAGTTTTGAGAAATGTTGTATAATGATGAAGCCTAAATAAGCATTTATTATTTAATAGAATGATTTATATCAAATCGCTGGAAAAATAGAATGACATACACTTGTTGCATAAACAAATTATAGGAAAAATTGCTGTATATATGTAACATGTAGCAAACATAAGGTGTGTATACAAAATTGATCAGACATGTTATTCAGTTTATCTTAATGCAGCTTACAAATCACAAGATAAGTGATACCTATAATACACTAAACACAAGTGAAAGGGATGAGAAACATTCAGAATGTACAGTGAATAAGTAGATGTGAAGGATATGGGCAGAAGAGAAATGAAATGCAATGGGATTGAGAAATGAGAGGATGAAAATACTGTGATGAAAAGTGTGGCGTAGTGAGGTGGAGAGAACATATTGCCTAAGAAAGTGAGGCAATATATGGTGTGTGGTTAGCAGAAAATAAAAAACACACATAAGATAGAATGTGCGAGGGTGTCCTGTAATGTCAAACTGGTGAGGACCAAGCATAAGAGTGTATATAGTATAGATAAGAATACCAACCATAAATATCAAATGTAAAGGAGTTGTGCCACAAACAGTTGTACATTTTAATTAATAGATCTTAGACCTGTGATGTAAAACACTTCATTGCCTGTTTAAAAACTTTCCTTCTGTGATGTAAAGCATTAGCTCTGATCCACGCCTGTAATGTCTGTATACAGTCATGGCCAAAAGTTTTGAGAATGATACAAATATTAATTTTAACAAAGTCTACTGCTTCAGTTTTTCTAATGGCAATTTGCATACACTCCAGAATGTCATAAAGAGTGATCAGCTTAACAGCAATTACTTGCTAAGTCAATATTTGCCTAGAAAATGAACTTTAACCCCCAAAACACATTTCAACATCATTGCAGTCCTGCCTTAAAAGGAGCAGCTAACATCGTTTTAGTGATTGTTCCATTAACACAGGTGTGGGTGTTGATGAGGACAGGGCTGGCGAACAATCAGTCATGATTAAGTAAGAATGACACCACTGGACACTTTAAAAGGAGGCTGGTGCTTGGTATCATTGTTTCTCTTCAGTTAACCATGGTTATCTCTAATGGCCACTATACACGCGGCTACATTTCTAGCTTATCCACAGGTAACTTACTGGCTGCAGTGAAATCATGGAGACATTATTCCATTTGTACACAGCAACAAGATAGAACCATATCTCCATGATTTCACTGCAGCCAGTAAGTTACCTGTGGATAAGCTAGAAATGTAGCCGCGTGTAAAGTGGCCATAAAGAAACACGTGAAATTATCATTTTGGTGTCATTCTCAAAACTTTTGGCCATGACTGTACTTTTTTACTTCCTCCCCTGCCCAGGAGCTGTGGTATATCCAACCTGTTCCTGCTGGGTCAGACAGATACATTACACAGGGGCATTTATAAGAATATCCCAGGATAGGAAAATTTGTTTTTATGACATACAATTGTGAAAATTGTTTTATTTTAAGATCTATTAATTAAAGGGACACTGTCATGTGATTTTTCAGTATGATACTAATATTACACTTGAATAGTGCCTGGGCAGATCTTTTAAAAACATGCAAAATCATTCTTCTACCCTTTGTAGTTTCCATCTTATCAACATTGTCAGACCCTGCAGGGAGCTCCTGGATTAGTCCTCTCCATTATTAGAAAACAGGAATAGTCCGGCTGCTGTATAAACTGTCATGTAATTATGCACTCCCTCTCAGCAGCTCTCTCCTCCCTCCTCCCTTTGCTTCAAGTGCAGAGTGGTTTCAGTTTCCATTGGAGCTTATGTGCTGTTGAGGACATGGAGGGAGAGAGCTATTGCAGATCTGCCTTATTTAGACTCCATTTGTTTCTCCAAGTAGGTATACCTGCTGTGACAGTTTCTGTGTTGTATTTCACCTCTTGTGATGCTGCAAACACAGAAATCAGAGAGGAGAATACAATATTCCCCCTCCACTGATGTCCTGTGCAGTGATGTTGTGTGAGTATATGACATGCATATTCATGCTATGGGAAGTGGACAGCAGAGAACTAAGTGCATCACTCACTGTGAGTGACAGATGAAATGAATCTCTTTATTTTAAGTTTACAAGAGATAGGAGGGAAATATAAGAAAAAGAAATACATAAACAGAGAGAGGTTAGGGCAAGTAATTAGAAAATGATAGCAATTACATATGGATTTTTGACCTGACAGATTTCCTTTAAAATGTAAAACTGTTCATGGCACATCCCCTTTAAAGGCAAAAATTAAATGGGAAAATGTCATGTTAACATGCACATGTCGAAGTCTGTAGAACTCTTAAGAAATGAAGTGGTGTGCCAATGCACAGTGCAACGTATGGCTCACTGGTATCTAATAGAGATGGGCGAGTCCTAAAAGACTCGGAATCGCAAGACCCCAACGAGTCCGAGTCAAGGACTCGGGACTCGTTGCGAGTCCAGCGAGTCCAATGTTAATGAATAGGGACCTGAGTAATAGCGAATAATGACATTTACAACTCGCTGATGTGTCTCTGAAAGTGTGCGAGTCCAAACTCGCTGGTTTTTCTCTTATTTTGAGGCTTGTAGCCGATGATGCGAGGGAAGCGATTCTCCAGCACACACCATGCTTTAAGGAAACAGGAAGCGAGTCGCGCTGACAGGCGCACACACAGAGCAATCCATTCATGGCAGCAGGACGTGGCACGGTGAACACACTGCGTCTTATTGCACTTGTGGAGGCTCGTCCATTTCTATGGCTCCCTACAGATCCTGACTATGGGGATACAACCCAAATTAATACAGCCTGGAGAGAGATCGCCCAAGAGATGTTCCCTGCGTTCCATCGGAGTGACCATGAGGAACAGAGCAATCTAAGTAAGTTAAATGAGTTCACACGTTATATATTGCATTTACTGTATATATACTCGTGTATAAGCCGACCCGTGTATAAGCCGACCCCCCTATTTTTGCCCCGAAAAACTATGAAAACATATTCACCGCCATCCTGGTATACAGCGGCTATCACTGGTAGACAGCCCCCCAGCAGAGTATACACCTCCCCCTGCAGAGTATACAGGCCCCCAGATGGGTATACATGCCCCCATATTGTGGTATACAGGCAGGGGCGGACTGGCCCAGGTGCCACGGGTCATGCGGCTGCAGGAGCATGAATAATCCGCATGTCCCTGAAGCAGCAGGCGGAAACGGAAGCTCCTGGCCGTGCGATGACGTCATCAGCACGCGGCTGCGTCCGGGAGTGAGCGTCTGTGAGTGGCGTGCGGCTGCGACTGTTAGCGAGCGGCTGTGAGGAGCGCGAGGCTGCGGCTGGGAGCGAGCCATAGGAGAATGCGGGAGCTGCGGTGACTGTGAGGCGGCCGCCAGTCATCACCCCCCCCCCCACCCCCCGTCCTCACCTGTGTCGGGCCGGTGAGGGAGGGTTGCGACCCAAACTGTAGGGTGCCAGTCAGTCCCTGTATACAGGGCCCTCAGTGTGTGTACAGGCCCCCCCAGCAGTGGGTATACAGGGCCCCCAGCAGTGGGTAGACAGTGGCCCAGTGGGTTTACAGGGCCCCCAGCAGTGGGAATACAGGGCCCCCATAGCAGGGTATACAGGACCCTGAATGTGTTATCATGCTCCACCGCATAGTTGCCTATATTTGGATGGGGTCACAACAGTACAATGAGTTTAATGTCTGATCCTCCTGGCTCTTTCGGCCAAGGGGTTGGGTGTATATAAATACCACTAATGACCAGAGTCTGGTGCCCGCACTATTACATTCTCTATGCGTTGACATGTGTCCTGCCTCATTTGTGATTGTGGCCACGTGAGCTCAATGTCCGTAATGCTGTTGATGATGTTCCACACTGTCGTGTCACTGTGCCTTGTATACACATTACACACACAAAATGAATAAAATGTTATTGTTGATTTGTACACATACTTTTGTTGTTTCAAATATTACACATCTCTAAACCCGGTTTCAAATCATTTCACAGTTGACCATCTTAAAAAACGGTGGAGGAGCTGTCGGGACCAGCATAAGAAGCAGTACCGGCAGTACTCAGAGAGACAACCGGGAGCCGCTCCATTGCTCAACCACTACCACTTTTACGACCGGCTGTCCTTCCTTCACCCGGTGGCCCGTATGCCAAGGTATGTGTCTGCAGCACTGTTGTGTACATTTAGTATTATTTATTAATATATACATTAGGTTCCATTTCGGCTCTGTGGGTAGCAGAGTATACACGTGGCTCTGTGGGTAGCAGAGTATACAGGCGGGTCTGTGGGTAGCAGAGTATACAGGCGGGTCTGTGGTAGCAGAGTATACAGGCGGGTCTGTGGGTAGCAGAGTATACAGGCGGGTCTGAGGTAGCAGAGTATAAAGACGGCTCTGTGGGTAGCAGAGTATACAGGCGGGTCTGAGGTAGCAGAGTATAAAGACGGCTCTGTGGGTAGCAGAGTATACAGGCGGGTCTGTGGGTAGCAGAGTATACAGGCGGGTCTGAGGTAGCAGAGTATACAGGCGTCTCTGTGGGTAGCAGAGTATACAGGCGGGTCTGTGGGTAGCAGAGTATAAAGACGGCTCTGTGGGTAGCAGAGTATACAGGCGGGTCTGTGGGTAGCAGAGTATACAGGCGGGTCTGAGGTAGCAGAGTATACAGGCGGGTCTGTGGGTAGCAGAGTATACAGGCAGGTCTGAGATAGCAGAGTATACAGGCGGGTCTGAGTTAGCAGAGTATACAGGCGGGTCTGTGGGTAGCAGAGTATACAGGCGGGTCTGAGGTACCAGAGTATAAAGACAGCTCTGTGGGTAGCAGAGTATACAGGCGGGTCTGAGGTAGCAGAGTATACAGGCGGGTCTGTGGGTAGCAGAGTATACAGGCGGGTCTGTGGGTAGCAGAGTATACAGGCGGCTCAGTGGGTAGCAGAGTATATAGGTGATGAGAATAGGGTTAATAGATGGTGCTACAGTGTTGGGGCGTGCTAGAGGGAGCAGAGATCCGATTACTGCCATCATTACTGACCTTATTAAAGATAGCGGCCGCAGCTAAAAGACATCATGGCAAAGGTAAACATGGGGTGTGGTTAGCTGCAGTAGGTTAGTGAGAGGTGTGGGTTGTTTGGCAGAGGGCGTGGTGTGGGCGTGGTGAGCGCGGCTCCTGCGTCAGATACGCTGCGAGCGCGGAACCGCGGCACATCTCCAGGAGCAGAGGACGTGTCCGGTACGTCCGTAGCCCCCGGCCTCCCCGTTGTCCGCACACACAGCCCCGCTGTGACCTCTGCAGTGTCACAGGCCCCGGCGGGCGGCTGTCATCTCCTCCTGACACTGACCTCCTCCTGATTTGATTGTCTGTGTTGTCCCCCCCCGCTGTCAGCATCAGTGATCTGCTAAGACCTGTGGGTGCACAGACGGGGGAAGTACAAATGCCAGCATGCCGGGGCGGATTGGGCGCTGTGAGGGGCGCAGGTCTTGCTGTGAGCGGAGGGCGCGAGGCCGCTCGAGAAAACGCTATAGCGGCTGTGTGAGTTAAGCGTCTGCGGCTCGCGAAGGCGCATACGCGTCTCCGCTCGCAGTGACGCTAAGGAGTTTGGGATTCGTCTACAGTGCCGGAATTTCAAACTCCCGATTATATAAATAGATTATATATATATATATTGTATACCTTTCAACCCCTTCCCTGCTTTATATAGATGATATAAGCTAAAAGTTTTGTGAATTAAGTATGTCAAGTTAAAAGTGAAGTCAGGGGGACTTTTTTTTTTCATGTGAACCATTGGTGTTATTGATCGTCTAGATTAGATGGGATGGGGGGGGGGGTGGTAATCAGGGGGTGAAAAATTATGTATTAGTATGGAATTAGCAAAGAAAGTCACGTATTCCTTTATGTTATGTACAGTTGGTTATTCTTTCATAATAATAACAAATATCTGATTAAGAATACACAGATACACAGAGTCTAAAAAGCGTGCAACTTAATGTTTGACCTATGTTTTTGTTTCCAAATGCAATGCATTCACCAAATTTTTTTTTACTTTACCCACAGAGAAGCTTACTACAGAGGGCGGCGTGCTGTTAACCCTCCACCGCCAAACAGAAGGCGGCGTGGAGAAAACCGACCACCACCACCACGGCCGGCGCCACCACCACCACCGCCGTCGCCGCCGCCACCACCACCACCAGCATCGCCACCAGCAGCGCCAGGGCCCGCACCACCACCGCCGCCACCAGCGGCAGGGCCATCAACACCACCACCGCCGTCCCCGCCACCACCACCACCACCGCCAACAGCGGCAGGGTCCGCACCACCACCGCCCCCACCAGCGGCAGGGCCAGCACCACCACCGCCACCACCAGCGGCAGGGCCAGCACCACCACCGCCACCACCAGCGGCAGTGCCAGCACCACCACCGACGCCACCAGCGGCAGGCCCAGCTTATGGTCCGATCCCGGGGTCAGCACATTTAAGTGTGCAACAGAGTAATGCTGACTTTGCCCGCAGTATTATACCATTCATGGATAATATTCCATTTGACAGGCTACTGCGGGCAAGGTCAGCATTACAGATAGTGCTGGAAGCCTGTCAGCCAAATAACGACCCAGGTGATGTGTTCCAATATTTGGATGGGTGGAAAATAAACTCGAACAGGCTAGGCAGGCCCACAACACGGGACAGCCATGTCCCACCCCACAGGGCTTTGCCTCACTGCCAGTGGCCAGCTAACCGGGACCTACCACCGTTCCCTACACCTGTTCAGAGGATCCACCCTGAAGGGTTCGGCCAGGCCATACGTGGGGCCCTTGACCTTTTGCAGGACGGACAGCCCACCTACCAGGACCTGTAGGGCTCCATTTGTTGTTGTTGTTGTTGTTACCTTAATTGTAAAAGGTAGTATTTTTGGGAATGTCCAAACAGTGCTGCCATTTTTTTTTTTTAAACACAGTTTTAAAAACCAGCTTTGTGTCTGTCTTTTTTCAAGGAATGAATGTGGAGTTTTTTTTGTGGTTGGGCTTCAAGTCATCATAATTATTATAATTATTTATTTATATAGCGCCCATAGGTTCCATGGCGCTTTACATGAGGAAAAGGTAGAGAAGGACAAGTACAATAAACATAGACAATAAGGTCATACAGGTACAATAGTAGAGGACCCTGTACGCGTGGGCTCACATTCTACGAGGGGTGGGTGGGGATACAATAGGGTGGGGAAGGTGTCGGTCGTGGGGCGTGTAGCGGGGTCTCATGGCAGGTTGTAGGCCTGTCGGAAGAGGTGAGTCTTTATAAGTATCTTTAAGGTTCAGAGGGTAGGCGACTGACTGATGAGGTGGGGCAGGGAGTTCCATAGCATGGCGGATGACCGGGAGAAATCCTGTATGCGGTTGTGGGAAGAGGAGATGAGGGTGGACTGTAGGACAAGTTCTTGGGATGAACGCAGGTTGCGTGAGGGATGGTATCGGGAGATCATGTCGGAGATGTATGGTGGGGATAGTGTCACGGGTGGCACGGATGACAGGGTGGAGGCCACGCGCAGACGATCCCAGCGTTTGGCCCACCAGCCATAATGGTGGAGGATGGTCCGTCTCTTTCAGGAGCATTTACCTTCTGTGTTGATGGAAAGAAGGTGTAATGAGATCTCTCTATTATGGGGAGACGGCTGTGGTGGTCTTGCGCTCGGTCTGGTTTTATTCACCAATGTTGTAGGTCACTAGGACCCAGCAGACTCCTTCCACCTTTATAAGGAGGTTCATTGCCCTTCCTCGGTGCAGGTGATAGTTCCTTGTGCACACTTTATCCTTGCTCCAGCAGAAGCTGAGATTGTGGAGGTTGCTGTGTTCTGCTGTCAGATAAGTGTTTCCTTTTCCCAAATGTCTGTCTTCCCTGGTGTTTGTCTTTAGTTGATAGTGGAGGGGTCTAGTGAACCTCTCCATCTGATCCTTAGATAAGATAGATCTAGGATCAGAGAGGGACGAGGTTCGTGGTCGGTGACAGTTGAGGAGACTGTATAGGGACGTTAGGGCAGACAGGGTCAGCTCTAGGAAGTCTAGGGGTCACCGTCTCCTTCTTGTGCCCTTAGCATTAGGGACTCCTGATCCCCCCCCCCGTCGTTATCCTACGCTGGGTGTCTTCCCCACTCCCAGCGTGACAGATAGGTTGTGTAAGGCTTTGAATGTCATGGTCAGTGTTTTAAAGTGAGCTCTCTGTGGGCCGGAGGGGCCAGTGAACGGCTTGGCAGAGGGGGTAGGCAGGGGAGTAGCATGAGGACAGATGGATTAGTCGGGCAGCAGAGTTTAGTATAGATTGGAGAGGTGCAAGAGAGTTGGCAGGGAGACCTATGCGAAGGAGGTTGCAGTAGTCAAGGCGGGAGATGATGAGGGCATTTATGAGTGTTTCAGCAGTGTCAGGATTGAGGAACGACCGAATTGGTTAAATATTTTTGAGTTGGAGTCACAGGGCTTGGTTAGGGACTACAGGTGGGGCTTGAAGGAGAGGGAGGAGTCAAGGATTACCCCGAGACATTTGGCGTGGGGGACAGGGGAGAGAGCATCATTAGCAAGTACTTTACGGCCCGCATGGCGCATGAAGTCACCTTGGTTACTAAGTGTCAAATCATGACTCCACATACAACTGTTGCTGACAAACAGTGCCTGTGTTTGGGGGGTTACTTTATGCCTCGCTATGGCAACAAGACTATGAACACACATGTGAGAGGCTGGGACGTAAAAAGCTTGTTAGCCAGGGTGTCTCCCAAACCATGATAAGCTTGTTAGCCTGTGTGGCTGGAAAAATTAGCCCAAGGGGCTGTTTCCCATTTTTGGTATAAATGTAGGTCTAAGGGCCATACAAAGCTTGTTAGCCAGGGTGTCTCCCAAACCATGATAAGCTTGTTAGCCTGGGTGGCTCAAAAAATTAGCCCAAGGGGCTGTTTCCCATTTTTGGTATAAATGTAGGCCTAAGGGCCATAAAAAGCTTGTTAGCCAGGGTGTCTCCCAAACCATGATAAGCTTGTTAGCCTGGGTGGCTCAAAAAATTAGCCCAAGGGGCTGTTTCCCATTTTTGGTATAAATGTAGGCCTAAGGGCCATAAAAAGCTTGTTAGCCAGGGTGTCTCCCAAACCATGATAAGCTTGTTAGCCTGTGTGGCTGGAAAAATTAGCCCAAGGGGCTGTTTCCCATTTTTGGTATAAATGTAGGTCTAAGGGCCATACAAAGCTTGTTAGCCAGGGTGTCTCCCAAACCATGATAAGCTTGTTAGCCTGGGTGGCTCAAAAAATTAGCCCAAGGGGCTGTTTCCCATTTTTGGTATAAATGTAGGTCTAAGGGCCATACAAAGCTTGTTAGCCAGGGTGTCTCCCAAACCATGATAAGCTTGTTAGCCTGTGTGGCTCGAAAAATTAGTCCAAGGGGCTGTTTCCCATTTTTGGTATAAATGTAGGTCTAAGGGCCATACAAAGCTTGTTAGCCAGGGTGTCTCCCAAACCATGATAAGCTTGTTAGCCTGGGTGGCTCAAAAAATTAGCCCAAGGGGCTGTTTCCCATTTTTGGTATAAATGTAGGCCTAAGGGCCATAAAAAGCTTGTTAGCCAGGGTGTCTCCCAAAGCATGATAAGCTTGTTAGCCTGTGTGGCTCAAAAAATTAGCCCAAGGGGCTGTTTCCCATTTTTGGTATAAATGTAGGCCTAAGGGCCATAAAAAGCTTGTTAGCCAGGGTGTCTCCCAAAGCATGATAAGCTTGTTAGCCTGTGTGGCTCAAAAAATTAGCCCAAGGGGCTGTTTCCCATTTTTGGTATAAATGTAGGCCTAAGGGCCATAAAAAGCTTGTTAGCCAGGTTGTCTCCCAAAACAAGATAAGCTTCTTAGCCTTTGTGGCTTAAAAAATTAGCCCAAAGGGCTTAATAAAGTCTATTTTTAAATAAAGCAGGGCGCTTGGCCCATTGCATATTATTCTTTGGACTAGGAGCATAGAAGAAGCAAGGCCAACTATGCAGTCCTAGGCTTGGTGCCTCAAAAAATTAGCCCAAAGGGCTTAATAAAGTATTTTTTTACATAAAGCAGGGCGCTTGGCCCATAGCATATTATTGCTTGGACTGGGTGCCGAATGAAATCAACAGAGCTACGGGACTTGTCATTAATTCCTGTCAAAAATGGGCATATTGTTAACAGCGCAATATCCCAATCATATAAATTATGATTAGGTTAATCTAGGATTGTGTACTGTCGTCAGGAGGGCTTAGGAACTGTGATGATATCCAATCCTTGTTGAATTTAATTAGAGTGAGCCTGTCGGCATTTTCTGTGGTGAGGCGGGACCTTCTATCAGTGACTATACCCCCAGCGGCACTGAAAACACGCTCTGATGTCACACTAGCAGCTGGGCATGCCAGCACCTCCAAGGCATACAATGACAGCTCAGTCCAAGTGTGCAGCTTGGAAACCCAGTAATTAAAGGGTACAGAAGGGTCGGTTAGGAAGATGGTACTGTCACTGAGATACTTCTGCACCATGTTGGACAATTGTTGTCTCCTACTCAAGGTCACCGTAGGCAAATTACGTTCTTGATTGGAAGGTCTGTTGAACATCGCCCAGTTGGCGGACATCTTACCCCCACCTCTTCTTGTCATTGATGGCGTTTGTGTCCCAACCAAAGGCTGCTGTTGGAAAGAGCTGGTTCTTCGATGTATAGCGGATTCAGACGGTGATATTGCCAGCAAAATATCAAGAAGAACCCTCTTTACATGATCCATCGTTAAGCCCCTGGATGAGTGCGACAGCAGCGACTGAAATTTGTCTTTGTACCGTGGGTCCAAAAACGTTGACAACCAGTAGAGGTCGCTGTCATAGATGTGTATGACGCGTGGATCTTTGGAGACACATTGACACATTACTTCAGCCATGTGTGCTAAGCTGCAAAGACTCATCTCCTCGGTTACAACAGAATGAAGATCACTACGCGTCGTGGCCTCTAAATCGGTGTCCGCCTCCTCCTCTTCAGCCCACCCATGCTGTACCGACATAAACGTAGGGTTGGGAGTCCCATCAGGGTTCACATCAGTACCAGAGAAAAATAAATCTTCTTCATCATCACCCTCATCACCATCTTCCTGAACCAATGTAGCCTGCTGATATTGGCTAGGGTGGCTAGGATCAGCGATGTTCAATTCTGGCTCCATAGCCATCCGCTGTGCTCTCAAAGCATCTGTTTTGAGATTCAATAGGGATTCTTGGAGCAGGCAGAGCATGGGGATGGTGAGACTTATAATCGACTGATCCCCACTGACAAGTTTGGTACAGTATTCGAAGTTATCCAGCAACTCGCAAAGGTCAGCGATCCAGACCCACTCGAAAGTACTGATGTGTGTGGTATGACTTCCAGGTTGACGGGCATGTTGCAGCTGAAATTCCGCTATTGCCTTCTGCTGCTCATTAAACCTTGCCAGCATATGGAAGGTGGAGTTCCATCGCGTAGGCATGTCGCAAATTAGCCTGTGTTTCGGCAAGTTAAATTGGATTTGAAGGGCAGAAAGACTTGCAGCTGCTGTGGACGAATGTCTAAAGTGGGCGCAAATTCGCCTCACCTTATCCAGTAGCTCAGATAACTCTGGGTATATTTTGAGGAATTTCTGAACTACCAGGTTCAGGACATGAGCCATGCAAGGCACATGTACAAGTTTACCGTGCTTTATTGCCGCCACAAGGTTTGCACCATTATCGCTCACAACTAGACCTGGTTGTAGTTCCAGTGGGGCCAGCCACTCATCGGTCTGTTGCTTGAGACCTTTCCACAACTCTGTTGCAGTGTGACGTGTGTCACCTAGGCAGATAAGCTTCAGAAGAGCCTGTTGTCGCCTTGCAGAAGCAGTACTGCAAAGCTCCCAACTCGGACGTGATGGTGCTTGAGGCTCAGCAGTGGACAAGGAAGTGGCAGAAGCAGATTGGGCACTGGACATATATGAGGAGGCAGACACCCGGAATGATGTTGGGCCGCTATTCGTGGAGTTGGAAGTATGTCAGATGGTACAGTTTTAGAAGTTGGGACACTCTCCACCAGGTTGATCCAGTGAGCCGTTAGTGAAATGTATCTGCCCTGTCCACAACTACTTGTCCACGTGTCCGTTGTTAGGTGGACTTTAGCGGTGACAGCATTTGTTAAAGCACGTTTTAAGTTGTTAACCACGTGCTGGTGTAAGGCGGGAACGGCACTACGTGAGAAAAAGTACCGGCTGGGTACAGAGTATCGTGGTGCTGCCTCAGCCATCAACTCCCGAAAAGACTCTGTACCCACAAGCCTAAACGGCAGCATTTCCACAGCTAACAACTTGGCTATTTTCGCTGTCACTTTTTGGGAATATGGGTGTGTCGGTTGGAACTTCCGCTGTCTTTCATACAGCTGTGGCACAGACAACTGCACGTTTGGACCAGACTGACAAGAGGATTGACTACTGTCATGTCTGTCTTGTAAAGCACCTTGGGAGGAGTACGCTTGAGCAGGAGCTGAAGCCTGAACACTTGCTGGTGAAGGATGTATCTGAGGTGGCCTGGAAGTGTTTGGATCAGAAGGCACTGATTTTGAACCCTGATAGGGTGCCCACTGAATTGGGTGCTTAAGAGACATATGCTTGCGCATACTGCTGGTGCTCTGGTTTCCTTTTACCGTGCCTCTGCTAAGCCTTGCCTGGCACATCTTACAGATAACCATATTTGGTAATGTTGGGCTATCCTTAAAAAATTGCCACACACTGGCTGTTCGTCCTTTATTTTTAATTGGAGGAAGAGGAGGATGACTCTGTTCAACACCAACTGTGGACACATTTTGGGCAACTGTGTTTGCAGTTTGTGCAACAGTTGGCACAGTTTGTGCCACAGTTGACGCTATTTGGGCAACTGTTCTCACAGTTTGTGTTCTGGAGACAGTACGCCTTTGTGATTTTGCCAGTGGTACATAGCCACTTTCGTCCTCCTGGCTGCTCTCTTGGCTATGCAATTCAGCAATCCAGGTAGGATCTGTGGTGTCATCATCCACCCCTTCCAGTTCAAAGGATTCTGGATAAACTGACTGAGCAGGCTGGCCAGATGAGATGTGTGTCTCATCATCCTCATCATCATCCACCTCCTGAGATACTGTTTGCATTTCGTGAAAGTGTCTTTCCTCAGGACGCGCTACTTCCAAACTTTGGCCATGAGTAGACATTTCGTCTACTTCAAGTATCTCGTCAGGCAGTGACAAAGAAACCCCTTGATAAGAACCGAATAAGTCATCCGAGTGACCAAGGTCCATATCCAAATTTTCCTCTGGCTGCCGATGGGTTGAGGCAATATGACGACTTTGAGGATTGGATGGCGCTGCATTGTCTGTAGCGACACTAGAATGTCTTGCCACGGATGATTGCGTACTGCAAGAACCAGTGGTCGAGGGCGTCTGAGCCATCCAAGATGTTATCTTGTCATGCTCATCCGGCCTCAACACACGTTTTCTTTGAGTACTGGGATTTCTAGGTAGAAAAAAGGACGTTCTATCAATCCTAGGCTGTGTACTTGTACCAGTGCCTTCTTGGGCAAGACTGCTGCGGCCACGAGCTCGTCCCTGTCCCTTTGCAACATCCTTTTTGGTAATTGTTTTTTTTTGAGACATTGTAGACGAATGCACAGTCACCGAGTTGGAGTTAGGTGTTGCTGTATGCGTCACTTGCTGGCGGGGTAAGTGTGCGCGCTCACACTTGGCAGTGAAGCCGCACACTACACTCCCTAAAAAAATTAGTTTGAAGTGCGCACAGCCACCGAGATGTGGTTAGGTTAGCTGAATGCGTCACTTGCTGGCGGGGTAAGTGTGCGCTCTCACACTTGGCAGTGAAGCCGCACACTACACTCCCTAAAAAAATTGGTTTGAAGTGCGCACAGCCACCGAGATGTGGTTAGGTTAGCTGAATGCGTCACTTGCTGGCGGGGTAAGTGTGCGCTCTCACACTTGGCAGTGGAGCCGCACACTACACTCCCTAAAAAAATTGGTTTGAAGTGCGCACAGCCACCGAGATGTGGTTAGGTTAGCTGAATGCGTCACTTGCTGGCGGGGTAAGTGTGCGCTCTCACACTTGGCAGTGAAGCCGCACACTACACTCCCTAAAAAAATTGGTTTGAAGTGCGCACAGCCACCGAGATGTGGTTAGGTTAGCTGAATGCGTCACTTGCTGGCGGGGTAAGTGTGCGCTCTCACACTTGGCAGTGAAGCCGCACACTACACTCCCTAAGGTGAAGTACGTGCTAGCAGCAACACACTGGTCTGCCACAGAAAAAATAACGCTCTATGGCTTATTAGGAAAAAAAATCGATCTGGTGCAAAAACAAAAAGGAAACAGCACCTCAGCTAAGCCTCTGACTGCAGCTGTTAGCAAAGCTGAGTGAGCTAAGCTATGAGGTCCGTCCTTGTGTGCACTCTAAGGCTTCTCCTTCCTTCCCTCCCTGCCTGCCTGCCTACACAGCACTACTCCGTCCTCCTCCTAGCTCTCAGAAGAGCTTTTTGGGTTAATAAAAGGAATCTTCCCTACACTGACAATCCCTGATCTGCTCCAGCATATATCTCTCTCTCCCTATACTAGGTCAGATCGTCTCAGGAATGTGCCCAAAATGGCGGGGACAAGCCTTATATACTGCCTTGCCTGTCATAGATGACATAGGCATCACGATGGACAGCAGCCAATCATAGTCCTGACACAACCAACTTTGCTATGCCATTACTGACTATGATTGGCTATCTTCACAAGTTTTCTGACCTAACACGCACGCTGTGCTGACTTGCAACATAACAGATTCTGTATTCGAGAGTCCGACTCCCGAATACAGTATACAGGACTCGGAATCGTAGACTCGTAGGACTCGGAATCGTAGACTCGCTCAGACTCGCTGCTGACAGCGGGTATCTGTGACGAGTCAAGCTTATTGACATTGAATTCCATTGGACTCGTCACTGTGCGAGTCCAAGCTGGGAGATTCGCCGAGTAACGAGTCCTGCGAGTACCTTCAGAATCGCCGAGTCCCGAGTCCTAGCGAGTAGACTCGCCCATCCCTAGTATCTAACAAAAAAATGAGCAGAGGTGCCACCCCCTCCCACGCATTATAAATGGTCCAGAAATAATTCTGCTAACTTCATAATGTGGTAAAGGACCTTTTTGGATAAAAATGAATGAAGCGCAATTGGTGGTATGTGGTAAAAATGCATAACTGTAACTGACTCACCCACCAGAGCCGTGGGGTACTCGAAATTGGGCAGCAGTTCTGCTGGGGATATTACAGGGGTCGAGAACTGGCTCTGTGACCCTGGGCAGTCAATAAAAGGGGCAGTTTTTAGGAATAAACGTGACACCACCCTTGGGTAGCCGCAGCTGCAGTCGGGACCTCTTGGGATGATGGACGTAGCAGCGAGGATGTTGAGCCCTCCATGGGAAGAGCTGGTCCGCAGGGCAACCGTATAGTCTATGGATATGCAGACTCGTCGAGGGTGCGGAGCTCACAGTCACGGGCAGCCTCCTGCTGCCGGATCACAAAACCTGTCTATCTCTCAATATCAATAATCACAGCCTCGGACTGTCACCGTGTAGGGAATAATGATAAGGGAATGGCAGTTACGGGCAGGGTAACCAGGGAAGGCTAGTCTGACCCTATTCTAGAAACCCTGAATGGCCCTGATCCCGAAGGTATCTCTGATGGTGAGAAGGATCGGGCTTCCAGCCTCTCCCTAAAAGTCCTCCACCAGCCCTGCGCTATTCCCCCCTCACCTCCCTCCACAGAACTGGGATACAACAACTCCAAAGGAAGGACATCAGCCACACAAACACACAGGTCAGCACAGCATGGCTTCCAGGCATAGAGTGAGACTCTATCAGCAGCACCACCTGGTGGAAGGAGATGCTACTTAAAGGCTAGGGGGAGGACAGTTTAGGTAAGTCACACATTAACCCCTCAACCAGCAGTTGAACCTAATAGTGAATGCAGTTCTGCAGTACAACACAGGAGGCAAAGACCCTCACAACCGTCAACCATGCAGCTCTTAAAGACAAACACATACACAGAAGCATCCAGCAATGTCAGCGCCAACTAAGCGCGTAACACAGACAACCTCGAGCTTTAACCGGGTTTTACTCTTCCTCAGCAGTTGGTAATGTTCACAGACCAATAGCATAGAAAAACTGAGAAGTTAAAACTTAACTTTTACTAGCTCTATATTAAAAAGACATAGTTGTCTAGACCAAACAAAACAAAAAAGTGCGCATACGTGACTGTGTAAGTCAGTGTAGTGCTAAACTGAACCCTTATTAACTCTTATTACCAGGGTTCACTGGTACCCAAGCTAGGTCCCATCCAAATACCCTAGGGACGCTGGCAGGTGCCTGCTTTTTCGGTTTTGAGTTTCCCCTAGGATGTAGTCATCAGAACAAACAATCCCATTAGGTAAACCCAGCCACATGCATTAGTGAAAAAACACCTTGTATACTCCTATAGGGAGCGATCTCACCCAGCTGAGTCCACCTGTACGCATGTAAACGAGTCCATATAGCTCCGGATAACCTTCTGCTAGTGTTTTCCAGGCTGCTCAGGGCTCAGTGAATGTCATATAGCCACCATGTCATCTGATACGTTCCCTCCCGACGCGTTTCAGATCCCTCTTCTTCAGGGGAGTCATGGTACACATATAGGGATTAGTATTCAAAGATACACATCCCTGTGCAGATGATGGCGATGGTGTCTGTAATATACAGTGAATATCAGTTGCAGTACCATCATTATCCACAGTAACCTATGTGCAGCTCTGATGCTGCATGGTCTAGTACCTAATCAGGGACCCAATTAGGGTCTTCACTTACCCAGACTGGCCCCCTCAAGGTTGTGCAGCTGGATCACACCGCCGCCGCCTGGAAATGCTGGTTTTATCATGCCCAGGCAGTCCCATGGCGTGTCACGTGACAGGAAGTGACATCTCAACGTGTCACTTCCTGTTCTTCTAACGCTGCCTGCTGGATCCGGCTGGTTCCAGAAATACGGCGAAGCCCATGTAATTTTTTTTCTGAAAAATCAATAAAACAATCCTAAAAAAGGGACTGCATCTTTATTAACCCCTCGCCCATGGTCCAGGGGTTAATAAAGATGCAGTCCCTTTTATTTACATTGTTTTATGGATTTGTCAGAAAAAAATTTCGCGTGGGCTTCGCCGTATTTCTGGAACCAGCCGGATCCAGCAGGCAGCGACGGGCTGCCCCCAACCCCCAGGTGCCTATTTGTACCTGGCCGGACACAAGAATATAGAGGAGCCCTTTTTTAATTATTTCATGAATTTCATGAAATAATAAAAAAAAAATGCGTGGGGCTCCGCGCAATTTCTATGTCTAGCAAGGTACAGCTAAGCAGCTGGGGGCTGGAATCCACAGCGCAGGGATGCCCAAGCTTTCTGGGCACCCCCCGCTGCAAATTGCAGCCCGCAGCCGCCCCAGAAGATGGCGCGTTCATTGAAGCGCCATCCTCTGGCGCTGAACCCCGCTCTTCCAGCGGCCCTGGTGGCGGTGGCACGCTGGGTAATAAAGGGGTTAATACCAGCTTTGTTATACAAGCTGGTATTAAGCCCGAGATTCTTAATGTCAGGCCACGTTTGACCCAGCCACTAAGAATCTGCAATAAAGGGTTAAAAAAACACAACACAGAGAAAATTGAGAACAATCGCAGCTCTGCTACATCATCTCTGTGAGAAGGCGGGCTCTAGGACCCTGGAGCTGCGGCAGCCTGTACAGAGAAGACAGCTGGACTCGGCTCGCAAAGTAACAGCAGTTACTTTGCGAGTTTCCCTGCTATCACTGGCACAGTAGCCGAGTCTAATGCAAGTGAATGGCAATCCTAGTTTTGTCAGCGTCTCTGACAAAACTAGGATTGATTTGCATTGGACTCGTTGCTGTGTGAGTAATCACTGGGAAACTCGCAGAGTACCGAGTCCTGCGAGTCCCTTACTACTCGCTGAGTAACGAGTCCTAGCGAGTAGATTCACCCATCCCTAATTGAGACCAAACGGTGCCACCGTATTCAAGGTGAAAATCCAGAAACTTTCCTTTCTTAGAATAATGGAGTCCCAGTCTCCGCCTCGTACTGGGGGGGGGTATGTAGTCAATGCCTACAAATCGGACGCAGTCTTCATTTCCTCCATGTACCGCGTTGACATGACGAGCCAGGGGGGTGTCGTATTCCTTTTTTATGTCCCTCTTGTGCTCCCATACCCCCCGTCTCAGTTCCCTCTTTGTCTTTCCTACATACTCCAAGTTGCATCTGCACTGGGCTCTATACACCACACCTTTGATCTTACAATTTATGAAGGATCTAATGTCATAATTTCTTCCACTTACATTGCTGGTGAAGTTTTTTGCTGTGACTATAGAGCCACATTCGCCACAGTTACCGCACTTCAAACATCCTTTCAGGTTGCTTCTTAGCCACGTACCAGGAGCAGTGTAGTGGCTGTGCACCAATCTGTCTCTAAGGGACCTAGCTTTACGATAAGTCACCCTAGGGGTGGTTGGGAGATATAGACAGAGATCAGGATCCATCCTTAAAATCTGCCAGTGTTTGGCCAAGATCTCCCTTACCTTCTTGGGACATAAAGACCAGACACCCCGCCGGGGTTCGTGGTTGGAGCATACAGCATCCTGGCCGCTTCAGCAGAGCCAGCACTCTGGTTCCAGTCTCACAGTTTCCTCGCTAATTCAAGCACACCGGGACACTTTTTTTCTCTCACCACGGTCTAATGTATCGTATCGATCTCAGGGCTATGGGTTTCTCGGGACCGGTCCTTATTCTGTGTTTACAGGGGGATGTCACAGTGGTGGCCGTGGACCGCTTCCGTGGCCCTGGAGGGACCGCAATTAAAAAGGGAAAAAATACAAATACAAATAAGAGTTTGTCAGTGACGCCACCTGTAGGATGCGGACAGATATGACCATTGCTGCTTATCTCAGTTTCAGGGGATGATGTTGGGATGCAGCAGGATGATAAACCCTCCACAGGTAAGGCTAGGATGATCCCTGAGCTGGTGATAATAATTGTTATTAGTGTTGATGGGGATGCAGGAAATAGGTCAAACAATGATGTGGAGACACAAAAGTAACAGTCTTTTCTTTACCTTTAATGGTGGAACTCAGGTAGTACTGGGTACTGTTTTCTAAGGTTCATGGGGTCCGGACCTTGGAGGTAATTTTAGGCTTTCCACGCCAGGCAAGTCCTGAGGCTTTCCTTTTAGATTGTATCCGTTGGGCCCTGGCTGCATAAAGCAATGCTGTGACCCTCTCCGTTCTGTACTAGCTGTAGGACAAGCATCATGAACCCTTCTCTTGGCTGTATTTCTACTTAGCTCTGCTGGGCTCTGTAGTGCGGCTGTGTCTCTTTAGCTTTACAGTGAACGGGCGGTGTATAACTATCTGTTCTCCGAATTTGGCCGCTGGGTGTATAATCCCTTACGATCTCAGTCTCCAGTGACCGTACTATACTTAATTCTGGCCTTGCTGGCACTACTACCACTCCCAGATCTTCCTTCTCTCCTCCTCAAGTCCTCGCTATGGGCTCCACACACTGTCAGTTTCCTTGGACCGGCCTAACACGGCTCCTGTCCCCAAGATCACTTTCCTCTCCTCCTTCTGCTCCGCTCAACTGTCACCTCAGCTTTCCTGACAGGAACTGACTAGCTTCACCCCCTGCACCTGCATATCTAGGGGACCTCTACTGACGTCAGCAACTGACCTGACCTCAGCTGTTAGAGCTCCCCCTACAGGCCCAGGTTGGGATATGTTATATGTGTGCTTCACCTGGTGGATGCCTTGCCTCCAAGCTTGTAATGTGATTACTGGACCCCGGGGCGCCATTCTACAGCCTTGGCCCCGGCCTAGCCTCATAGTGGCACAGGCTGCCAGGTCCATGTCCTCCCAGTCCTGTCTGGTGGTGTTCTCGCCTCTCCTTCTACTGACTGGACTTCCCTTGGCTGACTCTCTCAGACTCACTGTGTGTGTGTCCGTCTCTCCTTTCTCCTCTCTCTCTTTTTTTGTCTCTGACTTGGTGTTGTGTCCTTTTTGTTCTGTTGTTACCTCCCTAACCGGGTCCTTCTCTAACGTTCCAACCTCCACCTGGCTCCTTCCGCTATCCCGTTGCAGGGCATAGAGTCACTAGACTTAGGATCGGGAGTATGTTGAGTGTGTGTTTGGGGAGGCCAACTAACTAATCGTGGCTGCTGCACCATCTAGTGGCGACTGGTCCGCAGGGGCGCCACATAACTATACTGACTAGTGATAAGGCACCAGATTGTCTGAGTATGTACTATTTGTTAGTCAAACTATAGTCTTAAAGCAATCCATGGATAGGGTAAAGTTAAGTATTGTGAACAAATACAGTACAGACCAAAAGTTTGGAGACACCTTCTCATTTAAAGAGTTTTCTTTATTTTCATGACTATGAAAATTGTAGATTCACACTGAAGACATCAATACTATGAATTAACACATGTGGAATTATATACTTAACAAAAAAGTGTGAAACAACTGAAAATATGTCTTATATTCTAGGTAGCCACCTTTTGCTTTGATTACTGTTTGCACACTCTTGGCATTCTCTTGATGAGCTTCAAGAGGTAGTCACCGTAAATGGTCTTCCAACAGTCTTGAAGGAGTTCCCAGAGATGCTTAGCACTTGTTGGCCCTTTTGCCTTCACTCTGCGGTCCAGCTCACCCCAAACCATCTCGATTGGGTTCAGGTCTGGTGACTGTGGAGGCCAGAACATCTGTCATAGCACCCCATCACTCTCCTTCTTGGTCAAATAGCCCTTACACAGCCTGGAGGTGTGTTTAGGGTAATTGTCCTGTTGAAAAATAAATGATGGTCCAATTAAACGCAAACCGGATGAAATAGCATGCCGCTGCAAGATGCTGTGGTAGCCATGCTGGTTCAGTATGCCTTGAATTTAGAATAAATCCCCAACAGTGTCACCATCAAAGCATCCCCACACCATCACACCTCCTCCTCCATGCCTCACGGTAGGAACCAAGCATGTAGAGTCCATCCGTTCATCTTTTCTGCGTCGCACAAAGACACGGTAGTTGGAACCAAAGATCTCAAATTTGGACTCATCAGACCAAAGAGCAGATTTCCACTGGTCTAATGTCCATTCCTTGTGTTCTTTGCCCAAATAAGTCTCTTCTGCTTGTTGCCTGTCCTTAGAAGTGGTTTCCTAGCAGCTATTTTACCATGAAGGCCTGCTGCACAAAGTCTCCTCTTAACAGTTCTTGTAGAGATGTGTCTGCTGCTTGAACTCTGTGTGGCATTGACTTGGTCTCTAATCTGAGCTGCTGTTAACCTGCGATTTCTGAGGCTGGTGACTCGGATGAACTTATCCTCCGCAGCAAAGGTGACTCTTGGTCTTCCTTTTCTGGGGCGGTCCTCATGTGAGCCAGTTTCATTGTAGTGCTTGATGGTTTTTGCAACTGCTCTTGGGGACACTTTCAAAGTTTTCCCAATCTTTCGGACTGACTGATCTTCATTTCTTAAAGTAATGAAGGCCACTCATTTTTCTTTACTTAGCTGCTTTTTTCTTGCCATAATACAAATTCTAACAGTCTATTCAGTAGGACTATCAGTTGTGTAGTTTTGATGCCTTCAGTGTGAATCTACAATTTTCATAGTCATGAAAATAAAGATAACTCTTTGAATGAGAAGGTGTGTCCAAACGTTTGGTCTGTACTGTACTTGACCACAATCATCAGTAAGAATTCTTCCATGTCTCCACTCATGTGCTAATTAGTACATGGCAAATGCCACAGACTTGAAGTTTCATTAATGCTATGGGCCACTTTAGCCTATGTTCAGACACTGCATTTTTGTGCTAAGTTTTATCCATGGTTTATTGCTAATCTAAACCTGCGTTGTTGTTACGCTGCAAAACCAATGTGATTCAGGGAAGAGCTGTCCACACACATTGATTTAATTTCCTTGCAGAAACTGAAACCTGCACAAATTTTACTGCATTTTGGAAATAATGAACATTTCCTGCGTTTTTGCCAGGTCAGTAAGGTCAAAACAGGCTGGGTGGTGAAGGGGTTAAGAAAAGGGAGTTAACAGGAACACTGTAGGTCAAGATAAGGTCTTGAAAGACCAAGCAAAATGTCAGCAGGTGACTTTGACCAAGGTTTCAGACCTTAACCCCTTCACGACCAGGGTGTATATGTACGTCCTTGGTCATGCCCCTCCCTCTGATGCGAGCTCACAAGCTGAGCTCACATCATCCCTCACACATCTCAGCTGATCTGGTCAGCTGGGATGTGTAGCAAATAGCACCGATCAGATCAGTGATCTGAGCAGTGCTGTTAACCCTTTGAATTGTACTATCAGTCACTGACCGCTCGATTCAAAGCACCTGGTGGTCACTGTGATCGGAGGTCCCATGATGTGCTCACAGGACCTCCGATAGTTACCTTGATAGCCCAGGGTCCTGTGATGACTCTGGAAGCTGACTGCAATCACTTCCTGCTGCCGATGTCTTAGTGACATCACCGGCAGAAAGTGATCGACTTGTGAAGTACTGAGGCCTCTAGTGGACCAAGTAAGGTGAATAAAAAAAATGTTTTTAAAAATATGAAAAAAACCTGACAATATTTCAAAACATCCCCCTTTGCCCCATTGAAAATACAACTATGAAAAAAATAAAAAGCACACATATTTGGTATTGGTGAGTTTAGAAATGGCCGATCTATCAAAATATAAAATCAATTAATCAGATCTGTAAACTGGGCAATGGAAAAAAAGTCCAAATGGCAAAATTACATTTTTTTGATGATATTATCTAAGTATACATTGTGATTAGGGATGGGCGAACCCGAGGTGTAAAATTCGCGACCCATACCAAATACATACTATTCAGTGACAAGGCCCCGAACACGAGTTTCCATGGGAAACCTGTGTTACAGTTCAGGCCAGTTCGGGGGCAGGGGCTGTAAAATAATAAAATAATAAACATAATTATACGTACCTGTCCAGTGACGCATCCTCCTGTCTCCTCTTGCGGCCACTTCTGCTTCCGGGGCCGGTCATTAACTTCCGGTATTATTCACTGCACTGTCGGCGTTCTTCGGCAATTTCCACCAGCGCTCGGCAGTCTTAGGCTTTTTCCAGCCGGCGCTCAGCAGTGTTTGGACTGTGACGGCAGGGTTCACCCACAGTCATGGCCCGAGCTTTGACATGGGGTGAACCCTGACTGTCACAGTCACTGCTCAGTCTGTTCTCGCTCTGCATAGACGTGTGTCGTCCATGCAGAGTTGAGATTGCTTCTCGTTGAGATATGGCATGATCGTGCAGTGTGACTGCGCAACTACGATCTAGAACGCAACTTCCCCTATTCACTACAATGTTAATGCTCGGTCCCTGGGTTGCTCATACCCAGCGCACAAAAGTTGCGTACAACAGCCTAGTTGCATTGCCTGCCAATATCTCCCTGTGTGACATCTCCTATGCAATCTTGGACAAGTGCCAAAAACGTGTGCTCTCCCGTGAAATTGTATGCGATATCGGAACGATATTGCAACGTGTAACGGTACCCTTAAACCCTGTTTAAAGCAAGGTCCAACAGGCTACTGTACATGGGTGTCCCAACAATGATCTGTTCTTGTGATTATGATCGCAGGGGTGAATCCTGCTAAAGGGGGTCTTTTAACCTTGGTGGTATTTAAGGCATTAATCGGCACCAATTGGTTCCAAATCCAGTCGGGACCAATGCCTGTGTGTGTCAGCTGTTATGTACAGCTGTCACCCACAGGAATTCTTGCCACATGGGGGGTGCCAGGGCTGGCTCCAGGTTTTGTGGGCCCCGGCGAAACAGTCACAGTGTGCCCCTTTAACACAGACCATAATTCATGAATACAATATAGAAGCTACAAGCTGTGTATTTATAATATAGAGGCTCCTGTGTGGGGTGTATATATAATATATAGGCTGTGCAGGCTGCATATATAATATAGAGACTACTGGACAGTATATATAATATGGAAACTACCAGGCTGTATATATAATATGGAGGCTGCGGGCTGTATATATTATTTGGAGGCTGTGCTGGGCTATATATATATATTATTTGGAGGCTGTGCTGGGCTGTATATATTATTTGGAGACTGTGCTGGGCTATATATATTATTTGGAAGATGTGGAAGGCTGTATATATTATTTGGAGGATGTAGCAGCCCAACAGCAGCCTTCAAATAATATATATATATCCAGCACAGCCTCCATATTATATATACCACACTGCACAGTCTCCAAATAATATATATATATATATATATATATAGCCCAGCACAGACCTCATATACACCAGAACAGCCTACATACACCCCAGCCTCCATATACACCAGCACAGCCTCCATATACACCAACACAGCCTCCATATACCCCAGCACATCCCCATATAGCCCAGCACAGCCTCCATAAACAAAAGCACTGCCTCTAAATACCCCACCACAGCCTCCATACACACCAGCAGCAGCCTCCATATACCCCAGCAGCAGCCTCCATATACCCCAGCAAAGCCTCCATATACCCCAGCACAGCCTCCATATACCCCAGCAGCAGCCTCCATATACACCAGCAGCAGCCTTCATTTACTCCAGCACAGCCTCCATATACACCAACAGCAGCCTCCATATACACCATACTCCATATATACGCATGCAAATTAGCCATGTGGACAGGGAGCACTGCAGCCTGAGTGTCCTGTTATGGGCCCCTCACTGTCAGAGCTGTCTGTCCCGGATGGGCCCCTCACTGTCAGGGCTGCATGTCCCTGATGGTGAGTGGCCCTCCCAGCTGTCGGGGACCCCGGCACTTGCCCAGGTATTCCGGGTGCTGACACCGGCCCAGGGGGGTACTATTACTTATTCTTGATCCCTGCTTTAAAATGGCAATGAGGGAATAAAGCCAATTACTGATCGCTGTTTATGTGTATGTTGGTAACTTTTCTCGGCATTTGCACATTTGAAGGCAGCTTACTCTTGTGTCCCTGCTCAATGCAACCATTGTCTTATTGTCAGTAGTTATATTTACATTTATAATTACCAGCTCCTTAATGCAACACTACAGCGTTTCTTTTTATATTGCACCGCTGGAGTGGAGGATTGAATGTAACTCCACTACCTTGTATCTTATACTCACTTTCCACCACCTTCATCCTTTTCGAGCAGCGCAGTGCAGTGAAAAGTGACCTGTGGGCAACTCCAGTGTTCCAAGATGCAAAGTGGGGTCATAAATCAATACATCTTTGGCCTCTTTTACACATCCGTGTCACCACGGACGTGTGAAGCAAGGCTGTTTGGGGGCGGGGCATACATCCATGTGTCACGGACGTGTGACACAATGAGTGCTGTCCGTATGCTATCTGTGGATAGCAGACGGACAGCCTGTCACTACATACTCACCTCTCTCCAGCGCCGCTGCTCCTCTCACTTCCAGTCCTCTCTTGGGCTCAGTGAAGTGAATATTCATGAGCCTAATGAGCCGCACCGGAAGTGAGAGGAGCTGTCAGCGCTGGAGCGAGGTGAGTTTGAAATTATTTATTTTTAGAATTGAATCTTTTGTCCGTAGTCCGTGCACACGGATGTCACATGGATGACATCTGTGTGCATGGACGTTTGCGTGGAGCACACGGACACGCATGTGCTCCACATGGCGACACTGTCTGTGCAGAAATGTGGACGTGTGAATGGGGCAATAGAGGAACATATGTCCAAGTATGACCGTGCCTCCGACATGTGTCGGCTCGGATCGCATACGTGCGGGAGGCACGGATGTGTGAATGAGGCCTCTATGGGAGCTTTGTTCTGGCTTCGTTCTGCATTGTGACGTTGCTTCTGACTTCATGTGCAGCAAGACCAGAACAGCATCTGTAAAGTAGGAAAACGTCGGAAGGTGAGTATAAGACAGGGAATTACATTTCAAGACTCCACAATAAAGTGCTTCTGAGTCACAAAATATGGACATTACTTTCATATAACATGCAAAGCAATTTAGCCACTTTAGTGAAAGTATTTCACAATCCAAGCCTAGAATATTATTACATAATACACAACAAAGCTGTGATAGCACTGCCACTTATTTTTATATATTTGACTTCTAAAGGTTATGACCCAAGTTTTGATATGTTGTGCCCTTGACACATTCTGCAAAATGCCCTTTCCAGTAATAGAAAAGGTCAGCATACTTCTGCAGCTGGCAAGGATGTCTAATTATAGCACTGCATAAACTTGTTGTTCCAAACATTAGAAAACATTAGAGCGAATAATGAAAGGTAGATGTAAATGTGTCCTGATAATGCAGAATTGCTCAGAATAGGGTTACATTCAAGTTAAATGCAAGACACTTAACTGTATATAGGGAATGCAGGGAAGCTGTTATCAGGTATTTGCTACCGTAGTTAATCCGAAAGCAGCATTATGTACAGACAGGGACCCTGATTCCAGCAAAGTGTCACATACTGAGCTGCTTCCTTTAGTTTTGATAAAATCACAGTTTTATCAGCAGGAGATAATCATTGGAGGACTAGAAAACCAAATGTCATGAAGCCTTCCATATTCATGACCTAGGTGTAACCCTGCACCTCATGACTAATTGACAGCTTTCTGACTATTCACAGTGTACACAGAGAGCTGGCAATCAATGGAGAGGGCGGACTTATACAGAGGTTAGCAGGCCCGGATTTAGGGGGAAAGCCTGAGGGGCCCAGGCCCTGGGCCACCCAACAAGCGGGGGCCTCCCACCCAGGGCCGGCCTTAGGCATGTGCGAGTTGTGCGGCCGCACAGGGCGCCACGCTCCAGGGGGTGCTGCAGGGAGACAGTAGTCACTTTGATTTGCAGGGGCCAGCACAGTGTACCTCAGCAAAATGAGGATGGTCCATGCAGTACACCGCCCCTCCTCTCTCCAGAACCATCAAGTCTCCTCCTGGCCTCCAGCCAGTGCAGAACGGAGGAGCGTCCCCTCACCCGAGGACTCTCCTATGGAGGTGAGGAGGTCACTGCTCTGAGATAAGAAACATTTAGTGCTGGGAGCTCTGTGCTGGGCCGGTGCAGGATCAGGTTTGTCAGTCACACACAGCACCGACTCAGCATCGAGCTGTGAGAGGAAGGCATCCAGATCACTGATCCTCATCTCCTGTCACTACTGAACTTCTGAGTCCATGTCCGTGTGCTGTCTCTTCCCCCTGTGCTCTCTCCATTAACCTGTCTTCCTCTGTGCGCTGTCCCCCCCTGTGCGCGCTGTCCCGCCCAGTGCGTGCTCTGTCACGCCCTGTGCGCGCTCTTCCCTGCCCCTGTGCATGCTCTTCCCTGCCCCTGAGCACGCTCTTCCCTGCCCCTGTGCGCGCTCTTCCCTGCCCCTGTGCGCACTCTTCCCTGCCCCTGTGCACGCTCTTCCCTGCCCCTGTGCGCGCTCTTCCCTGCCCCTGTGCGCGCTCTTTTTCCTTCCCCTGTGCGATCTCACTCTGCTCTTCCTATGCACTCTCTGCCCCCCTGTGCAGACAGTGCAGAGACAAGGACCAGGGAAGGGGAGGCGAACGGAGCATGCACTGCCCATGCGCTATATACAGTGCCTACAAGTAGTATTCAACCCCCTGCAGAATTAGGTGGTTTGATAAGATGCAAATACGTTAGAGCCTTCAAACTGCAAACGAGAGTAGGATTTATTAACAGAAGCATAAATCTTACAAACCAAAAAGTTATGTTGCTTAGTTGAATTTTAATAAATTTTAAACATAAAAGTGTGGGTCAATTATTATTCAACCCCTCGGTTTAATATTTTGTGGAATAATCCTTGTTTGCAATTACAGCTAATAATCGTCTTTTATAAGACCTGATCAGGCCGGTACAGGTCTCTGGAGTTATCTTGGCCCACTCCTCCATGCAGATCTTCTCCAAGTTATCTAGGTTCTTTGGGTGTCTCATGTGGACTTTAATCTTGAGCTCCTTCCACAAGTTTTCAATTGGGTTAAGGTCAGGAGACTGACTAGGCCACTCCATCACCTTGATTTTTTCCCTCTTGAACCAGGCCTTGGTTTTCTTGGCTGTGTGCTTTGGGTCGTTGTCTTGTTGGAAGATGAAATTACGACCCATCTTAAGATCCTTGATGGAGGAGCGGAGGTTCTTGGCCAAAATCTTCAGGTAGGCTGTGCTATCCATCTTCCCATGGTTGCAGACCAGATGGCCAGGCCCCTTGGCTGAGAAACAGCCCCACAGCATGATGCTGCCACCACCATGCTTGACTGTAGGGATGGTATTCTTGGGGTCATATGCAGTGCCATCCAGTCTCCAAACGTCACGTGTGTGGTTGGCACCAAAGATCTCGATCTTGGTCTCATCAGACCATAGAACCTTGAACCAGTCTGTCTCAGAGTCCTCCAAGTGATCATGAGCAAACTGTAGACGAGCCTTGACATGACGCTTTGAAAGTAAAGGTACCTTACGGGCTCGTCTGGAACGGAGACCATTGCGGTGGAGTACGTTACTTATGGTATTGACTGAAACCAATGTCCCCACTGCCATGAGATCTTCCCGGAGCTCCTTCCTTGTTGTCCTTGGGTTAGCCTTGACTCTTCGGACAAGCCTGGCCTCGGCACGGGAGGAAACTATCAAAGGCTGTCCAGGCTGTGGAAGGCTAACAGTAGTTCCATAAGCCTTCCACTTCCGGATGATGCTCCCAACAGTGGAGACAGGTAGGCCCAACTCCTTGGAAAGGGTTTTGTACCCCTTGCCAGCCTTGTGACCCTCCACAATCTTGTCTCTGATGGCCTTGGAATGCTCCTTTGTCTTTCCCATGTTGACCATGTATGAGTGCTGTTCACAAGTTTGGGGAGGGTCTTAAATAGTCAGAAAAGGCTGGCAAAAGAGATAATTAATCCACACATGTGAAGCTCATTGTTCTTTGTGCCTGAACTACTTCTTAATACTTTAGGGGGACCAAACAGAATGCTGGTGGTTTGAGGGGTTGAATAATAAATGACCCTCTGAATTAACTTTTAACGCTTTAAAAAAAAAAAAAAAAAAATTTAAAAATCTTTTTGGCTGCAGTGCATTTCCCACTTCCAGGCTGATCTACAGTCCAAATGTCACAATGCCAAGTTAATTCCGCATGTGTCAACCATCTAAATCTGCAGGGGGTTGAATACTACTTGTAGGCACTGTATGTTTGTGTGCTATCTGGGTGATCTCTGTCAATGTATACTTACCTCCCTCCAATGCTGCCTGTTCCTCTCTCCCGGGGCACTGCACTCAGAGCATTTAATATTAGATGAGCCTAATGAGCCCCCCGGAAGTGAGAGGAGCAGACAGCGCTGGAGGGAGGTGAGTGGAGCATATAGCACTGGAGGAAGTGAGAGGAGCAGACAGCGCTGGAGGAGGTGAGAGAAGCAGACAGCACTGGAGGCAGGTGAGTCGTGGCTCCAAGAGCGCTGATTGGTTGCCGTGGTCGGAGGCGACAATCAGCGAAGCGGAGCGCGGCTTGGCGGGAGAATTGAATCCCGCAGTGCTCAGCCAATCAGTGGCACGGGGTTCAAATCTCCCGCCAAGCTGCATGCCGCTTCAGTGGTCGCTGCAGTAGGTGGTGACCAATCAGCGCTCTTGGCGCGTGATTTAAGTCGCGCTTCGCTGATTTGTCGCCGCCGACAGTATACAGTGCTAACCACTGAGCCACCAGACACAGTGCTAACCACTGAGCCACCATATACAGTGCTAACCACTGAGCCACCATATACAGTGCTAACCACTGAGCCACCATACAGTGCTAACCACTGAGCCACCGTATACAGTGCTAACCACTGAGCCACCATATACAGTGCTAACCACTGAGCCACCATACAGTGCTAACCACTAAGCCACCAGACACAGTGCTAACCACTGAGTCACCATATACAGTGCTAACCACTGAGTCACCATACAGTGCTACCCACTGAGCCACCATACAGTGCTAACCACTGAGCCACCATACAGTGCTAACCACTGAGCCACCATACAGTGCTAACCACTGAGCCACCATATACAGTGCTAACCACTGAGCCACCATATACAGTGCTAACCACTGACCCACCATACAGTGCTAACTACGGAGCCACCATACAGTGCCAACCACTGAGCCACCATATACAGTGCTAACCACTGAGCTACCATATACAGTGCTAACCACTGAGCCACCATACAGTGCTAACCACTGAGCCACCATATACAGTGCTAACCACTGAGCCACCATACAGTGCTAGCCACTGAGCCACCAGACACAGTGCTAACCACTGAGCCACCATACAGTACTAACCACTGAGCCACCATACAGTGCTAACCACTGAGCCACCAGACACAGTGCTAACCACTGAGCCACCAGACACAGTGCTAACCACTGAGCCACCAGACACAGTGTTAACCACTGAGCCACCATACAGTGCTAACCACTGAGCCACCAGACACAGTGCTAACCACTGAGCCACCAGACACAGTACTAACCACTGAGCCACCAGACACAGTGCTAACCACTGAGCCACCATACAGTGCTAACCACTGAGCCACCGTATACAGTGCTAACCACTGAGCCACTATATACTGTGTTAACCACTGAGCCACCATACAATGCTAACCACTGAGCCACCATACAATGCTAACCACCGAGCCACCATATACAGTGCTAACCACTGATCCACCATACAGTGCTAACCACTGAGCCACCATACAATGCTAACCACTGAGCCACCATACAGTGCTAACCACTGAGCCACCATACAGTGCTAACCACTGAGCCACCATATACAGTGCTAACCACTGAGCCACCGTATACAGTGCTAACCACTGAGCCACTGTATACAGTGCTAACCACTGAGCCACCATACAGTGCTAACCACTGAGCCACCATACAGTGCTAACCACTGAGCCACCATATACAGTGCTAACCACTGAACCACCATACAGTGCTAACCACTGAGCCACCGTATACAGTGCTAACCACTGAGTCACCATATACAATGCTAACCACTGAGCCACCATATACAGTGCTAACCACTGAGTCACCGTATACAGTGCTAACCACTAAGTCACCATATACAGTGCTAACCACTGAGCCACCATATACAGTGCTAACCACTGAGCCACCATACAGTGCTAACCACTGAGCCACCATACAGTGCTAACCACTGAGCCACCGTATACAGTGCTAACCACTGAGCCACCGTATACAGTGCTAACCACTGAGCCACCGTATACAGTGCTAACCACTGAGCCACCATATACAGAGCTAACCACTGAGCCACCATACAGTGCTAACCACTGAGCCACCGTGTACAGTGCTAACCACTGAGCCACCATATACAGAGCTAACCACTGAGCCACCATACAGTGCTAACCACTGAGCCACCGTGTACAGTGCTAACCACTGAGCCACCGTATACAGTGCTAACCACTGAGCCACCATACAGTACTAACCACTGAGCCACCATATACAGTGCCAACCACTGAGCCACCATATACAATACTAACCACTGAGCCACCATATACAGTGCTAACCACTGAGCCACCATACAGTGCTAACCACTGAGCCTCCATACAGTGCTAACCACTGAGCCTCCATACAGTGCTAACCACTGAGCCACCATACAGTGCTAACCACTGAGACACCATATACAGTGCTAACCACTGAGCCACCGTATACAGTGCTAACCACTGAGCCACCATATACAGTGCTAACCACTGAGCCACCATATACAGTGCTAACCACTGAGCCACCATACAGTGCTAACCACTGAGCCACCATACAATGCTAACCACTGAGCCACCGTATACAGTGCTAACTACTGAGCCACCATACAGTGCTAACCACTGAGACACCATATACAGTGCTAACCACTGAGCCACCATATACAGTGCTAACCACTGAGCCACCATATACAGTGCTAACCAATGACCCACCATACAGTGCTAACCACTGAGCCACCATATACAGTGCTAACCACTGAGCCACCATATACAGTGCTAACCACTGGGCCACCATATACAGTGCTAACCACTGAGCCACCATACAGTGCTAACCACTAAGCCTCCATACAGTGCTAACCACTGAGCCACCATACAGTGCTAACCACTGAGCCACCATATACAGTGCTAACCACTGAGCCTCCATACACAGTGCTAACCACTGAGCCACCATATACAGTGCTAACCACTGAGCCACCATACAGTGCTAACCACTGAGCCACCATATACAGTGCTAACCACTGAGCCACCATATACAGTGCTGACCACTAAGCCACCATATACAGTGCTAACCACTGAGCCACCGTATACAGTGCTAACAACTGAGCCACCGTATACACCATATAAATCCTGCAACAGCGTACTTTCTGGAGAGAGGACTGTACTATTCAGCGGCTATTTCTACGGCACCTGTTAATTTCACTGCACTCCTGATGCAATAGCATCCGGCCCATTTCTAGTTTTGTATATTTATGGCAGATCTACAGGATTTGGGAGAAACGTATAGTAGATGCTGATCCCATCAATAGAGCCAGGAACAGCGCCGCTCTCAACCAAGAGATGACACAACAGTCCCATCAATCTCCACAGAGCGTCAGCGCCTCATTCTTCAGATACACATTGCCCTATCGGTGAGATCCACATGTACCACCTATTATGTAATATCCATGGATACAGTATAAATATACACAATTAGGTTATCCTTTTAGTGTAAATTCAGACATAGTGGATTTAATATGAATTTGAGTTGCAGATTCCTGGGAACAAATTTGGAGGAGTTTATTGTACAATATATGTGAATAAATTATTTTAGAATATAAAAATGGCGTCCTGTTCCCATTTGTGTCCTGGGAAACTGGGTACAAAAATCAATAGGATGGGGGCACCAAAAGGCAGCTTTGCACAGGGCACCATTTAGGCTAAGGCCGGCCCTGCTCCCACCAATATAGGGATAAATGTCTCAAAACATGTAAAATACACATCTCTTTGCTGTGAACCATTTCTAATGATAAGGAACATTTAACAAAAGAGAACTAGCATGACTATCAGCAGATTAAAGATGTACTCAAACAGATTGCTGATGACTTTGAAGAAAAAAGCTGTATATGGTGTGAAGCAGAAGGACTGTTAAGACAAATGAATCAGCTTGAAATTGGTATTAATACCACCTTCTGGAATTATATCCTGCAAAGAACAGATGCCACTAACAAAAATCTACAACACGCAAAACTCGATCTAAACACTGCTGTGGCATCACTGACCAGCTTAAAAAACTATGTCGCATCAAAGCGTGACTCCTTCAAAATTTATGAGAAGCAAGGTGAAGAGCTGTCTGGTTCATCTGAGTATGTTCAGACAATAACTCAACACAGGAGCCAAAACGTGTGTCTCAATCAATTGGATTATGGCCATACGAAAGAAGTACAACTCAGCCCTTCTGAAAAATACAGAACAGAAACTTTCTTGCCTATCATTGATCAGTTTATCGCTTCTCTTGACCAATGTCTTCAAGCATATAAAGATATATCAAGCAAATTTAGCTTTTTTAGCATTATGGGCCTTATCATGTGATCGGCCAGCTCTGCGCATGCGCAATGCGCTTATTGAAGCCGAGCGGATCACGTGATAAGGCCCATAATGCACTGCGGCCGATCACGTGATCGGCCCATAATTGGATGTGACGTAGCGGCCGGTGCATTATAGGTGTATAGAGGGCGGGAGATTACAAATAGAGGAGGTGGCGATGAATAAAGAATACTGCTGCCCAGCGGGGCGTGTGCTGCTGCATCGAGGAGTGATGAATGGAGCCTGGCACCGTCTTTTCAGTCCCCAGCCTCAGGGACTTCTGTAAGTTATAAGTTATCTTTCTGATGTTTGATAGGGCCCCTTTAGTTCACATAGGGATACATAGGGAGCAGCTAGGAAGGTGTAGGGACAGGTAGTGATAGTGTAGGGCCTTAAATCTAGGTGACAGGTTCCCTTTAAGATTCTCAAACACGGGACTAGCCAGATATCCCTCCAGGGAAGGCTCTTAAACAAGGCTCCATGGACTCCATTTGCATATTTTTTTACAATCCAGGCACTTTCCTTGATTTTCGTGTTTCACTGTGTTTGAGTGCTTTAGCCAGCTGCCCGCAGTGTTTTCCTCGACTGGTCTTCCTGAGATCAGTGAGAAGTTTGTGGATTGTGAAAAAAGAATGATTTTACCTGAATTACTCTGCATAAATGATTTTTGTAAATCAACTTGCATTCATTTCATTTTGTGTTTTTGCATTACATATTGCAACACCTTGAAAAATGGGTCTCCCTCCAAAATGGGCCTCGGGTCACCCACCTCTTAAATCCGGCTCTGGAGGTCAGTATTCAGAAAACTGGCAGATTTGCAGCAGATAAAACTGTTATGAGTGTGTTGCATACTGATGTTGCCTCTGTGGGACCTGGGGCCAGGAGGTTTTAATATTTCATCGGTCGCAGGCCCTCTGTGGAGCTCACTTGACTGGATATTGCAGATGTATTTTCCTTTCTATGCTGAATGAGTTAAGGACCTTTGTACTCCTGGATAAAAGTTGTCAGCCTTTATCCCAGTTGCAGCTATTCCGCTATATTTACCCACTCCTAGTTCCACTCCTTGCCAGATATAGAATTTTTATTCTCACCATGGTGAAGGAGCTCATTTCTGTATTGCTGAGGTGTTCATTCCTTTAGCAGCAGCAAAGCTACCAACTGGAGAATATCTTAGAGATCTTTTATGTTTTTTTCCTTGTCTGTGCTGCCTGTACACTCCTTTCCTCTCCAGCCCCTTCACTCACTTAGGAGGATATGGGGGACATAGGTGAGTTGTATCCAGGAGCATAGCAAGGTACTAGACCTAGGCATCTCTACCTTCAGGGGTAATTTTGGGGACAAGGATAAGCCTAGGGACCTCTAGCTTGAGGAGCAGTTAAGGTGCTCACTGTCCATGCAATTTAACAGGTCTGACAAAAAACTGATTTTATCAAAACTATAGCAAGCAAGCGAGTAAGTGATACATGGCTGGAATCAGGGTCTCTGCCCCTTCATCATGTTGCTTTAAGATGAGGTGGCAAAAACCCTGGTGACCAATTCTAAGTGGTGTCCACGATGTGTAGATTATTCCATACCTGATGAGGGCCAGTTGCAGCTATATTAATATTTAATTCCCATGTCAAATTGTAATAACAACAACTGACTGGTAACCATTCATGAGGGATATTAAAGAGGACCTGTCACCCCCCTGTTGCATGGCAATCTAAATGCAGCACTGAATGCAGCATGTTTGCTGTATTCAGGGAAAGGGTCCCCATGTCTCTGTGTGCTGTGTACCCCAAGATATAGCCTTAGTAAAACTCACTGTTAGAAGCCATGAGGGCATTCCCTGGTGCAGGAGCCAGCTCGATTGACGGGGCATTCCCTCCCCCTCTGCCTCTCTGTGCTGCTTATGCTGTGCTAGCTCTGCCCTCTTCCTCTCTGTCACACATCCTGCCTCACACAGAATGCAAATCATTTGTCCTGACAGCTCCAGATTCCTGCCCTGCTGTCTGAAATAAGCATAAACAGCACAGCAGGAGGCAGCACAGACAGGCAGAGGGGGAGGGAATGGCCCCCATCAATCAAGTTGGCTCCTGCAGAGGGGACTGCCTTCACGGCTTCTAATAGTGAGTTTTACTAAGGCTATATCTCAGGGTACACAACACACAGACACATGGGGGACCCGTTCCCTGAATGCAGCAGACATGCTGCATTCAGTGCTGCATTTAGATTTCCATGCAGCAGGGGGGATGACAGGTCCTCTTTAAGGTATAATTATTTCCATCATGTCATTGCATCCTATTGACATTTTTACAGCCCTCATTATATCTTTAGAAATTAGGATTCAAGGCATATTCTAAAATTGAAGTGAGAACATTTCCCTTTCCTTTGGTTAAGAGATGTTCTTTTAAAATTGCAGCCATTACAACATTATAAGGTTACTCTGTAATTTGGCTTTATGAGACATTTACTTCACCAGAATGTTTTGATGACTTAGTTTTATTATAGCTTTTTAAAACTCATCTGTCCTCAAAATGCAAATTTTCTATTTGTTCTGCAAGTTGTTTTAAGAATGACATGGTGAAACTTTTTGTGTGATAGTTATTCTCTTTAACTCATTATCAAGCAAATATTTATGCACTTTTAACCCTTTAATCTCTTTGATCACTGGCCAGAGATGAGAATTATTAGTTGTTTCTACATTCTGAGAGTTGGCTGTCCTAACTTTCCACTTACATATCTTATGATTAATGGGAGGTAGTGTTAAACAAAAGAAATTAATAGACTGCAATGTAAGATAATGATATTAAGATTAGAAGTTGTATTCACAAGTATGTAGAAGTACTTGTAAAGCAGGTTGCGCAACAATTTTTTTCCTCAGAACTCTTAAGGTACCTTTACACGCGGCAAATTTCCTAGGAATTTCACCGGCAACTTACTGATCAAATGAAAAGAAGAAAGCTGACCAGTATAAAGTAGGCGATCACCAGTTATAGCATGACAATAAATCTTTATTATAGAAAACCACAAACAGACATAGAGAGTGCTATTAAAAACAATTAAAAGGGCCCGTTATAGGGCTGTACTGATATCAAAAAAATAAAAAAAATCCGCCCACTACAGCCGGAACATGAGTAATACTTGTATCAAAGCAAGATCATGAATCATACTGATATCACTAATATCAAAATAAGTCTGTCCCCAATAGTGCACACCAGGTCAGAAATGGCTTAAAGACTCCCTGGAATAGAGAGTTACAAATAGCCACGGTCAGTGTTACTCGTTCAACTCTCCAGGGTGCATGGAGGAGAACAGAGGAACATTGGTGCAGAGACAAGTAAATCAGATAATCTCAAGCAATAGATCAGAACATAACCTGCGATGCTTCAGCTTTGTGGGCAGAGGAGGAGGGTCACCCGATGCATTTCGTCATCATAGATGACTTCATCAGGGGAGCGCTCCCATGTCTTATCCGACCGGTTTAAGTAGTAAGGAGAGTAACACAATAATGAGAATCACCTGCAATCATAGTACAGATGCATGCCTACCGGCTCCGCCGTCTGACACGGAAGCGGGAGCAGCAATTGCGGAAGTACAAACTCAGAATTTAGCCGCGCATGCGCGTAATAAAGATAGCTTCAAAAACCTTTAGTAATATGGCCACCGCGTCTGCGCAGTAAAGCCATAATTTCTACACAGGCGATGTGTGGCCACCTGTCAGCGTTTCCATGCACTCAGTATGTGCATAGAGACGCTTGTGCTGCGAAGCTAAATACAGGACAAGATAAAAATCTGCAAGCTGAGGGGATGATAGAAAAAGGGACGGGAAATGCATATTCCAGACAGATTCAACAACCTATGAAGGTAGAAAGAAAATAATATACAAGCACAAAATGTGCCACATTAATGCGGAGATCAAATGGGGATATTTAGGTGGATGTGATCAGGCCTAGGCTTAAAGTATATTCTTATTGTACTTATTATTAAAGCTGAACAATTGGCAATTAACCCTTGGAAAGAATATTCCTAAGAATCATATTGGTACATGTCTAATTGTAGTATAGTATAAATGAGTCTCCATATGACAAAAAAACATGCATAAGTGTGATGAGCTACAATAATATGATAAATAGCTCAGTTGATAAGAGTGCACCAGGTGACAAAATGCCACCCTTACATATTTATCACAAACACAGGTCTATAAATAAAGAAGAAAAATTATAATGAACCCTAGAAAAAAGGTCCATGATAGGGACCAACCAAAGCTGGAAAGGAATATAGAGAGAAATATAGTTAATAATACTAAATTATTTGAGGAGACAGGAAGGCGGTCGTGAGACCGTCTCCTGTCTACAGGATCCTGTAAAAAAAATAGAAAAAACATTTTTTGAGTGAGATCAAATCATGAAGCCATAAGGCATTCTAATTTTTAATAGAAAGAAATTAAGGAGACAATCAGAAGAATCCTCAAATGGAAAAACCATATGGGGAAGCCAATCATTTTAGGTTTTAACAATTTTCTTAAAAGTAACCAATAGAGTTATGAGCAAAACCACTGGATTTTAGAGCAATACCAAAATTAGACAGAAAAAATGTTGACATAAGTTAGACCTGAGAAAAAAAAAAAAAAAAAAAAAAAACCTGTAAGGGAAGCGAGCAAGAGGATGGTGCTAGCACACATAATTTGGAGAGACTATACTGTGCTTATTTTGTATAAAAAGAATATAAATAGCACAACCAAACTGATCCAAAGAATAAAAGTTAAAGCCAATCTAAAAGATTATACATATGTTAGATGTTCCACAGCTAAAGGGATGACAATAAATGAAGCCTGGTCTGAAACACCCACAAGCCCCCCTAAAAACAATATAATGGTCTCCACAAAGAATATATATATATAACTTTCATAAGACAAAAAACAGGTTGAATCAAGAACTGGTTGAAATGAACGTCCAATATTAGTCAATATTATGGCACGAGAATTTCAAGGAGGTTGCAGGGTACAGTTCATGATGTGAATCCAGAGTTAAGGACATGCAGGGAGTGTGTGGAGGATGTCTTCAGTCCCATCCTTCCGTAATCTTCAGGTTCTAGGGGCGAGGAAAAAGATGTTCATCAATAAGGCTCCAACTTTTAAGATAAAGGCCATTTGTTCTATAAAAAAAAAAAAAAAAAAAAAAAAAAAAAAGGGGGAGAGGAGAAGGGGATAGAAAAAGGGCATCAATAATAGGTTGGTCAACAAGAAGTTATTGGCAACACATTAGAGCTGTTTATAAAACCCTGTATAAAGTAACTCCTCATTAAGCCCCACAGGTGTCAAACTCTTCAAGTTGTAAATCCATCTGGATTCAAGTTTAAGGAGTTCTGCTGAGATATCACCACCACGGATAGAGGGTTTAATCCCCTGTAATCCTATAATTCTCATGTCAGCAGGATTGCTGTTATGCTCCAAAAGGAAGTGTTTAGCGACAGAAGTTAACGCATTACCTGTGATTTGATCCCTTCTGGCAGTATTGATGTTAGAAATGTGTTGCTGGAGTCTTTTCCTCAATTCCTGTGTTGTTTGTCCAACATAGATTTTCTGGCACGCACAAACAATCCCATACACCAAGTTTCTAGATTTACAGTTGAAATAGGTCCTGCTTCTGATAGGAAGGGAAAGATGAGGAAGCATTAGGGAATCAGTAGAGATCATAAAAGGGCAAATATTGCAGTTGCCACATGCATAAGTCCCTTTCAGAATAAAACCCCTTCCTGTCCTTTGAGTGGCTCTCATAAAGTGGCTTCGTGAGACAAGGTCCCTCAGATTGGGTGCCCTTTTAGCTGTTAATCTGGGCCTATCAGGAAGGAAGGGAGTCAACCGTTCATCCCTTGTTAAAATATCCCAATTCCTATCTAATATTTTCCTGATGTCACTCCATTGGTTGTTAAAAGGGGTAGTAATACTGAGGGACACCCCATCATCTCTTTTATTCGGTTTCAAAGCCAACTCTCTACTCAAATTCCTGGAGTGTTGATAGGCTGTGGAAACAACCTTACGTGGGTAACCACGCTCTAAAAAGCGATCAGTTAGATTCCTAGCTTCCTTGTCAAAGTCAGAACTCTCAGTACAATTGCGTCTTACTCGCAAGAATTGTCCCTTAGGGATACTGTTACGCAAATGTAGGGGATGGTAACTTGAATAGTGTAATAGGCTATTAGTGGCCGTCCGTTTACGGTATAAAGTGGACTTGATCTTACCATGATCAATAATGAGCTTCAGATCCAAAAAGTTCACAGACACAGTGGAAATTTCTGATGTAAGCCTAATATTCCATGGGTTAAGATTCAGGAAACTGATGAATTGCCGACAAGTCACCTCCGTCCCTGTCCATAGGAAAAGAATGTCGTCAATAAAGCGAAACCACTTGAGTACAGAGCTTTCAAAACAATCCTGTTGATAAACCAAGGTTTCTTCCCACCACCCTAAAAAAATGTTTGCATACGAGGGCGCACATCTTGCGCCCATCGCGGTCCCTGAGGCCTGATTGTAGTAAACCCTATCAAACACAAAATAATTCTTCTCAAGAACCATCTTGAGGAGGTCTAGCAGAAACGAGTCATGGAGTCTGTTCCTTGTCTGATTTTTATCCAGAAAATATCCAACAGCATCCACACCGTGTACATGTGAAATAGAGGTATAGAGTGCCTCCACATCCATGGCAACCAGAAAGGTGCCGTGGGTATTTCTAGATGTTCAAGTTGTTCCATCAGGAACGTGGAGTCTCTAACATATGATCTAAGTTTTAATGCTATCGGCTGTAAAAAATAATCCAAGTAAATACAAGGTTTCTCAAACAGTCCCCCATCCCCGAAATAAATAGGCCTACCTGGAGGTTCCTGGAGACTCTTGTGAATTTTAGGGAGCATATAATAGGTGGGGATTTTTGGATGCTTGGTCGTAAGAAACTCCCGTTCCTTCTTCGTGATTAACGCCAGGCTGAAGGCTCGTGTGAGCAAGTCATCAAGTTTCCGCTTGTAGGTCTTGGTGGGATCAGAGGGTAATATCTGATAGTTCTGTCGATTATCAAGTTGGCGCTTAGCCTCCCTAAGGTAAAGTGAGATGGGCCATAAGACAACGTTGCCACCTTTGTCCGCCTCCTTTATCAGAAACTCCTTGTTGTTCTGTAAATCAGACAGGGCTTTTTTCTCAAGTGAGGTCAGGTTTTGAAACCTTCCTGGTGTTTCCTTTAACTCACTTACCTCTTCAGTTACACGATTGAAGAAGAGTTGGACTAGAGGAAAAGCTGATAAGGAGGGGGTGGCCTGCGATGGAAGTCGTCTAGGAATCGGTCGAGGGTATTCGAATCATTAACCTCCGATCCCATGGAGACTAAATCCTCCAAGGCCCGCCGTTCCTGGGTAGTCATGGAATCAATCAGAGAGGGTTGATGATATAACAATTTAAAAACCACTTTTCTACAAAAGAGATAAACAACCTTGGTCAGGGTAAACTTATCCAAGTTAGAAGTTGGTGAAAAGGACAGGCCCCTTTGTAGGAGAGAGATTTCTATTTCAGAGAGTTGGTAGGTAGACAGATTAATTATTTGCATTCTATTATCAGATTCAACTGTTGCCATTACCTGGGGGGAACTTGTTATTTCTTGTTGATGCTGTTTTTCCTGTGGAAGGAAGGAGATTTCCGTTTCCCCCCCAGGGGAACTTCTGTGTCGTCGTTTTCTCCTCCCACGTCGAGTGCGTCCTCCAGGTCGCTTGGGCCGGTGGATAAAAAATCCTCATCATCCTCATCACCAGAGGGTATGGGTGGTATGTTAGGTATATATTAAGATTAGAAGTTGTATTCACAAGTATGTAGAAGTACTTGTAAAGCAGGTTGCGCAACAATTTTTTTCCTCAGAACTCTTAAGGTACCTTTACACGCGGCAAATTTCCTAGGAATTTCACCGGCAACTTACTGGTTGCAGTGAAATCATGGACACATAGTTCCATTTGTACACAGCAACAAGATAGAACAATGTGTCCATGATTTCACTGCAACCAGTAAGTTGCCAGTGAAATTCCTAGAAAAGTTGGCGCGTATAAAGGTACCTTTAAGGGTGTTTGTATTCATTTACCTTTAAGGGTACCTTTACACACCACAACCATGGGAGACATTTTTGGCCGTGATATTTCTCGCTGGAATTATCGCCGCCAAATCGCCTCCTTATCGCCTCCTTATTGCGGCGTGTAATTCAGGAATTTGGCGGCGATAAAACCAATGTCGTCTGGTTTCAATTTTAGAGCAGTGCTCGGAAACCAGGCGACCGCAGCGGGGCAACATATCGCCGCCAAATTCCCTATTTACACGCCGCAACAAGGAGGCAATTGGGTGGAAATGTGGCAGCGATATTTTCATGTGGCAATATCGCTGCCACAACCGCCACAAGAATGGTTGACAACGATATTGCGATGTGGAAATATCACTGCCACATTTCCACCCAATCGCCACCTTATTGTGGCATGTAAGTATTGAATTTGGCGGCGATATGTCGCCTCGCCACGGTCGCCTGGTTACCGAACACTGCTCAGTAACCAGGCGACCGTGGCGAGGCGACATATCGCCTCCAAATTCCCTATTTAGACGCCGCAATAAGGTGGCGATTTGGTGGCGATAATTCCAGCGACAAATATTGCCGCCAAAAATGTCTCCTGTGGTTGTGGCGTGTAAAGGTACCCTTAAGGATTTCCTCATTTCAGATAATGATTAAGTAGGTTGTATATTTACCGAATATAAAACCGTGTGCTGAGAACATCAAAAGTGCTCACCCTGCTCAATGTTTTAAAAACGCCTGCCACTTACTTCAGCTATTTAAGTGGAGTTTGAGGAACTAGATGGCTGATTCATTAAGATTGGCATTGCACACTTTAGTTTTAAAGTTGGGCTTAATGAACTGCAATACATCAAATTAATAAAACTCTGCGACATTGGACGTACTGGGTATGTCCTGGTTGTCAGTGCCTTAATGACTAGGGACGTACCCAGTATGCCATCTTTTCATGCGATCACCGTGATTATAGAGAAAGCAATCGAATGAAATTACCTGCTCACCAGAGCTCGTGGCCATAGGTGGTTTTATGATCCCTTACAACGAAAATTGATGTGATTGGCTGTTCTATTTTGAACAGCCAATCACAGTGATTTCATAGTTTCAGGCAATTCAATTTCCTGAAATCTTGATGTCCAGCAAGGATTTGTGCTATAACTGCGTCGATCATAGGTTGGAGTTAGGAGACTGCAGCTTCCCCAGCACCTGTAGTGAGTGGAGCAATCATGCTGTGATATGTAATCGCTCCAATCAGAGAGCAGATCAGTAGTTTGACCCCACAGTGACCGCTCTCCTCAGCCTCATTCCGGTTTTAAGATGTGAGGAGAGTGGTCATTGTTGTTTTGCTTCTGATCTTCTGGGCTTTGTGGTGCTACTAGCTATTTTGTAACCTGTGTCACTACTACTGCAGTTCCTTGCTTCTCCTGCTGCTGTTCCTGACAGAAGAAAAATATTTTTCCTTATCCTAAGGCTTGTTTCACACTGCCGTTTTTTATTTTAATACAGGGGGATGCAGGTTAAGTCCACATCACCCCGAATTTCCCCAAATCTCCCCACAAGTGCACAAACTGATGCACATGCACTAATATTATCACTGATCCAGGCTCCCGGATCAGTGACAATTCCAGTGCAGGAGCAGACAGTTGCTTCCGAGTGCTTACCTATTTGGAAACAAATGACACGCCCACTAGGAGGCATATCAATTAGAAATGCATTCTGGGCATATGCAGTTCAAAAACCTGGATTCGGGGTCCAGGTTACATTGAGCCCTATTGTAAGCCCACCCAGAGTGCCCCGGATCCGGGTGTTTTGTCATGGAGAACAAAAGTGCAACGAAATGCAGACTTGGTCTCAGTGAAAAACCCGGTGACACCCGGATTAGGGGCAAATGGAAACAACTTGATGCACCTGCAAGTGTTTCTGGCCCCAATGAGTCAATGGGGCCAAAAACTGATGCGGGTGCATACACTTTAGGCCATATTCACACGGATACCAAAAAACAGCAGCGTGAAATCAGCCTAACGTCTTCCTCTCCTTTTTCTTAGTTCCGATCTCTCTCCCCCCCCTTTTCCCCTTCCCACTTTCTGCTGCCAAGCACTGATCAATTGATCGCTTGATTTTTGGCAGTTTTTGTCTTTGCACCACCTCTGTACGTGTGTCCTGAAGCAACTGTGATTGATTAGTGATTACATCACTGATCAATGTCTGTTCTTGCTTTTTACAAGAACTTTTTTCCCTGGTATTTCCTGAAACCATTGAAAATGATTGGTGACACCACATCACTGATCAGCATTCGGTTGTTGGTATAAAAAAAGTAAACTAAGAAAAAATAAAAATAAAAAGGTTAGATTAGGTACAGCAAAAGTATATTCTAGTAATCACGTCTACTACTACATTTTTTCACTGAATAAAGTCAGGGTTAGTGACAGATAGTTGCAAGCATTCAGTAATTTATTTTTACTGAAGTTTGTTTAATAATTGTACTTACAGAATTGTAGAGGAAAAATCTTGCAAACAAGAGAAGAAACTGTTTTTTTCTGCTTTACAAACAGTGATGAAATGTATTACAAAGTGCAACCCACAATAAAATAGGTGCAAAATGGCTGAAAAGATACAGGGGATACAGAATTAGTATAGCATAGTATTACAATAAGCACCAGATCATATACTTCCACCAGCACTGCACATGGGAATCAGTCGGTCCACCCACATCACACAACAAACCCCTCTCCCAGTAATCTAGGAAGACATTTGCGTATGAGGGGGTGCAGGCCACACCCATGGCAGTGGCCTGGATTTGTAGGTAGTAATTATCCTTAAATACAAAGAAATTGTGGGTCAGGGCAAAACGGAGCAGCTCGAGAATCAAATTACATAAGGCGCCACCACGCCCAATGGTCTGCAAGAAAAGCACATCACTTCCAGACCATCGTCATGGTGTATATAGGTGTAGAGGGACTCGACATCTGCTGTAACCAGCAGCGTTCCCTGCTGCACAAGGATTTGTCAATCTGCCTCAGGACGTCAGTTGTGTCATGAACATAAGAGGGCAATGTCTCAACCAGTGGTTTTAAGTAGTAGTCAATGAATTGACATATCAGGTTACATAGTCCCCTATGCCGGACACGATCGGACACCCCGGAGGAGTAACGGAATCTTTGTGGATTTTTAGCAACAAATATAAGGTTTGTATTTTGGCACATTTTACTGTCCAATCCCTCTACATCCTTCTTGGTGATGATACCACTCTCACATACCCGCCCAAGGATGGCCTGGAGGTCTCTAAAGAAAGAGGCCACAGGACTACAGGTCAGTTTCAAGTAGGTATCCCTATCTCTGAGCTGGCGAAAAACCTCTCGCTTATATAAATCAATTGATCGTATCACAATGTTTCCCCCTTTGTCTACTGGTTTTATTACCACGTCAGTCAGTTTTTCCAAGTCGAGCAGTGCCTGCTTTTGTCGGAAGTTTAGGTTGCTCGACCTGTGTCTGGTTGGTAACTTTTTCAGATCTTTAGCCACCACCTTGAAAAAAATCTCGATTGCGGGACAGACAGACAAAGGGGGTAACCTCAATGGCTTGGGCAAGATTGAGGGGGGGAACTCACCTGTCATCTTTTGGGTCCATTTCGTTAGCCAAATCCTCTAGGTTCCTCAGGGCCTCACTCTCCCCAGAATCCATCTCATCAGGAAATCAGAAGTTTTACTGTGTAACTTCTTCAACACTAATTTCCTGCAGAAAAGTTGTACTTCTTTCAAAGCTGTGAAAAAATTTAATGGATTGGTGGGTGAGAATGAGAGCCCTTTGGAAAGAACCTCAATTTGAGGAGCAGAGAGTGAGAAGAAAGGCTAATCACCTGAAGGGATCTACCGCTAGTTGATGCACTAATGTCTAATTGAGTCCTTGCTCTGAAGTGGGTCATCACACCCTCATTCAGGATTAACTCAACATCAGACTCATCTGTCCCACTGGGTGTCTGTGGATCAGGTTCCTCATGTGGTACGGGTTTTGGGTGAGAGCCAGATCGAGGTCAGTGTTTCGAGTGAGGATTAGGTAAACCATGGAAAAATACAACCTTCTTGCAGAAATCATTCTTGCTTAGGACTAAAAGCTGACTTCTTGAAAGGTATTACTCATACTCTCACGCTGCTTACATCCCCATTCTTTGAACTCATAACTTTATATGACTATTTACATAGGAGTGTTATTTTAAATTTGCAATCTTTACTCAACTTTTACTTCAACTGTTTACTCAACTTCTACCTATCATAAAATGTTTGACCTTTGTCTTAACATAGATATTAATACGATAATACGACTGTATTCAAGGCCAGTTATCTAGTTTCACTAAAAGAAAGAACTATAAAATTTCTTCAAAAATTCCAAATTCTACAAAATTTCCCCTGAAACTCGATCTATTCTTTGAAAAATACAAGGTGGGCCATTTATATGGATGCATCTAAATAAAATGGGAATGGTTGGTGATATCAACTTCCTGTTTGTGGCACATTAGTATATGGGAGGGGGAAACGTTTTACAGATGGTTTACTATGGCAAACATTTTGAAGTCAGCCATTTTGGATCCAACTTTATTTTTTTCAATGGGAAGAGGGTCACATCAAACTTAATTTCATAAGAGAAACAATGGTGTGCTTGGTTTTAACGTAACCTTATTCTTTCATGAGTTATTTACACGTTTATGACCACTTATAAAAAGTGTTCAAAGTGCTGCCCATTGTGTTGGATTGTCAATGCAATTAATTTCAGTTGTTCCCCACCCCTGGTCTATGCTGTGAAGATACGAGATGTGCAGCATCTGAAACAACAGATACTGGAAGCCTGTGCTAGCATTTCTTCTGCAGTGTTGCTATCAGTGTGTCAAGAGTGGGAGAAGAGGGTAGATGTAACAGCTCCGGATTCAGGTGCACCACACTACCTGGTGCCCTTAGGATCTCCTTCTGTCCTGTTGGCTTTTCTGCCGTCTTGCACTCCTCACTCCCCAACGGAACTCTCTCAGACTGGCCTCACTTTCCTCCCACCCACACACTTTTCTACCCTGTCACTTTTCCCATGGAACTGGGTCCTCCCTACAGCGGGTCCACCCACGGTCCCCAACATACGGTGTGTGTGGATGTGTTGTGTGAGGGTCCTTTGTGTGGCATCCCAATTCCCTAGTCACAGGAATACTGCACACTCTTTTATGGTTAAACTCACTCGTCCGTGAGTGACCTGACCCGGTACAGATTAAAAAAGCAAACAACATTACTCAGTGTTTGTACTTTTACATTTAATGTTTCCGGGTCAACGGGACCAACAGGTAAAACAAATCAAAAACACATTACCGGCCTAAAATGGGGCCGGGTAGCAATTCAGTCCCGGTGGTAATTGTCCTTCACTCTCACAGAGTCCTTCTCACCACCAGGCTGTTTTAAAAGCACACACATTCACTGAGTCCATCGCTTAACGGTTTCAGTCCAGGCTCAACACAATAAAAGTTCACTTATTGTCCTTCATTGTTATGAAGCAGCATACAAATATAACTATATACACCGGGTTTACTTTCTATTTACCACTTTATAAACCCGCTAAGCATACCATCCCCTGGGACTAAGGTGCCGCTCATAGTTCACCTTATCGTGGCGGTATAGGTCTCTGTCTGGGCGCCCTTTGGGAAGGTGTGCTTCCACGTCCCGTCTACTAACAAAAATCTCCTCCATGAGCCCTGGCTCCCGGATGAAACCCCACCCATTGTCCACATGAAATGCCACCACAATACCTGTTTTACGGTCTTCTTGTGACACTGGTGGCATCCCCTGGGCTCGGTTCCTTGCTAGGAGGTTCTCTTGTTCCTGGGCCCACCATCATTTTTTAGTTTCTTACTATTTATGTAGTTAAAAAATATTTTGGGATTCTTTTTACTTTCTCTGGCAATGAGTCTCTCTGTCTCAATCTTTGCTGCCTTGATTTGCTTTTTACAAATGTTATTTAATTTTCTGTATTTATTTAATGCTTCATCACTACCTACTTGCTTTAATTCCCTAAATGCTTTCTTTCTGTCACATATTGCACTTCTTACCGCTTTATTTAGCCATAGTGGTTTCCTCCTATTTCTAGCATGCTTATTCCCATAGGGTATATATTGTGCACAGGTCCTATTCAGGATGCTAATAAACATCTCCATTTGTGTTGTGTACTTTTATGTCTCAGGACATCGTCCCAGTTTATTGCACTAAGATCATCTCTCAACCGTTGGAAATTTGCCTTCCTGAAGTTTAGTGTCCTTGTGGCCCCTCTACTACACGTCTTAGTAAAGGATACTTGAAAGCTTATTAAGTTATGATCACTATTACCCAAGTGACCTCCAACCCGTATATTTGATATGCGGTCTGGCCTGTTGGTTAATATTAGGTCCAGCAGCGCCCCCCTTCTTGTTGGGTCCTGAACCAGTTGTGAAAGGTAATTGTCTCTCATAGTTTTCAAAAACTTATTACCTTTGCTGGTACTGCAGGTTTCTGATCCCCAATGTATTTCAGGGTAGTTGAAGTCCCCCATAATATATGACTTCTCCCTGAGTCGCTGCTTCATCTATTTGCTTTATGAGGATATTCTCCTCCACTTCCATTATTGTTGGAGACTTATAACAAACCCCTATCAGTAATTTATTATTTTTTCCCCCTCCCCTTATCTCCACCACAGGGACTCTACATTTCCATTAGATTCACCTATATTATCACGCAGGATGGGTTTTAAGGATGATTTTACGTATAAACATACACCTCCTCCTCGCCTATTTGTACGGTCATTTCTGAACAGACAATAGCCCTGTAAATTAACAGCCCAGTCATGGCTCTCATATAGACCGAAAAAAATCTGCAGATGTGAATCCAGCAGACTGATTTTCCAAAAAATGATTGTAGCCAAAAACTGGGGTTGTTGCTGCCTGGATGTGGCACTTGCCAGATATGGCAATAAATGTTTTTTTGCACAGATGTGGTGCAGATGTTCACACAAGCACCACTGTACCACATGGGGTCTGCCAAAAAATGGAACTAGGCAAAAACTGTGGTTGTTGCCTGGATATGGCACTTGTCAGATATGGCACTAAATTTTTTTTGCACAAATTTGATGCAGATGTTCACACAAGTGCCATTGTACCACAGGGAATTTGCCAAAAAATTGTACTAGGCAAAACCTATGGTTGCTGCCTGGATATGCTTGATGAAGATTACGAGCTTACTTGTTCTGGCCAAAACATCTACAAATACCTCGCAAAAAATTTTTAATATAAAAAATATTGTTGCTTTTATTTATCATTTTTGCGGGGTGCAGCTGGGCCCCATGGTGCGTCATTCATCTAGTGGTGCAAAGACATCGTACTGGGCTGCCCGCTTGTACAAGTAGCTGGGACATGATTAGTGGGTAGCATACAGACAATCTGCATCATATATATCTGTCACACCCCAGGGCCGGGGTACTCGGATCCCAGGCATTAGTTATGGATGCTGTCAACAGTGGACGATGCCCGTGGCCCTGATGGACGCTCAAAAAGGGGTTTAATAAAAGAATGAGTTAAAATAAAGTTAAATGTTCGTGACGCCACCTGCAGTTTCTGGTGATGGCACCAGCGCTGCCAGCAGACCTCTGGGGACGATAGGTAGGCAGCTGGATGATGTCGCTCCCCGCAGGCTGAGCAGAGTCCCCAGGGCAGTGAAGTACTGGTTGTCATAGTTTAAAGGAAACACAGGAGACCTTCTTGCTCTGCATGGGTATTTACTGGTGACTTTCAAGGTACACAGTCACGGATAGCTGGCCAGGTAGTCACCAAAGGATGCAAAGTCTCTCTGAGGCCCCCAATGATGTTCCTTCAGGTTTCTCCCTCTGTTCTTCTCACTCACTGCGCTCTCCTAACTTCCGTGCACGGCCCTGCACGGAGCCCTCTTCCTACCAGGCCCATGGGTCTGCTAGAGTTTACCCTTCTCTCTAAGGGGCTCAAACCCTGGACAGAGATCCTGGTGGGGATGTGCCTTGGATTGGGTCACAGCTATCTGAAGACCTACGACTTTCCGGTTTGGCGGCTCAGGGATAGACACCTGCACCACACTTGGAGCTGGTTCTCTGTTTTGGACTGGGTTATCAGGACGGTCCGGCACTGGGCTTGCTTAAGCCAGGGATCCCCCTTCTGTCTGGGTTGCCTTCCTTTACAGGCACCCTCCAGTTCACTCTCCTCACGACTCTCCAACTGTCTGTTTCACTGTCTGTTCTTCCTGCTCCTTTTCTCTCCACTTAAGCTCCTCCCACCAGGGCCAGTTACCCTGGTAACGGGTTTAGCCAATTGGTCCCCTAGCTGTAAGTGTATGAATGCGGGGATGAGGGCCTCAGTTTTAACTTTACCATCCTCTGGTGACCGGAATACCACACACACTTACCTGGGTGCAGTACCTTTTCTGTTGCGCACTGACACTGACCAGTGGGGCGCCACATAGCAGTGTGAAAGGCACCATGTGCAAACATTATCTCTGTGCATAATAAATGCTGCCAGTCACCTCCCCCATGTAATGGTAGCTTGAGAGTGCTTTATCGTGTCGGTTCTATGCACCTGTTGCCTTTATTTAATGGGGTCTGACTTCATCTTGCTAAGTGCATTAGTGGTTAGATATTTGTGGCTGCATATGGTGAGTCTTTTTTGATTATTGTCCTTTTAGTAATTTTTCTGAGTATACGGATAGGGACTCGTAAGTGTGAGGATCCTTGACTCGGATTATAAGGCTGAGTTCACACAGTGCGTATTTTGTCGCATATTTTTACGCATGCAGTTTTCTAAAGAAATACGCGCGTTTTTTTACGCACGTAAAAAAACGCATGTGTGTTCACACACATGCGTTTTTTTACGGACGCGTATTTTTCTGCATGTGTACTGCAAACACATAGAAATGAAGTTTGTTAAGAAAAAAAAGAAAAAAAAAGCCTTGTGATGTCATTTCCTTTCTTTTCCATTATTACATTCTCCATTGAAAAGTGTACTAGAGAATGGACAATCTACATGCTGCATTTCTATGTCCAGCAAGGGTAACCCAAGCAGCTGGGGGCTGGAATCCTCAGCGTGGTGAGGCCCAACCGTTCTGGGCCCCCCACGCTAAGGACCGCAGCCAACAGCCACCCCAGGAGTGGCGCCTCAATGAGAGATGCCAAACCTGGCAGGTACCTCGCTCTTCCAGCTGCCCTGGGCGGTGGCAGTCTGGGTAATAACGGGGTTGGTGACACCTTTTTTGACAGCTGCCACCAAGCCCCTATTGGTAATGTCAGCCGTCAGTGTGACAGCCAGCTATTAGCAATAGAGAAATTGAGATTGGAAACAAAAAAAAAAAAACACTTTGTAAAAATAATCTTTATTATTAAAAAAAACTAGAAATAGGCCCGATGCTATTGCATCGGGAGTGCGGTGAAATGAACAGGTGCCGTAGAAATAGCCGCTGAATAGCACAGTCCTCTCTCCAGAAACTACACTGTTGTTGCAAGATTTATATGGAGTATATGGTGGCTCAGTGGTAATCACTGTACAGTGGCTCAGTGGTTAGCACTGTATATGGTGGCTCAGTGGTAATCACTGTACAGTGGCTCAGTGGTTAGCACTGTATATGGTGGCTCAGTGGTTAGCACTGTACGGTGGCTCAGTGGTTAGCGCTGTATATGGTGGCTCAGTGGTTAGCACTGTATACGGTGGCTCAGTGGTAATCACTGTACAGTGGCTCAGTGGTTAGCACTGTATGATGGCTCAGTGGTTAGCACTGTACGGTGGCTCAGTGGTTAGCACTGTATACGGTGGCTCAGTGGTTAGCACTGTATGGTGGCTCAGTGGTTAGCACTGTATATGGTGGCTCAGTGGTTAGCACTATATATGGTGGCTCAGTGGTTAGCACTGTATATGGTGGCTCAGTGGTTAGCACTGTATATGGTGACTCAGTGGTTAGCACTGTATATGGTGGCTCAGTGATTAGCACAGTATATGGTGGCTCAGTGGTTAGCACTGTATATGGTGGCTCAGTGATTAGCACAGTATATGGTGGCTCAGTTGTTAGCACTGTATACAGTGGCTCAGTGGTTAGCACTGTACAGTGGCCTCCTCTCCTCCCTGGCCTCCCTTTCCTGTCGTCCCTGGCCTCCCTGGTCTCGTCTCCTCCATGTCCTCCTCTCCTCCTTAGCCTCCCTTTGTGGGGGAGCTCCAATGTGGAGACACACAGGGACCCTCCAAACATGGTGTCCGCTAACAATTTGAGCTCATTTTCCATTCAAATTGTTAGCGGACACCATGTCGCGTTTGGAGGGTCCCCGTGTGTCTCCACATTAGAGCTCCTCCACAAGTGACCCCATTTTGGAAACTAGACCCCCAAAGGAACATATCTAGATCCATATTGAGCACTTTGAACCCCCAGATGCTTCACAAATTGATCCGTAAAAATGAAAAAATAAATTTTTGTGAAAATAAAAACGTACTTATTCCTTATTACGGATCAATTTATGAAGCACCTGGGGAAACAAAGTGCTCGCTATGCATCTAGATAAGTTCCTTGGGGGGTCTAGTTTCCAAAATGGGGTCACTTGTGGGGGAGCTCCAATGTTCAGGCACACAGGGAGGGGCTCTCCATACGCAACATGGTTTCCCCTAACAATTGGAGCTAATTTTCCATTGAAATTGTTAGCGGACACCATGTCGTGTATGGAGAATCTGTGTGCCACCAGCACAAGGGCAACTGGAAGAGTTGGGTTGCAGCACCAGAAAATGCCGCCTCTAATGAATGCGCTATTTTCTTGGGTGGCTGTGGGTTGCAATTTGCAGCGTGGGGGACCCACAACATTTGGGTCTCTCCACGCTGAGGATTCCAGTCAGCCAGCTGCCAAGTTGTACCTGGCTGGCTACCAAAAATACAACGAAGGACTTTTTTTTTTATTTCTAGAACTAATTCTAGAAGAAAAAAAAAAATTACGTGGGGCTCCGCCATATTTTTGGTGCAGCCAGGTACAACTTGGCAGCTACAGACTGCCAGCAACCCCCTGCTGCCTCATTGTACCTGGCTGCAACCAAAAATACGGCGAAGCCCATTTTTTTTTTATTTCTAGAACTAACTCTAGAAAAAAAAAATGACGTAGGGCTCCGCCATATTTTTGGTCCAGCCAGGTACAACTTGGCAGCTACAGACTGCCAGCAACCCCCAGCTGCCTCGTTGTACCTGGCTGCAACCAAAAATACAGCGAAGCCCATTTTTTTTTTTATTTCTAGAACAAATTCTAGAAAAAAAAAGACGTAGGGCTCCGCCATATTTTTGGTCCAGCCAGGTACAACTTGGCAGCTACAGACTGCCAGCCACCCCCAGCTGCCTCGTTGTACCTGGCTGCAACCAAAAATACAGTGAAGCCCATTTTTTTTTTATTTCTAGAACTAATTCTAGAAAAAAAAAATGACATAGGGCTCCGCCATATTTTTGGCCCAGCCAGGTACAACTAGGCAGCTGGGGGCTGGAATCCTCAGCATGGAAAGGCCCAAGCGTTCTGGGCCCCCCATTCTGCGAATTGCAGCCCGCAGCCACCCCAGAAAATGGCGCATTCATTGAAGCGCCATTTTCTGGCGCTGTACCCATGCTCTTCCAGTTGCCCTGGTGCCGGTGGCAAACTGGGTAATAAAGGGGTTAATGCCAGCTTTTTATTGGCAGCTGGCACTAAGCCCGAGATTCATAATATTGGGCCAATGTTAGACCCGGCCACTAGGAATCTCTGGTAAGTAGTCAATAAATACACACAGAGAAAAATATTTTTATTTTGAAAAAAAAACACAAACAAAATTCAGACTCCATCTTTATTATAAAGATCCGACGTAGTCCATAACGAAGGTCCCACGACGCTTGATCACCTCCGACGTAGTCCACAACGAAGGTCCCACGACGCTTGATCGCCTCTGCTCAATCCAGAGACTACAGCAAGGGATCAAGTGTCCTCTTCCTACAGTCTCTGGGATCACAGATATGGTGCACTGTATGACAATGATCTGTCATACAGTGAACCATGACTATGATCCCAGAGACTACAACAAGAGGACACTTGATCCCTTGTTGCACCCATCCATCCACCCATGCACCCATCATCCACGCATGCACACATTCACGCATGCACATCCACATCCACGCACGCTGACATCCATCCATGCAATCTGACATCCACGCATGCTGATATCCACGTATGCACATCCACGCATGTACATTCACGCACACACATCCACGCACGCTGACATCCACGCATACACATCCACTGACATCCACACACGCTGACATCCACGCACGCACATCCACATATGCATCCACGCACGCACACATCCACGCACGTACATCCACACACGCTGACATCCACGCACGCACTTCCACATATGCATCCACGCACGCACACATCCACGCACGCTGACATCCACGCATGCACATCCACATACGCATCCACGCACGCACATCCACACACGCACATCCACGCACGCACATCCACATCCATGCACGTACATCCACATACATCCGCGCATGGTGACATTCACGCACGCATATCCACGCATGCTGACATCCACGCACGCACTTCCATATGCATCCACGCACGCACACATCCACGCATGCACATTAACATACGCATCCACACACACTGACATCCACGCACGCACATCCACATATGCGTCCACGCACGCACACATTCACGCACGCTGACATCCACACACGCACATCCACATACGCATCCACGCACGTACATCCACATACATCCGCGCACAGTGACATCCGCGCATGGTGACATTCACGCACGCATATCCACGCATGCTGACATCCACGTACGCACATCCACGCACACACATCCACATATCCACATACGCACTTCCACATATGCATCCACACACGCACACGTTCACGCACGCTGACATCCACACACACACATCCACGCACGCGCATATCCACATACGCATCCACGCACGCACACATCCACACACGTACATCCACGTACGCACATCCACACACACACATGTCCACGCACACATCCATCCATGCACACGTCTACGCACGCACACGTCTACACACGCACACACATGCTCACGTCCACGAATGCACATGTCCACGCACACATCTGCGCACACATCCATGCACACACTCATCCATGCACACACTCGTCCACACACGCTCATGTACGCACACATCCATGCACGCTCATGTACATGCACGCATCCACACACACACATACATATACACAACACACACACACCACACATACATACACACACACACACACATACATACATATACATACATGCATACACACACACATACATACATCCACACACACATATACACATACATACATCCACACACACACACACACATACACACACATAAACACATACATACATCCACACACACACACACATACATACACACACATACAAACATAAACACATACATACATCCACACACACACACACATACATACATCCACACACACACATACATACATCCACACACATACATACATCCACACACACACACGCACACATATATACATCCACACACACACACACATACACATACATACATACATACTTACCTCCCTCTCGGCTGGCCCATGTCCTCTGCAATGCCCCCATGTCCTCTGCAGCTTCCTCCATGTCTGTCGGTGTGCCGGTGAAGCGATCTGTCAGCTGACCGGCTCAGCTGACAGTCAGCTGATCGCTTCACCGGCAGATGCTGGAAGCTGCGAGGAGGACTGGACGCCTCTCCCATGCATCCTGAGGAGCGGTGAGTATCCTAGGGGACTCACTCACACACGACACAGACAGGACACACATACACATAGTACAAACACACCACACATACATTACACACAGATACTTACCTTGTCAATGAGGCGGTCCACATATACACATATTGAACGCCGGCCATCATGCCCAGACACTCGGTCACACAGGGACAGCCACGGGAAAGCAGGAATCCCAAAATGATGGGATTTCCTGTTTTCCCTGGGGCTGTTCCCGTGTGACATCATTTCCTGCACATACCCCTTGCCCCGCGCTGGAATGCGCATCGTCTGAATGGCGATGCGTAATTCCAGGGATTAAAATGGGGCCTATGGGAGAAAGCGCACGTAAAAAGGCGGAAAGAATGAACATGTTCATTCTTTTTACGTGCGCGCTTTCTCCCATAAAAGCGCGGCCGAAAATTGCGCTGCGTGTGAACAGCAAAAGTGAAAGTGCATTCACTTTGCTGTGACACGCAGACGCAGGTCCGCTTTGGGGGGAAATACGTGCGCAAAAAAGCACAACAAATACGCCCAGTGTGAACGCAGCCTAAGATTACTTGTTCTGGCTAAAACATCTACCAATACCTCACAAAATATTTTTAATATCGAAAAAATTTTTGCACTTTTTTATCATTTTTGTAGGGCTCATCTGGGCCCCACGGGGCGTCATTCATCTAGTGGTGCAGAGATATTGCACTGGGCTGCCCGCTTGGTCCAGTAGCAGGGACAGGATCAGTGGGTAGCAGACACTCAGCATCATATGTATCAGTGTGAATGGTGCCATGTGCAAACATTATCTCTGTGCATAATAAATGCCACCAGTCACCTCCCCCGTGTAATGGTAGGTTAAGAGTAATTTATTGTGTCGGTACTATGCACCTGTGTTTACCTTTATTTAATGGGGTCTCACTTCATCCTGCTAAGTGCATTTGTGGTTAGATTTTTGTGGCTGCATATGGGGAGTCTTTTTTGATTATTGTCCTTTTAGGAATTTTTCTTAGTATGGCATTGGTGCAAATTTTAAAACAGTAAAAAGATACCGACACCGGAGGTGGACAGTGGGGCTAGAGCAAAGCCAAAGACCTTAGCCACAGTTCTGCCCTCAATGCACTGAAAGCTTAGGAAACCTAAACTTCAAATGCTGAATAAAACAACCTAACTTCTGGAGGTATCTACTTAATCTGTATGACAGCGCCATTATGGCTATACCTTTAATTTAACCTACATAATCTTGATGACAGGTTGTCTACAAAAGTAACCTGCCAAAGGATACACGGGCAGTATGTATCACCCACTGGCTTTATGATTTCAGTCATGTATAATTGACTTTAAAACGTTGTGGGGTTTCAGAGAAAAACACTATTTAAAACCCAACAGGGACCAAGGAGGAAGGGAGACTAGTCAAAAAGGCAGGTCTTCAGCATTTTCTCCCTACCCGATCACGTTTCTCTCTGTATTTATAAAGAAGGACCTGTCAGTCCCTGGCAGGGGGCAGGGAGAAGTCTCGTGGTCCCCAGCCAGCTGTTAAGGTCTGTTCTACTCTGAAATGAGGCAGAAAATGAAAGTCAAACATACATGGCTGAAATCATGCAGCCAATGTTTAATACATGTTGCCCGTGGTTCGTAAGAATGTATGAACTGTAAGGTTCTCTTTAATATTATCTAATCATTTTTCCTGCAGTAGATAAATGTATGCCATTAATGCAAATGGCTAAAGCCCATGCTTTTCAGCATCTCTATGGTCTGATGTATAGAGGGGGATTCTGAAAAGGACCAATGCCCTTTGTACCCTAAATATGCACTAACAGATCTTTTTTTTATTATTATTAATTTGTTCTTCAAGCACTGAGGGTTGCCATTTTTATTTGCTAGTCTGCCATTGTCAGAGCATGAAAATTACTCACCCTAAATAAAGCAAACCCAAAGGTAGGTGATTGTAGGAAATGACCACAATTATTTGAGTGTGCTTGTGTAGGTGTAACAAGAAGTGACAAAGTGTATGAGCAATTATGCAAACAGTCAAAGATTCTAAGTAATAATGAGTCATAATAATATAAATAATTATTAAAATGAGCCAGAACAGGGTTCAATCCAAGTACAGGTATACGATGCAATATAGCATGGCCCATAACTTAAGTTCAGCTTCCTATCTAAATGTTTTTTCTCCATCTTCATCCATGACAAGGGTAGAATGAGCACCTATACTTGGTTTGAACTGTCATTTTGTGCTGACAGTCCCTTTAAATTGTTAGTTTATGCTTTCAAAAATGCAAAGAATCTAGATCGATCTGATCTCCTGAACCATAGTAATAAAGGAATACAGGTAAGATTTACATATTTGTTTTAGTACCATCCATTGGCATCAGCTATAACAGCTAGTATCCTTAAACACAGGTATAAACTTGAAAGAGAAGAGACATCGAAAGATATAGTGTTGAGGAGACCTTAAATTTCTTTTAGACGTATCTAAAATCTTAATGACATCTTAATCCAAAGCAGAATTTAATAATCGTGAGGGAATTAGCTTAAAAATGAACCACTAGAGGGATTTTAAAATGTGGCCAATGTACGGTAACTTATGCAATTTTCTACTTAATAATCATCTCCATGTTTGAAAACAAAATGCATAACGTCAGTCAATTCATCTCTTGTAAATCTAAATTTGTTATTTTTTTGTGCAAGCAATTTGTTTTTTTCTAAAATAATTTTCATTTATTTTCAAAACAGATTATTACTTATAATATCAAGAAAAAAAAAATCACATTTTGCGATTACATTGTTCAAATATTCAAGTATGTGAACGGTCCAAACATAATATTTACATTAGTGTTTGGAACCTTGCCGTATATTCCTATAGCAGGTTTAGTCAATAATTACGTTTTGATTCAGGTCTGGTCGGTGACATGCTGCCTTAACTCAAGGCTTACTCAAGGATATCTGAACTGATAGTAAAGCAGAATTTTTATCTGTGATCCCCTTCACACTTGGCTTCCACCTCCTTCACTACTCACTCACTGACGTCTTACTTACTAACTTCCCACTCTGTCTTCCCTTGTCATCCTTATTGACTGGGCCCTACCCCCGGGTTTGCCCATGGTCCCCTGGGTCCTAGGGTGTGTAGGTGTATTTGGTGGGACCGAGGTTCACTATCCCTTTTTCCTTTTTGACTGAGATACCACACCCAGTTATTGAGTGCAGTACCCGTTTGTGGCGACAAGACCGGTGGGGCGCCACATAAACAAACACCTGAAAATATATTTTAAAAATTGCGAGCCAGAAAGGCTGTAGGTGACAAGAAAACTACCAGATATTAGATGTAGTTCCAATCTCGAGCCCACATCTCCTACAAAGATCCGGGTAAATTTTGTCTAAGTTCAGGACATCTATACCAACGTGTTAAGATGTGAAATTTTTCTCTTGAGCAGTGCAAGACACTGAAATACTATGTGATAGAGCATATATCTTAAGAGTAGACATTCTGCTTCCAAAAATGTTATCTGCAGTTCCTTCTGCCTAGCCTCCAAATAGGTTGGAATGCTATCTACAAGATGTTCAGTTAAGAGGTTACAAGCATATAGCAAAGAAATGTGTGAGCAAGAGCCGTGGTTAGTCAGAGGAGGTATTCAAAAGTGTACTGATGCTAAACCCCTGGGAAACATCCTATGAAGAAATGTTGTTGCTCTAGCCAAGACGGAGGTGTCTCTGGGCAGGTCCCTTGAAAAGCCATAAACAATGGGTACCTTGAAAGCCTGTCAAACACCTGCCCCAACCTGACCACATCCGAAAATCACCAACATAGAAAGTTACTTCTCCCCATTGTAGGAGGAAAGGGTGGATTATCAAAAAGAGGGATTATGCGACCTGGTTTATTAGAGAGTTTAGGTCTTTCCAGGTGTTTATCCCAAACCATGAGTGATTGGGTTAGAGGTGCAAACTCAGAGATGGATTGTCTGCAATTTATTGGGGTCCAGGATAATTGTCCAAGGGACACCAGAGATAGTAGCTTCTCAACAATCACCCATTGTTTATTAGATTCATTAAATCTGCGGTCCAAAATTCTAGATAGAACACTCTGGTAATATTTTTCAAAATTTGGTAAGACAGCTCCCCCCTTCGCTTTAGATCTAGACAAAATGTAGAATTTGACCCATGGTTTATTAATTCCCCAGACAAATTTATTAAGGGCTTTCTGTAAGTACCGTATATACTCGTGTGTAAGCCAACCCGTGTATAAGCCGACCCCCCTACTTTTGCCCCCAAAACCTGGGAAAACCTATTGACTCATGTATAAGCCGAGGGTGGACCCTAGCACAGGTATACAGCCCCCAGCAGTGTGGTATACAGCAGACTCCCCAGTGGTAGTATACAGCAGCAGCCCCAGTGGTATATACAGCAGTCGCCCCAGTGGTAGTATACAGCAGGCCCAGAGGTATATACAGCAGCCCCAATGGTAGTATACAGCAGCAGCCCCAGTGGTAGTATACAGCAGCTCCAGAGGTATATACAGCAGCCCCAGTGGTAGTATACAGCAGCAGCCCCAGTGGTATATACAGCAGCAGCCCCAGTGGTAGTATACAGCAGCCCCAGAGGTATATACAGCAGCCCCAGTGGTAGTATACAGCAGCAGCCCCAGTGGTAGTATACAGCAGCCCCAGAGGTATATACAGCAGCCCCAGTGGTAGTATACAGCAGCAGCCCCAGTGGTATATACAGCAGCAGCCCTAGTGGTAGTATACAGCAGCAGCCCCAGTGGTATATACAGCAGCCCCCCCATCAGTATACAGTGCCCCCCCCTTGTGCAGCAATCCTGTAAAGGAATACATTATTATACTTATCCCTGCCGGCTGCCGCTGTCCCGCCGCCGCTATCGCGCTCCTCCAGCTTCATCCGGCTTCCTCCTCTGGCGCACAGACAATGACGTCTTTGCCTGCGCCCACCGGAGGAAGCCGGAAGAAGCCGGATGAAGCCGGAGGAGCGCGATAGCGGCGGCGGGACAGCGGCAGCCGGCAAAGATAAGTATAATAATGTATTCCTTTACAGGATTGCTGCACAAGGGGGGGGGGCCCTGTAAACTGATGGGGGCGGGCGGCCTGTATACTGTATACAGTGTATACAGTATACAGTGACTGGCGTATAAGCCGAGGGGGGGACTTTTCAGCCCAATTTTTGGGCTGAAAAACTTGGCTTATACGCGAGTATATACGGTATTTAAATAATATTTAGGGAAATTTATTTGAACTGTTTGAAAAAGGCACTGAGAATGAGGTTGGATATCCATCTTTATAGCACATTTATTCATCCAAACCAAGAAAGCTGAGCATGATCGTATCTTTTTAAATCTAAGAGTGTTTTTTGGAGTAGAGTAGAATATTTGGATGGGAATAAGTCTCCAGGGTTTGTTGTGATCTGGATATCCGAGTATCTAATGGTTTGTGCTTCCCATTTAAAAGGGAATGATGATTGAAGATAAATAATTAGCTCATCAGGTAGAGAAATATTGAGGGTTTCCTGATTTTTTTTTTGTAAATATAATTTTATTACATTTTCAGTATAGTAAACATGACTTACAGTGTTATCGGCAGACATAATAATAAGTTTCAAGACAATAGGAAAGGCCGTATATTACATCATATAAGTAACAGACTCATCCATACAATCAAACTTTGCAAATTACCTCACCTCTCGGTCTTCCACAGACCTGAGTGCTAAGGTTAGTAGCTTCCTCCTTCTGTTTAAAACTTGGGAGAGAGCCTTGTCTCGAGAAGAGACTTGTAATTACAATAAGGCTAAGAGCCATTCACTATAGACAAATAAGTATATTCTCAAAAATTAAACATCCATCCAGGGGAAAGGGGCTGGGATCATTGAATAAGAAGAACAAAAAAAGAGCAGGGGTTTTGAAAGTGAAGGTAGAGAAACGAGAAAAGAACATGTAGAGATACAAGATAAGAGGAAAGAAAGAGTTGTGTGCGTCAGCATATGGCCGGGACCCACGGGGTCATATTGGCCGTCCATGGTTCACATTTCAATGAAACAGGTCCTGAAAGTTAGGGGCGTCGCTGAACAATATCCACTCTGACCACACAAGCAAGTAGTCCTTTTGGGTATGGAAGAAATCAGCCGATATCTCCTCAAGTCTGCGGATCGTTTCCATTTCGGAATACCATTCCAGAATGGAAGGGGGATCCTGTCTCCTCCAATGTCGGGGGATCACATTACGGGCCGCTGTCAAACAAAACCGGACGATATCCTTCCTCTGAAACTTCCAAGATCCAGAGAGCAGGGAGAGTAATGCCATTTCAGGAGTGCCCACTATATTCCCACCCATGACTAAGTCATAGTTTCGGAATACTTTTGACCAGAATATCTGAATTGAGGGACAGCTCCACCAGATGTGCAGCATGGAACCTATCTCAGAGCCACATCTCCAACAAATGGGCGAGGCGTCCAAAGAAAACTTGTGTAGCCTGTCCGGGGTGAGGTACCATCTGTAACGGAGTTTAAGGCACTTTTCCAGAGCCTCGCATGAACCAGACGTTTTGTGAGCCATAAGGAAACTCTTCTCCCAGTCCGTCTCGGGAATCACCCTACCCAACTCCTTCTCCCAAGCCCTCCGATAACCATGGGCCTTGGTGCCTACAGACTCGGAAAGAATGCCGTATACAGCAGATATCCCTCTAGGAGGTGCCGAATCGGCAGTAAAAATTGCTTCCAGGGTGGATACTGTCAAATGGGGAATCCTGGGTTTCCTGATTTTGAATAGTTTACCTTAAAGTTAGATACTGTGCCAAACTGTTGAAACTCATGAATAATGAGTGAAAAAGATGTTGGGATTCGACAGGTACAAAAGTGAACCATCAGCATAAAGAGTTAATTTAACAACAGATAATACATTGGTTTAATGTTTTTAAATCAGAGGATAGAGAAGATAAGGAGGGGTATATGGGGAAGGAAGTAAGGAGGGGGCGAAGGTATGAAAAGGAGAAAAGAAAGTCAACTATTTATTATAGAAGAGCAAAGATGGGATGATAGTATAGAAGGAAAGTTTTAGAGGGAAGTGAAGAGACATAGGAGATGAACAAAATAAATAAATTCTTACCTAATGAAATATTCAACATATACAGCTCTGGAAAAAATTAAGAGACCACTGCACAGTTTTCTGAAAATCACCATCTCTACATGTCTGACAGCTATTCCATTCCAGTGTCAGTTGAATTTCAACCAAAGCACACCTCATTCTACTTAATGTGCTTCTGATTACGTAATCACCTGAACCAAAATCTTATTTAACGAGGGAAAGTATAAAAAACACTGCTGTGGTCTTCACAATTGAAATGGGACAAGCTGGATGGCAAAACAAGTGCTAGGAATAGCCCAAAAGTAATTTGAATGAAAAAAATAACTTTTAACCATGCCAAAGGAGTTGAAAATAAAAGTCTTGAGTGAGGAAAAGAAGGGCTCAATTCTGGCTTTACTAGCAGAGGGATACAGTGAGCGTCATGTTGCCTTCATCCTTAAAATTTCGAAGGCTACATTCCATTACGACAAGGTCAAGCAGCAGATATTGGGGACAACAAAACTACAGACTGGCAGAGGGCGAAAGCGACTCTCCACTGACCGGGTGGAGGATGACAATGCAGGATGACATTAAGTGACCTTCAAAAGGAATGGCAAATGGCAGCATGGGTGAAGTGCAAGGCAAGAACAGTTTGTAACAGGCTCCTAGAGACAGGGCTCAAGTCATGTAAAGCTAGAAAAAGGCCTTTCATCAATGAGAAGCAAAAGAGAGCCAGGCTGAAGTTTGCCAAAGATCATAAGGATTGTACCATAGAGGACTGCAGTAAGTTAATTTCCTCTGATGAGTCTAATTTTCAGGTTTGCCCAACAATTTAATGGTTAGACGAAGAGCTGGAGAGGTGTACAAGCCACAGTGTCTTGCACCCACTGTAAATTTGGTGGAGGATCGGTGATGATCTGTGGATGCTTCATCAAGGCTGGAATCGGGCAGCTTACTTTGCGAAGGACATATGAATCAAACCACATACAAGGTTATCCTTGAAAAACACTTGCTTCCTTCTGCTAAGGCAATGTTCCCCAACTCTGAGGACTGGTTTTTCAGCAGGACAATGTCCTATGCCACACAGCTAGGTCAATCAATGTGTGGATGAAGGAGCACCACATTAAGACCCTGTCATGGCCAGCCCAATCTCCAGACCTGAAACCATTAAAAACCGCTGGAATGTAATCAAGAGGAAGATGGATAGTCACAAGCTGTCAAACAAAGAAGAACTGCTTAAATTTTTGTACCAGGAAAATACAATGCCGACACCCGGATACGGCATATTTTACACAACGGAGACATTCCCTATTTCAGTGAGCTCCAGAGTTTATCCCAAGGGTCAAAATTAAAATAGTGGGAATACCTTCAACTCAGGTCCTTTTTACACTCCTTGACCCATGATCGGACACTTAGGATCAAGCTATCTCCAATGGAGACATTGTTTACTTTAGATACTCCCCCATCTTGAGGTATCTCTGTCATGTACCAGACCTTGACTTTGGTGGAAAACAGAATCAAACGCGAGTATCAGTTATCTTGGGAGAGAGATCTCGGGAGGATTGGGAGAGGCGTTTCTTATTGTCCCACAAATTGCCTGGGTCCTGTGACGCCCAGGAAAAGTGTTACAAATTACTGTTTAGATGGTACCTTACTCCGGACAGACTACACAAGATTTTCCAATTATTTCAGAAATGTGCTGGAGGTGTGGGACGGAGGTAGGAACGCTACTTCACATCTGGTGGGACTGCCCCCTGACTAGAATTTTCTGGGAGAAGGAATTTAGAAGCTATGGCCTAGTAACCGGTAAACATCTGGGGGGAACCCCAGAACTTGTGCTTCTCACCATGCTCCCAGGTTGGGTGAAATCCCTCAAAAAAGACATCTTACGCTTTTGTCTATTAGCAGCCAGGAATGTAATCCCACGTCACCCACGTCACTGGAAGGAGCCAATTCAACCCTCCATAGCAGAGTGGTCTGCTGAGATGGGGACTTGTTACCGGATGGAGGAATTGTCGGCCGAATTCTCCAGTACACAGAGCATTTTTGTTCTCACATGGACGGAATGGATTATATTTAGAGATTCTCCTAATTTTCAGGAGTTGTTCACTTGAGACTATGTCTCCTGGTTTGCTGGTTATTCTTGGAATATTTGAATCCTGAAATGCATAGAGTGGCGAATCATAGACAAAGCCACCCATATCCCTTCCAGCCCCCCTATATTGTATCTTCTTCTTGTCTCTTTTCTAAAGTGTTTTTCTTATCATGCTTCTTTGACTCTTTTTCTCTTTTCTAAAATCTGGATGCTATGTAACAAACAGGAAACCACGGAAGTTTCCTAAAAGTTCAATTAGCTGTTAGTCTTTTACTACTGCTTAATACATGTGAAGTTTGAGACATTGTCTCTTAAAGGGAACCTGTCACCTGGATCTAAGCCCCTACACTATCACTACCTGCCCCTGCTCCCTATCTATCCCTCTCTGAGCTAAATCCGCCCTATAAAACAGCAGAAAAATAGCTTATAACTTACAGAAGTCCCTGAGGCTGGGGACTGAAAAGGCGGCCCCAGGCTCCATTCTGCCCCTCCTCGATGCAGCAGCACACGTCCCGCTGGGCGACGTTATTCTTTCTTCATTGCCGCCTCCTCCATTTGGAATCTCCCGCCTGCTTTACACCTTTCATGTTGTGGTGATGCGACCTCGATGTGTCCCATGACCGAGACACAGCATATGGGAGATTGTATCTTCTGCTCGGTAGCAGCACACACAGGGTTAGCTGCTACTGGAGCTGAGTGCTGATTGAAAGCACTGACACCCAGGTGTGCGAGTGAATAGGAGATGATATGAGCTGCCCTGGGCTGTCGGGAAGGGGTGGAGTGTGTCAGGACAGCAGCAGGAGCTGCTGTGTAGAGAGAGCTGTGTGAAAATTTAACACAGCCTGTGAGCTCTCTCAGAGTGGATGTTCATGAGGCTAATGAGCGGACGGTGAGGAGAGAAAGGTTGTGTGCTGACCTAACTCAGCCTACCCTTGAGAAGGTACAGAGCTTCTATATCAGCTGTTCGGATTGTATGAGGTTGTACTCGGCTGCACCCCGGAACCTGGAGGTCTGTGAATACCTGAACTGTGCCATTAAACTGTGTGCTGTGTGAGTAAATACCTGAGTCACTGCTATCTGTCGTGCCGATCCTAACTGCTACCTTACAGTGTAAAGTGGGTGAGAGATTCCAAATGGAGGAGGTGGCGATGAAGAAAGAATAACGCCGCCCAGCGGGGCGTGTGCTGCTGCATCGAGGAGGGCAGAATGGAGCCTGGGCCTGCCTTTTCAGTCCCCAGCCTCAGGGACTTCTGTAAGTTATAAGTTATTTTTCTGCTGTTTTATAGGGCGGATTTAGCTCAGAGAGGGATAGATAGGGAGCAGCTAGGAAGGTGTAGGGACAGGTAGTGCTAGTGTAGGGGCTTAGATCCAGGTGACAGGTTCCCTTTAAGTGATAAATGCTTGAACTGTAATATGAAGAATTATTTATTTGTACAGCAGAAAATATTTCATATTTTTTTCTTCTCTGAGTCCGTTGAGAGATGGACTAATGGTTGTAACGTTTAAAGAGTTTTCTTAATAAAAAAAATTTTGTGCCAGAAGTGGCATAAGGTCACCCAAAAGCAGTGTGAAAGACTGGTGGAAAGCATGCCAAGACACATGAAAGCTATGATTAAAAATCATGGTTATTCCACCAAATATTGATTTCTGAACTCTTTCTGAGTTAAAACATTAGTATTGTTGTTTCTACATTAAATGAATATGAACTTGTTTTCTTTGCATTATTTAAGGTCTGAAAGCACTGTTTCTTTTTTATTATCTTGACAATTTCTCATTTGCAGCAAATAAATACATAATTTTTATGTACCATATATACTCAAGTATAAGCCGACCCGAGTATAAGCCGAGGCCCCTAATTTTACCCTTCAAAACTAGGGAAACTTATTGACTCGAGTATAAGCCTAGGGGGGGAAATGAAGCAGACTCTCATAACAGTATACAGCCCCTCTCATCTTGATAAATGGCCCCCCATTACTGGTATAATTTTTGTGCTGAAAAACTCGGCTTATACTCGAGTATATACGGTATATGGTAAAGACATACTGATAGGATGTTTAGATTGTAAACTCCAAGAGAGACAGCATTACTCATGTATGTAAAGTGCTATGGAATTAATAGCACTATATAAATGAATAAATATTATTATTATAAATAAATGAATAATTTTTAGCTTTGAATTTCGGAAACATGTCAGTTGTATATAGAATTAAAGAACAATGTATGTTTTACTCAAAAATATACCTATAAAGAGAAAAATAAGAGAAACTGTAAATTTTGCCGTGGTCTCTTAATTTTTGCTAGAGCTGTATATGACCCGCCCAGGCCGGTGTACTCAGAGCTCGGGCACGGTGTCTGTTGCTGCGTTGCTGGTGAGATCTGACTGTTTGACATCTCACTAGCGACCACAAAGCGACGCACCAGCGATCCCTACCAGGTCGTATCATTGTCGGGATCGCTGGAGTGTTGTCAAGTGTGACGGTACCTTACTGATCGCTCATTGCATTATTCTTAAATCTTCGCAAATAAACGACATACATATTCTAGAATACTCGATGCAATAGAATCGGGCCACCATCTACTACATCAATAATGAGTCAAAAGTCAAGTTATAATAAGGACAATATTTTCTAAAAAAAAACTAGAGACATCGAAGTCCTGGTTCAGACCCTGTAAATCCAATTTGTCGATCCAATACATCTTGCGCTGTTTCAGGGTAAGTATACAATTTTCTCCCACCTAGAGATTCTACTTTGTTCCAATATCTGGTATTTTAGTTGTGAGATATTATTTCATTTTATCAAAGTGTGCAAGTACTGATAATAATGTATTTATTTGATGAATAGTGTATTTATGCTTAGAGAGGCGATCTTTCATTTTCATAGTGGTCTCACCGATATGAAGTAAGCCTCTTTAGACTATAAATTACAAAATTACTGTCACATGTGTAATATTCTTTAATTTTAAATGGTTGACCTGTATGTGGATGGTAAAAGTGTCACCAGTAATTACATTGTTACAATGTGTACAGTTTCTACAAGGGAAAGTGCCTCTTTTTGTGTATATAGATAGATCTGTTTTGAGCTTTTTTCTACTTCCGACATCTGCTTTAACCAAAATATTGCGCAGATTTCTCGATCTGTGATAGCAGATCATAGGTAATGATTGATATTCCTCTAAGCCAGGCTATGCAAGTTGAAAAACTCCCCAATGTTTGTTGATTATTTTGTGTATAAAATGTGACCAAGGGTGGTATTTGTTGGAAAAAACAATCCTTCTCTTTGTAGTTTTTGTTTTGGTTGTTTTTTCATTTTTCCTTGTTAAAGTAAACATATTGGATAATCTCTTTCTAAACATTTTGTGGACATTTCTTCAAATCTATTGTTTATTATTGTTTTGTCACTCACAATACGTCGACCTCACTGATATTGTGAGAAAGACAATGCTTTTTTAAGAAGAGAAGAATGATTTTTTTAAAAATCATTTTTCATATAAGGGTGCTTTCACATCTGCAGTAAGGTGTAATTCCAGGCAGATGTTGCCGCATCTGCCGGATCTGCAGCGTAACGGCCCACTTGCGGCACCGATTCGGCAAGTCCCATTCATTCTCTATGGGGCATCTGCCGTATCTGCTAGGAATTACACCTTACCGCAGATGTGAAAGCAACCTAGGAATGGCATACAAATAGCCTGAATTCATGAATTAACTAAACTGAGCACACATACACACGCATTGAATAGTTCTACTAATTAGTGCAATTACCATCTGGGAAGTTGGGAAGTGATTTGGTTGATGATGTTAATGAGGTTGTAAGCAAATTGTCACTTCAGTGAGGAACTCTAGTGCCACCTATACTGAGGTGGCACTAGACCGCTAGCAGCGTTTTTTTCTTCGCCGCAAGTGGCGGATCCGGCAAAACCACACTTGCCGCACCTGACCGCAAGTCCCATAGAGAATGAATGGGGCTTGCCACAAGTCGGCCGTTGCACAGCAGATGCGGCAAAGCTGCCAGATCTGCTGCGAATGGGCAGATTAGCAGATGTGAAAGGTCCCTAAGGCTACTTTCACATACCGATTTTCAGGGAGCCGATGCTGTCCGATATAAATCGGACAGCATCGGCTCCCTTCTGATGCCTGGAATCGGGTGCCAAATAGGCACCCGATTCCGGCATAAAATCGGTGCCGGGCTGCAAAAAAAAAAAAAAAAAAAAAAGTTTATTCTCACTCTCCCCGAGCCCCCGCCGTCTTCCGCCATCTTCCTCTAGGTTCCCGGTGGCTCTCGCAGGCTGCCGGTGTCAGCAGAGGTGTACCTCTGCTGTACACAGGACCTGCGATGATGTCACAGTCACGTGACCGCGGGTTCACCATGGTGAACCCGCGGTCACATGACTGTGACATCACCGCAGGTCCTGAACAGCAGAGGGAGCCCTCTGCTGACACCGGCAGCCTGCGAGAGCCACCGGGAACCTAGAGGAAGATGGCGGAAGACGGCGGGGGCTCGGGGGGAGGTGAGAATAACCTTTATTTTTTTTATAAAACACTTGTGCTCCTAGTTAGGAGCAGTTTTACTGTACTGAGCATGCTCAGTACAGTAAAACGGGGTCCGAGGAGACATAGATGTTTCCTCGGACCCTTCTCCATAGGGCCCCATGTTATAGGGATCGGACCTAATCGGATGTGCACTAAATGCCATCCGATTTGGTCCGATCCGAATCTGTCAGATTTTATTTTCGGTGCTAAAATCGGAGCAGGCTCCGATTTTAGCACCGATAATAAAATCGGACAGAATCGGATCGGACCAAATCGGATGGCATTTAGTGCACATCCGATTCGGTCCGATCCCCATAGGGATGCATGGGGTCCGAAAATCGGTCCGATGCTGTCCGATTTTTTTCGGACAGCATCGGAAATGCGAAAATCGTTATGTGAAAGCACCCTAAGACATATGCATCCACAATAGACAGAAGATTTGAAAAGCATACGTGTGCCAGTATCTCATCTACATATGATCGGGTGTGCTATCCCATTACTGTGCACTGTCCAAGGAGTGTGCTGCCAGGATATACATTCTCTATTTAAAAAATGTATGTGACACATTGCCTTAAAGAAAGTAAAAATAAATAAACCTATAAAGAGTATTGGATATTTTAAGACATTTTTCATAGGTTAGGGTATAGTAGGGCCTGGCCATAAAAGTCTTCCTAGTCTTGTGTCAGGTTTAAAAAATATTTTGCCCAAAACAAAAGCTGATGGCTATGTATGTGATCTGGTGTGTGGTTGGTGAGGACATGGAGCAGGAGTAGAGTTTTTCCAAGAGTGGACGATGGGACTTTGGTAGGTTCGATGGGTGGAGACAGAGCATGGGTTGACTCTCAAGGGGACCCAAAAATGTTGACAGTGGGGACCCTGAAATTCCTGATGGCAGCCCTGCATGAAACTATGGTTACAAAAACTTCAAAGATTGATTAGAAAAAAACAAAAAAACACATTTCTTCATTACAGGTATAAATTTAATTAGTTTTATAGTCCCAATATGGCCATGTCTGTATTTTACTTGACTGAAATCCTGTATTAAAGAAATTAAACTCATGATGAGGTAAAATATCTAAAATATTATTATAGTTTAAGTTACAAGATATTTGTGGAACAGAATGACATCTAGTGGACAAATTCTGTACTTCAACTACCTTCACTCAAACATTTCAATAGTGGAACCTAGAGACATAGTTAGGATTTCAGCTCACGCGGGGATAAGAAACTTCAGAGTTTATAAACTACATGTGGCACCTTATTTGCAACTACAGTGGCACCACCTAATCATTGGTTATCAGAAGCATACTGTAATCTGTCAAAGACCAAAACGGATATTACCGCCATGTGGTCACCATATAGTTGTAGATATCACTCCTGCAGAATATGCAAGTGACTACAGTGGAGTTATAGTTGGTGACCTACAGGTGACATTCTTTCTTATGGAGTTCCCTTTTCCAATCTTTTCCATTTGGTCCAGACCGACATAACAACTATCAGGCATGACCCGTCTGCAGAGATTACAACAAAGACACATTTGCCTGCTCACATTTCATCCTGCTGATACCTAATGCTGAGCTAATGCTGCCGTACTTGTCCCTAACATGCACATGCCTCCTTTATGTGCCCTCAAGATAATAAAACTAACCCCTAGAATTTATAGATGCCTTTTGCAAGTGCCTAAGAAAACAATGCGCACCTTATGCCCTCAGAAAATTAATAATGCCCCCTGCACGGCACTTTCACAGCACAGAACCCTGTGTCCCTATAGCAATAAGTGCACACTTGATATTTAACCGCTTCACCCCCAAGCATGTTTTCATCTTGATGACCGGGCTATTTTTTATTTATTTTTTTTTAAATTCTGACCAGTGTCACTTTATCTACATACATAATTGCCTTATCCCGTCTGTCATCAACATCCAAGATGTCCTCCTATCACATGCATTCCACCGCGTTCTCCATATGGTATAATGGATCCCACATGGTTCTTCATATAGTATAATGCACCCCCTGTAGTCCGCCATAGACTATAATGCATCTCCATATATAATGCACAGCCCACAGTGCTCCATATACTATAATGCACTTCAATATATAATGCACAGCCCATAGCCTTCCCTATAGCATAATTCACCTATATATAATGCACAGCCCATAGTCCTCTATATGGTTTACTGCACAGCCTATAGTCTTTCATAAAGTATAATGCACCTCCATATACAGGTGCATCTCAATGATTTAGAATATCATCAAAGAGTTAATTTATTTTAGTAATTCAATTCAAAAAGTGAAATGTATATAGTATATAGACTCATTACAGAGTGATCTATTTCAAGTGTTTATTCCTCTCTCCCCTCTGTTTAAGTCTGTCACTGTTAGTTTGTTCATTGTATTTTTAACTTGCTTGTATGTAACCCCTTCTCATGTACAGCACCATGGAATCAATGGGTGCTCTGTAAATAAATAATAATTATAATAATACACTCCCTGACAGAAGTTATGTCACATATCCATGTTATGTAAATAAAAGCCTATAACCTGATGTTACATTCTTGCATTGGTTGTATAAATTACTCTTTTGAAAGCTGAAACCCTCCGAAATGTGGTTTAGGTTAAGAAAATAAATTGGCATCAATACTGCAATATTGATTATTTAATGAACACAGAATGGTCAGGTTTTAGCAAGTCAAAAGTTTTGTCACCCACAGAAAGTAATGTGATTTTCAAAAAAATATTACCGTATATATTCGCGTATAAGCCGAGTTTTTCAGCCCAAAAATTGGGCTGAAAAGTCCCCCCTCGGCTTATACGCGAGTCAGTGCCCCCCTCACAGTATGGCGCGCCCCCCCTAACAGGATGGCCCCCCTCACGCAGCGCTGCGCACATACATTACCTGGCTATCAGCTGTCACCCTCCGGTGGCGGATCGCGGCTCCTGGCTCCGGCTTCCATCTTCATCTCTGTCTTCCTGCTTGTCACTTGACTGGCCGGAGTCGCGATGACGTCATCACGATGAGCCCGGCCACAAAGCAGGAAGACAGAGATGAAGATGGAAGCCGGAACCAGGAGCCGCGATCCGCCACCGGGGGGTGACAGCTGATAGCCAGGTAATGTATGTGCGCAGCACTGCGTGAGGGGGGCCATCCTGTGAGTGGGGGGGGGGTGCCGCCACACTGTGAGGAGGTCCTGTATATTGGGCTGGCACTGCTGGGGCTGTATACAATGCTGGGGACATGCTATATACCACACTGCTGGGGCTGTATACAATGCTGGGGACCTGCTATATACCACACTGCTGGGGCTGTATACAATGCTGGGGACCTGCTATATACCACACTGCTGGGGCTGTATATGATGCTGGGGACCTGCTATATACCACACTGCTGGGGCTGTATATGATGCTGGGGACCTGCTATATACCACACTGCTGGGGCTGTATATGATGCTGGGGACCTGCTATATACCACACTGCTGGGGCTGTATACGATGCTGGGGACCTGCTGTATACCATCACTGCTGGGGCTGTATACCACACTGCTGGGGGCTGTATATCTGTGCTGGAGTCCACCCTCGGCTTATACGCGAGTCAATACGTTTTCCCAGGTTTTGGGGACAAAAGTAGGGGGGTCGACTTATACACGGGTCGGCTTATACACGAGTATATACAGTAACTTAAAATACAAATATATGTTGCATAACATTGATGAATGAAGTTGTGGTGCTATCAGAGTTATATTTAATATTTTGTGTGACTTACATGAGCCTGAAGGACTGCATCCATGCGGTTCAACAATGATTCATACAATTTATGAATGAAGTCATCAGGAATAGCAAAGAATGCAGTCTTACATGCCTCCCAGAGTTCATCTAGATTCTTTGGTTTTGTCTTCCAAGCTTCCTCTTTCATCCTACCCCAAACATGCTCAATGATGTTCATGTCTGGTGACTGGGCTGGCGAGTCCTTGAGCACCTTGTTCTTTTTTGCCTGGAGGAACTTTGTTGTAGAGATTGATGTATGAGATGGAGCACCATCCTGCTGCAGAATTTGACCCCTTTTATGATTTTGAATATAAGAGGTAGTTAATACTTCTTGATATTTTAAGCTATTGATATTGCCTTCCACCTTGCAAATGTTTTGCACAGCCCCATACTGAATGTAACTCCAGACCATTATCTTTCCACCACCAAATGTAACTGTTTTCTGGGTGTATTTTGGATCCATACGGGCTCCAGTAGGTCTCCTGCAGTATTTGTGGCAGCTGTGGTGTAATTCTACTGAAGATTCATCAGAGAAATCCACCTTCTGCCACTTTTCCAGCGTTCATCTGTTTAGCAGGCTATGGGACTTTGCCACACGTTTTTTTTATTTGCCTTTTGTTTAGTGCTGGCATCTGGGCACTGATTTGACCATGGAGGCCATTTCGAGACAGAATCCTACAAACTGTTCTAGTTGACACAGGGACTTGAGGTGACCAGGCCTGTTGGAGCTCTGCTGTAGTGGAAGAGGAGCTTGCTTTGGATTTTCTAACCAACAAACGATCCTCCTGAGCAGTTGTCTTGTGGTGTCTGCCGGACCTGGGCTTGTCAAACACATCTCCAGTCTCTTCAAATCTTTTTTTAATTATTTGTACTTGACGCTGAGACACATTAAAGCTGCCAGCCACCTCTGCAGTGGATCTGGTCTTCAGCCTCTTGATAATCAAGACTTTGGTCGCAGGGTGGATTTTTGGCATGTTGCTCATGAGCTCAAGTTGCAGTTCAAGTGAAGGTCTGGGGTGCTGGGTTTCTTTTTAGACACACCCACTAATTAACCGATCATTTACTGAGCACAGGTGAGGATGTAAACTAGGCTTGGGTGAATTATATGACCAGGCAACAAAACGTTTGTTTTGCTAAAATCTGACCATTCTGTGTTCATTAAATGATCAATATTTCAGCATTGATGCCAATTTATTTTTTTAACCTAAGCCAAATTTCAGAGGGTTTCAGATTTCAAAAGAGTAATTTATACAACCAATGGATGAATTTAAAGTCAGGTTATAAGTTTTTATTTACATAACATGGATAAGCGACATAACGTCTGTCAGGGAGTGTAATAATGTTCTGTTAATCAATACTGTCAGAAAGAAGAGTGGCACTCACCGGGTTGCAGGCATATGGATAATTTATTCAGTCCATATCTGGGTTACACATGCAGGGAGGGTGGGGTTGCAGAGCTGGATGACAATTGACTGTTTCACTCAGCCAGAGCTTCAACAGGACCCAGTGCCCAGTTTTCTTTCTTCAAGTCTGCAATGTTCTGTTAATGTTGATTCCTTGACCAAGAAACTTCAAAAACATTTGTGCACCCAGTAATCATCTCCTGTCTCGACTATTGCAACCTCCTACTCCCTGGCCTCCCCTTTTTCACTCTTGCACCACTCTAATCTATCCTAAACTCTGCTTCCCGACTAATCCACCTGTCTCCTCGCTATTCCCCAGTCTCTTCTCTCTACCAATCCCTTCACTGGCTTTCTGTAGTCCAGAGGCTCCAGGTCAAAACCCTATGACATACAAAGCCATCCACAATCTGTCCCCTCCATACATCTCTGATATGGTCTCCCGGTACTTACCTACACATAACCTGCGATCCTCTCAAGATCTCCTTCTCTACTGCCCTCTTATCACTTCTTCCCACAACTGTATAAAAGATTTCTCCCGTGCTTCCCCCATACTCTGGAACTCTCAGACCCATCTCTTCAGACAAGCCTACAAACTGCAGTGATCCTCAGTCTACTGAACCACCGCACAACCAGCATAACCCTGTCCTAGTGTATCCTCACCCATCCTTTGTAGACTGAGCCATCGCGGGCAGGGTCCTCTCTCCTTCTGTACTTGTGTGTGCCTTGTGTTGCTCATGTTTATTGTACTTGTCTATGTATGCCCCTTTTCACATGTAAAGCACCATGGGATAAATGGTGCTATAATAATGAATAATAATAATGTTGATGATTATGGCTTAGAGCCAATGAAAGCCCAAAAGTCATTATCTCAGAAAATTAAAGAAGAGAGGATGAAGTATTCCACAAGACATCAAAGGATGAAAATAATGTTGATTTATTAGTTAATACTAGAGATGAGCCACCACCCTAGTGTTCAAATTTGATTTGGTTCACTAAATTGGGCGTTTGTTTGTCGAATGTTCGTCGAACACCGTCAAATCCCATTGAAAACAATGGCAGGCCAACACAAACACATACAAACATATAGAAAACACATAGAAAACACCTCCTAAAGTGTCCAAAAGGTGAAATACTCAGAAGATACAACAAACATATGGAAAAGTGAAAAGTACATATAAAAATGCGAAAAGAAAAGAGATAGACGAGTAAAAGGGGGAGGGGACACAGATATAGGCATGTCATACCGTTCCAAAATCAGTTTTTACTACAAAGTTGTAAGGCATCATGCACACGATGAGTATTTGGTGAGTTTTACTTAAGTATCTATAAGGCCATGTTCAGATGATGATTATTTGGTGTGTTTCACTTCAGTATCTGTAAGGCCACATTCAGAAGATGAGTATTTGGTGAGTTTTACTTCAGTATCTGTTATGGTACCTTTACACGCCGCCACAACAGGATGCATACAACCCGCTACAGGCTACAAATGTGGCTTGTCGCGCCAATATCGCCCGTAGTAGCGGCGTCTGAAGACGGGACGACACAGCCGGCTACAGATACATCTGTATCCGTACACTGCCCATAAACAGATGGCTACATCGCCGATTGTAGCGAGTTGTCTCGGCGTGTAAAGAACCCACAGAAGGGAACTGTCGACACCCGGCGATGTAGCTGCAATGTAGCTAAGGCGTCACCCAGGCTCCGTGTTACCGCGCCCCATCTGCGATCATTGGTGGAAGATGCTGCGTTACGATTGGCCCTTGCCTAACAGCCCTCCATCTTGGATGAGCTGTCCCTTCAGCACTACACATACGCGCCGTATGCACGATCATATATTAGTACAATTACGCGGACACAGACTTGACGTAAGAAAACTACCAAATGCCTCATGATCTTCATACAGTGTGCACACTCAACACATGATAACGAATAATGCTGTACACAGCGCACAAGTGTGTGTTACGTACCGCTCTGGCTTCTTGTACAGCAGCTGCCGTAGAAGTGTTCCGTGTGTGGCACTGCGCGTAGCGCACACACAGATGCACACAAACCCATACCACAACGAAAGTTAGTACTCAGTATACTGATCATAGCCGTGTTGTACGCACTGCACTGTGGGTCTTCTGTAGTAGGTGCCGCATAAGTGTGTCGGCCGTGTCACTGCGCGTTGGGCTATTTAAAAAGGTGCGTCACCCCGACAGCGGCCGTAATGACGTCATGACGTTGGTTTCATTTTCACTCTGCCTGCAAGGTGCCAGCCCCGCCTCTGCACACACCATAGCAGTCATGGCAGCCGTTCACCGCGCTGCAACGTGGGGGATGGCGGAGCTGATCATCCTCATTGATCAGTGTGACCGTCAGGACTATTGGGGCCACCATCACCACCGGCACCCCAGGCTGCGCAATCGGCGCACCGTCCGGCGGATCCAGCGGTCCCTGATCTGCCAACTGGGGGTAGAGAGGACAGTCAAAGCGATCCAAAAGAAGATCGCTGACTTAAAGCACAAGTGCCCGGGTCGCATACTGGACATCCGTGCCAGGATTGCCAGGCTGCGTGGTGAGTAATTGTTGGGCCAAAACACACCCCGCCACATGTGCATGTCCCAAAATACACAAAAATGGATGGAAACATATGACAAGGGACAGTGTGGCCTACACAATCAAACACATCTTCACAGTGTTGTGGTCATCCAGTCAGCCCTAAAAATGTCTCACACGCACAGTACATGCATACAACATGAGTGTATGCATCCAGCATCACCTGGTTGATGCTAAGTAAGGCTGGGGTCACACACACAGATCTGTGGGCAGATATATAAAATACCATTCAGCCTGTATTCACACATACTTCGCCACAGTTGACACAGATAGAATTATTACAGAAAACGCACATACTGTGTGTTGTAAGCCGCTACTGTGTGTCACACAAACGCACCTCAGTGCAATCGGCACACGCCGCTGTCACAAGCGCTGATCGTGCGTGACAAGGCAAACACTTGTACTACGCACACATAGCCCCGGACCGCTACTTTGATACACACGGGGTATGTGACTGGCCACCGCGCTAGCGTGACCCATTACCATCGATTTCGATGCATTCCGCATGCTCCGCCATGTCACAAGCGCTTATTCCGTGCCACACTCCGATCACTAGTACGGCACGTCTCGCCCATCCGCCCTTTCCGTCGTGCCCAGTCACAACTCCGTAATGTTGGCCAATGGTTGTGGTTTGGGAGCGGCGTACAGGTCTGTGGCACGCCTATTTGTTTTACGTCCTGCCTTTGTTGCTCCCAGATCACTCTGTGGTGGCGGTGTGTAAAGCTGGTACGCTGAGCTACAGACGGCTACTTGCGACTCCCGGCGATGTATCTAGCTGTAGATGTAGCGTAGCGTAGCGCACCTTGTGGCGGCGTGTAAAGAGGGTGCGTTTCCCGTTGGTAACCGTTCGGCCGTGCTCGTGCACGTGAAGTAGCCGTTGGTATCCATCCTGTTGTGGCGGCGTGTAAAGGTACCTTTAGGGTACCTTTACACGTCGCAACATTGCATGCAATTTCACTTGCAACTTACTAGTTGCAGTGAAATCATGGACACATTGTTACATTTTGTTGCTGTGTACAAATGGAACAATGTGTCATTATTTCACTGCAACCAGTAAGTTGCAAGTGAAATTGCATACAATGTTGCGACGTATAAAGGTACCTTAAGGCCATGTTCAGAAGATGATTATTTGGTGCAATTTACTTCAGTATCTGCAAGACCATGTTCAGATGATGATTATTTGGTGAATTTTACTTCAGTATCTGCAAGGCCATGTTCAGACGATGATTATATTTACTACAGTATCTGTAAGGCCATATTCAGATGATGATTATTTGGTGCGTTTCATTTCAGTATCTGTGAGGCAATGTTCAGATGATGATTATTTGGTGAGTTTCACTTCAGTATCTGTAAGGCCACGTTCAGAAGATGAGTATTTGGTGAGTTTCACTTCAGTATCTGTAAGGCCATGTTCAGATGATGATTATTTGGTGCGTTTCACTTCAGTATCTGTAAGGCCATGTTCAGATGATGATTATTTGGTGCGTTTTACTTCAGTATCTGTAAGGCCACGTCCAGAAGATGAGTATTTGTTGAGTTTTACTTCAGTATCTGTAAGGCCTTGTGCAGGCGATGAGTATTTGCTGCGGTTTTTATCGCAGTATCTGGAAGGCCTCGTGCAGGCAATGAGTATTTGGTGTTTTTTACCTCAGAATCTGTAAGGCCTCGTGCACACGCTGAGCATTGTGTCACATTTAGGGGACTACAACTAGAGTCTCCACTTGTTCCAAAAATTTGGCCCAGACACCACTTCAGTGGCATCAATTGCCCCAGAGTTGCAAGCTTAAAATGGTTGGTGAGGTGACTTTCATGCAGCACATTCCAAAATCCACAAGCCTTTAGTCTCCCCATGTTATCTGTAAGATTTGTCACCAAAATCTAAGTAGAGGCCAAAAAATCAATAGTTTGAGTAGTTCATGCATGAACCGTCACATGGATATGAAGCAAAAGTCGCAGTGGGAAGTTCACTGTGCTACAATGCGGCCTAGCGGGCCGAGCCAACCACCGCCTGGCCCATCAAGTGCTTCCTCGGCCTCTTCATCCTCTGTGACTGTGGGGACAGCAGTCACAAAGCTTTTGGACGCAGACCTTCCACCTCTTTACCCACAACAGCCAGTGTGATTGGAAGGTCGTCAGTTCTTTTGGAAGTGGAAACACCTGCTGGTGTTGAGCGCTGTCAGACATCGAGAGCACCACCTTTGGATGAAGGCAACATAATATGTCCACCTGCACCTTCCTCACATACCAACAGTTTGCCGGGGACACCCTACTCAACCGTGTCTCAGCATAGCAGCCAGCGCTTGGTCCCTCAGATGTGGACAAGTAAAAGACCATTTCCTCCTAGCCATGACAAAGCTAAGAGGTTGAATTTCCCCATCTGCAAGCTGTTGGCTACAGAAATTCTCCGTCTCCGCCTTTTGTACACAGAGGATTTTTGAGACCTTGTGTCCATCGCAGTGCCCCAGTACCAGATGCCCAGTCGCCACTACTTCTCAAGAAAGCTGTGCCTGCTCTATACCGGTATGTTGCACACAACATCACCGCTTCCTTGAGAAACTCTGTGTGTGACAAGGTGCACTTCACCACAGACACTTGGACCAGTAAGCATGGACAGGGTCGTTAGATGGCGGTGACTGTGCACTGGGTAAATATGAAGACAGCAGGAGAAAGGGCTGCTGTCCAAGTCTTGCCATCCCCACGAGTTGTGCGTCAATCCTCTGTATGTACAAGTTCCTCCACTGCTTCTGCCTCTTCAACCTCGTCTTGGTCCTCCACCTGCACCCAAAGCCTGTCTGGTAATGCCACCCGCATTCTTACTGCGCACAAGGAATCATGCACACCTCCTTACTATGATGGCAGCAGGGCTCAATGGCATCAGGCGGTCTTTATCTTGAAATGTCTGGGAAATGTGAGTCACACAGCTGAGGATTTGTGGTCAGCTGTGGAGACTGAGTTTCATCAATGCTTGTCTCCACTGAACCTACAGCCAGGGAAGGCTGTGTGCAACAATGCTGCAATGCTAAGTGCAGCCCTCCGCCGGGGCAATGTGACACACGTGCCTTGCATGGCTCACGTCTTAAACTTGTTTGTGCAGCCAATTTTTGCACACTATCTGGGCCTAGATAATTTTCAACAGAGGGCACAGTCGCTGTGAGTGGCCAGACTGTGGTACTAGGCACAAAAAATTACGTTTGCTAGGATTTTTTTGGCTCCCTGAAACGGCTAGAAACATGGCAATATTACATTGATTTGTCCTGAGAAAGGGGACAGGGAGCCCTGAAGCGCATTGACTAATAAATCAATATTATATATTGCATTATTATATATTGTAATACTATAACACAAACTGAGCCAGAAAAGATTAAAGAGAGATGAAAAGTATATACTGAGCACGTTTACAAGAATGACTCAGTGATACAGGAAGAAGGTGAGAATGGAAATGATAGTGAACCAAACATCTTGAAAAACAATATTGTTGCTGTGATAAAGTTTCTGTAAAAAAAAAACTAAGAACCTACATATTAGAATATTCCAAGAGCCAAAAAAGTCATCTGAAGCAGCAGTTGATGTCATCACATTCTTGTGTCAACAGATATGGACAACTGGTAAATGTCCTAAGGACTGGACAAAATCAGTGTTTATTTCTATTCTGAAGGAGGGAGATGCTATCAACTGTGGAAACTATCAAACTATTGTGCTAATACCTCATGCCAGCAAAATACTACTGAAGATACTACAAAGACAGCCTTAAGGTACCTTTACACGCCGCCACAACAGGATGGATACCAACTGCTACTTCACGTGCACGAGCACGGCCAAACGGTTACAAACGGGAAACGCACCCTCTTTACACGCCGCCACAAGGTGCGCTACGCGACGCTACATCTACAGCTAGCTACATCGCCGGGTGTCTCAAGTAGCCATCTGTAGCTCATTTACACACCGCTACAAACAGCTACTATGGGCGTACCTGGTGCAGCAGGGACAGCACATAGGCGTGCTACAATTGTGGATTACGAGACGTCCGTACGCTGATAGGACAAAGCAATAATACCATGATTGGGCAGGCATCGCAGGAGGCTGATTAATACATGACGCCCGAGCAATTGTGTAGTGTGACTGGTCAGCTCCTTAAATATGCCGCCCTGTGCGGCGACAACCAATCGCAACGCAGGAGCTTCCTCCAATGATCGCAGATGGGGCGCGGTAACATGGAGCCTGGGTGACGCCTTAGCTACATTGCAGCTACATCGCCGGGTGTCCACAGTTCCCTTCTGTGGGTTCTTTACACGCCGATACAGCTCGCTACAATCGGCGATGTAGCCATCTGTTTATGGGCAGTGCACGGATACAGATGTATCTGTAGCCGGCTGTGTCGTCCCGTCTTCAGACGCCGCTACTACGGGCGATATTGGCGCCACAAGCTACATTTGTAGCCTGTAGCGGGTTGTATGCATCCTGTTGTGGCGGCGTGTAAAGGTACCATTACATTGACAAAGAAACACCTGAGGAACAAGTAGGATTCAGAAAAGCCCCACATAGTCTCCTATATGTACTATGAGCCCCATATAGCCTCGTACACATTATGAGCCCAACAGTGCCTCCTATGTACTTTGAGGCCCACGTAGCCTCATATACATTATGAGACCCATATAGCCTCCTATGTACAGTACAGACCAAACGTTTGGACACACCTTCTCATTCAAAGAGTTTTTGGTATTTTCATGACTATGAAAATAGATTCACACTGAAGGCATCAAAACCATGAATTAACACATGTGGAATAATATACTTAAAAAAGTTTGAATGAACTGAAAATATATCTTATATTCTAGGTTTTTCAAAGTAGCCACTATTTGGTTTGATTACTGCTTTGCACACTTGTTAGGTCCCCTGTCACCACTTCCCCGCTCACCTCTCCTGGGTCTGCATCCTCTCCTCTTTTACTGATCGGGCATCTGGCATCCAGGCTGGCTGTGTCTCGGAGCCACTGCCGGGTCCCCTTCCTGTCTGCTGACCAACGGGTTCACATGTCAGCACAGTCATGAATCTAATCAGCGGTGCACTAGGCGCGGCCGTGCTCCTCCCCTGTGAATCAAAGAGCGGCACGGCTCAACCAGACACTCCCCTTGAACAATAGCTGTCCGTCCTCCGGTATATCAGGCCACCTCCACTGCTGGGAGGTGCCTGATTATTGAGTTAGTTAAGCTTCTGCTTTGCTGGCTGTTGGTCAGGTCCTCTTCGTGCTCTCCTCCAGTAGAACCATTATTGCTCTCTTGTACCTCGAATCCTCCTTAACTATACTGTAGAATAGGCTAACCCTATGAGCCGCCCCTCTGGTACTAGCAGCTGTGGTATTTAGACCCCCTGGGCTTGCCCCTGAAAATCCCTGTATAGGGGTTGGTTGAAGTAGGACCAGCTCACCCAGGGGAGTTCGGTACCACGGTCCAGTGGGTCCACTCTAGGACACCTTCCCCCGGAAGTGTGACTACACTCTTGGCATACCCTTGATGAGCTTCAAGAGGTAGTCACCGTAAATGGTTTTCACTTCACAGGTGTGTCCTGTCAGGTTTAATAAGTGGGATTTATTGCCTTATAAATGATGTTGGGACCATCAGTTGTGTTGTGCAGAAGTCTGGTGGATACACAGCTGATAGTCCTACTGAATAGACTGTTAGAATGTGTATTATGGCAAGAAAAAAGCAGCTAAGTATAGAAAAACAAGTGGCCATCATTACTTTAAGAAATTAAGGTCAGTCAGTCTGAAAAATTTGGAAAATTTTAAAAGTGTCCCCAAGTGCAGTTGCAAAAAACCATCAAGTGCTACAAAGAAACTGGCTCACATGAAGACCTCCTCAGGAAAGGAAGACCAAGCGTCACCTCTGCTGCGGAGGATAAGTTCATCCGAGTCACCAGTCTCAGAAATCGCAGGTTAACAGCAGCTCAGATTAGAGACCAGGTCAATGCCACACAGAGTTCAAGCAGCAGACACATCTCTACAACAACTGGTAGGAGGAGACTTTGTGCAGCAGGCCTTCATGGTAAAATAGCTGCTAGGAAACCACTGCTAAGGACAGGCAACAAGCAGAAGAGACTTGTTTGGGCTAAAGAACACAAGGAATGGACATTAGACCAATGGAAATCTGTGCTTTGGTCTGATGAGTCCAAATTTGAGATCTTTGGTTCCAACCACCGTGTCTTTGTGCGACGCAGAAAAGGTGAACGGATGGACTCTACATGCCTGGTTCCCACCGTGAAGCATGGAGGAGGAGGAGTGATGGTGTGGGGGTGCTTTGCTGGTGACACTGTTGGGGATTTATTCAAAATTGAAGGCATACTGAACCAGCATGGCTACACAGCATCTTGCAGCGGCATGCTAATGATTCAACCAGAGCCAGGGTGGGTGAGGGACTCGGACACCGGGGCTACTGTGGGGGGAGTCACAGATGGTCGGGACCCCGGTGCCGTGCCCTGGCGATCAATTATACCAGATGTTGATGGTAAACGGTGGGAGTTGAAGGGGTTATTTACAGGGGAACGTGACGCCACCTGTAGAGTCCGGTAAGATGGTACCGGCGCTGCCAGCCGGCCACTGAGGTGATGGTTGAAACAGCTAAGTGTGGTGCAGCTCCCCACAGGTAGAGCTTTACCTCAGGGCAGCTGTTGTAGTGAGACGGTGAGGGAGGACAGTGATGGTGATGGTGGTGCAGTTCTTACCCCTCTGCTTGATGATGTTGATGATGTTAAGCCCTCCGGGCTGCGGCAGGAAGAATAACAGAAACCATTTCCAGTTTAACTTTGTTTTACTCGGTATACCGGCTGGTGGCATAACAAAACACGGTACAGTTTGGTTTAGGGTGTTGTTGCCAACTCAGGCTTTCTCTTATGGAGTCTCTAGATGTCCTCTCTCTGTCTTTCAGGGTTTACTACTTTCTTTCTCTAGATCTTTCAGTCTTTACCACCTTTGAAGAGCTCCCCCGCCAGTCCTACGGTCTGTATCTAGAAGACAAGGTCTGTCCACCACCCGGTCTGGATAAGGCAACCCGGACAAAGAGTAAAGAGGCTCCCTTCCAGTACCGCAGTATATGTCTGTCCCTTTTAGTTTCTTCTAGTGTCCTAAACCAATTTTCAGTCCTGAGGGGAGAGGTACCTTGTGGCGCTGTCAGCAACCCGGTTCTGTTGGACCTGCAGCTCGTCGACTTTGCAGTCAGGGATGAACTCCTGGCTGCCTCGGTTGTCCGTGTCACTGGTGTCCCCTCAACATGACCAGCTGGCTCCTACCAGCCCTGGCCCATTGCCTTCTGTCCTGGGTCCCCACATAAAGATGGGGTACCCTCCACTCAGCTGAGCTGCCAGGCCTGACCACTCTGTCTGCCTTCCCAGCACCGTCTGAGGTAAACTGTCAACTGTCACTCCTCTATCCTAAGCTCCGCCCCCACCCTGTGGAACCTACCATATTACCAGTTCCCCCTATTCTGAGTGGTGTGCTCCTAAGTGGGTGTAAAAATAGACTCCATAAGATTTAAATCCTAAACTAGCAACTTACAATAATATTACATATAAATAATAAATGCAATACCACTCTGTGGCGCCTAGCCGTAGGGGCGCCACACTAATCCATCCGGATTGTGTTTAGTTGGACCATCATTTATTTTTCAACAGGACAATGACCCCAAACACATCTTCAGGTTGCGTAAAGGCTATTTGACCAAGAAGGAGAGTGATGGGGTGCTACTCCAGATGACCTGGCCTTCACAGTCACCAGACCTGAACCCAATCGAGATGGTTTGGCGTGAGCTGGACCACAGAGTGAAGGCAAAAAGGCCAACAAGTGCTAAGCATCTCTGGGAACTCCTTCAAGACTGTTGGAAAACCATTTCCGGTGAATACCTCTTGAATCTCATCAAGAGAATGCAAAGAGTGTGCAAAGCAATAATCAAAGCAAAAGGTGGCTAATTTGAAGAACCTAGAATATAAGACATATTTTCAGTTGTTTCACACTTTTTTGTTAAGTAAATAATTCCACATGTGTTAATTCATAGTTTTGATGCCTTTAGTGTGAATCTACAATTTTCATAGTCATGAAAATAAAGAAAACGCTTTAAATGAGAAGGTGTGTCCAAACATTTGGTCTGTACTGTACTTTATGAGCTCCACATAGGCTCCTATGTGAGGCTACTATGTCTACTATATACATTATGAGCCTTCTATACACATTATGAGCCCCGTAGCCTTCTATATACATTATGAGCCCCACATAGTCTCCTATATACATTATAAGCCCCACATAGCCTTCTATATACGTTACGAGACCCTCATAGTCTACTATATACATTAGCACCATATAGCCTCCAATATACTTTATGATCTCCACATAACCTCCTATACCCTTTATGAGCTCCACATGGCCTCATATATACATGAGACCCACATAGCATCCTATATACATGAGCCCCATATAGCCTCCTATATGCAAGAGCCCTCCATAACCTCCTATATTCATAATCCCCACATAGCTTCCTATATTCATGAGTCCCACATAGTCTCCAATATACAGGAGCTCCACATAGTCTCCTATATATCTGAGCCCTACATAGCCTCCTACATATATAAGCCTTACATAGCTTCTATATACATGAGTCCACATAGCCTCCTATAGTCATAAGCTTCACATAGCCTCTGTCACAATGTGCTTCTCAGCAAGTGACTGCAAGTGTTAATTTATCTCCCCTCACACAATCCAGCACTCAACCAGGCTGTAAAGTGGGCAGAAATCAAACCTCGACATAGTCCACACACCCCAGTCACACAACATGCTGCCACCACTCATCAAACACACATGGTGATGAGTCCCCGAAATATACTACTGTCTGAGAATCAAAAGGGGTCCACACACTCTCTAAGGCTATGGATTCTTTATAAAATACAAGTTTCAAACCTATTAAAATTTTAAGCTTTAATACAAAAATTACAGTGCTTACAATAAAAAGATATAAAAGATGAAAAAAAAGGACACAAATATTTGCAAAACAGTTATAAAATAAATATGTATAAGATATGGATCACATCAGTATGTAGTTTACCTCCATCTACGAACAACTTTCTTTTTGTGTCATCTAGCTTTTATCTATTGCCTTGGGTTCAGGTTTCCATATCAGCCTGTAATTTTAATATTCTAATCTCAGGTCTGTGGCTGGACCATGGATAATTTAGTAATGAATACATTGCATATTAAAACCCTGTTTTTACAAGCACCCCCTTCCTGTAGTAAATAGAGAACATCAGTCCCTGCCAGCAATGACCATTTGGCTGTCTTTTGAAGCTCGCAGAAGCGTTGCAAATTACTCCTTCTGTGGTCTCATGAAAATCCCCGTGTTCTCAGTTCCTGTAATTAACAGACCTAAAGGTTATGTCCATTTTTTGTAGATATGGCAGACTTGAACAAATGTTATTTTACTATTGCCTGCTGCTTTTATACAATTATCCCTACAAATACATATTTCCTTCACAGCCTCCTGCCTATATGAGCTCCACATATCCTTTTATATACTTTATAATCCCGGTGGCTCAGTGGTTAGCACTGCAGTCTTGCAGCATTGGGGTCCTAGGTTGAAGTTCCACTGAGGACGACATCTGAAAGGAGTTTGTATGTTCTCCCTGTGTGGGCATGAGTTTTCTTTGGGTACTCTGGTTTCCTCCCACACTCCAAAGAGCTACTGATAGGGAATTTGGATTGTAAGCACCAATGGGGACAGTGTTGCCAATGTATGTAAAGGGCTTAATGGAATTAATGGCACTATATAAGTGAATAAATATTATTATCATATCATTATTATATACATGAGCCCTAATAGACTATATAATATATACTTTATGAGGCTCACATAGCCTCCTATATACATGAGCCCCACATAGCCTTCTATATACTTTATGAGCCCCACATAGCTTCCTATGTACTTTGAGACCCACATAGAATACTCTATGCTTTTTAAACCCCACATAGACTCCTATATATGAGCCCCACATAGCCTCCTATATACATGAGCCTCACAAGGCCTCCTATATTCATGAGCTCCATATAGCTTCCTATATATTTTATGACTCTTACATAGCCCCCAATATACAGCATTAGCCCTACATCCCCTCCTATGTATATCTACTCATATAATCGGGAGTTTGGGATTCGGCCACTGTAGCCGAATCCCAAAATCTTTTGCGACCCCGCGAGCGATGACGCGATAGCGTCATCGCGAGCTGCAGCCGCACTAGCTGACACCGCCGCCATCCTGGCAACCGTCGGCCCCGCGAGGTCGACGCTGCCCGGATGCCGGCGGTGGCTTCCGCCCAGGCCCGGCGTCAGCACCCGGCATACCCGCCCAGATGCCGGGGTCCTGAAGAAGTGACAGGGCCCACTGCTGTGTGCGAGGGAAGCAGTGAGGAGATGCTCACACACAAGCTGCCCTCTCTCCCTCTCTCTCCTGCTCTGTGCACTGATTTGTGTGATCCGTACAAAGCAGGAGAAAACTGAAAGACTTTCCTGACTGGTAAGTGACCTACATTCAAAGGTCCTGCAGATGCTTACAGCTTTTGTGCAGGTCGCAGTGGCTCCTCTCCTGCTGGGTATCGATCAGGACCTTCATGATATGGTAATGTATGGTGTGTGTGTGTGTGTGTGTGTGTAAGTAATAAGTCTGCCTGTTGCAGGTGTGTGTGTGTGTGTTAGTGTCATAAGTGTGCCTGCTGCAGGTGTGTGTGTGTTAGTGTAATAAGTGTGCATGCTGCAGGTGTGTGTGTGTTAGTGTAATAAGTGTGCATGCTGCAGGTGTGTGTGTGTGTTAGTGTAATAAGTGTGCATGCTGCAGGGGTGTGTGTCTGTGTTAGTGTAATAAGTGTGCATGCTGCAGGGGTGTGTGTCTTAGTGTAATAAGTGTGCCTGCTGCAGGGGTGTGTGTGCGTTAAGGCCACTTTACACACAACAACTTATCTGTCCAACTTCTGAACAACTTACTGTTTGCAGTGAAATCATGGACACATTGCTCCATTTTGTGGCTGTGTACAAATGGAACTATATGTCCATGATTTCACTGCAACCAGTAAGTTGTTCAGAAGTTGGACAGATAAGTTGGTGTGTGTAAAGTGGCCATTAGTGTAATAAGTGTGCATGCTGCAGGGGTGTGTGTGTGTGTGTGTAATAAGTGTGCCTGCTGCAGGGGTGTGTGTTTTACTGTAATAAGTGTGCCTGCTGCAGGGGTATGTGTGTGTTACTGTAATAAGTGTGCCTTCTGCAGGGGTGTGTGTGTTAGTGTAATAAGACTGCCTGCTGCACTGCAGGTGTGTGTGTGTGTGTGTGTGTGTGTGTTAGTGTAATAAATGTACATGCTGCAGGTGTGTGTGTATCTGTGTTAGTGTAATAAGTGTGCATGCTGCAGGGGTGTGTGTCTTAGTGTAATAAGTGTGCCTGCTGCAGGTGTGTGTGTGTTAGTGTAATAAGTGTGCCTGCTGCAGGTGTGTGTGTGTTAGTGTAATAAGTGTGCCTGCTGCAGGTGTGTGTGTGTGTGTTAGTGTAATAAGTGTGCATGCTGCAGGTGTGTGTGTTAGTGTAATAAATGTGCATGCTGCAGGTGTGTGTGTATCTGTGTTAGTGTAATAAGTGTGCATGCTGCAGGGGTGTGTGTCTTAGTGTAATAAGTGTGCCTGCTGCAGGGGTGCGTGTGTGTTAGTGTAATAAGTGTGCATGCTGCAGGGGTGGTGTGTTTAGGGTAATAAGTGTGCCTGCGGCAGGGGTCTGTGTGTGTTATGGTACCTTTACACGCCGCCACGGCAGGCTGGATACAGCCCGCTACAGGCTACAAATGTAGCTTGTAGCGTCAATGTAGCCCGTCGTAGCGGCGTCTGAAGACGCGACGCTACAGCCGGCGACAGATACATCTGTTTATGGGCTCTGCTCGAAAACTGATGGCTACATCGCCGATGGTAGCGAGCTGTATCGGCGTGTAAAGAGGCAACGGAAGGGAACTCGGGACAGCCGGGGCTGTAGCTGCAATGTAGCTAAGGCGTGACCTCGGCTCCATGTTACCGCGCCCCATGTGCGATCATTGGTGGAAGCTGCTGCATGACGATTGGTAGTCGTTGCATAGGGAGGCATATTTAAGGAGCTGACGAGTCACACTACACAATCGCTCGAGCGTGCTGTATTACTCAGCCTCCTGCGATGCCTGCCCAATCAGGATGTTATTGCTTCGTCCTATCAGCGTACGGACGGCTCGTAATCCACAATTGTGGCACGCCTATGTGCTGTCCCTGCTGCACCAGGTCCGCCCATAGTAGCTGGTTATAGCGGTGTGTAAATGAGCAACAGCTGGCTACTTGAGACACCCGGCGATGTAGCTAGCTATAGATGTAGCGTGGCGTAGCGCACCTTGTGGCGGCGTGTAAAGAGGGTGCGTTGACCGTTTTTAACCGTTTGAGCGTGCTCGTGCACGTGAAGTAGCAGGATGTATCCAGCCTGCCGTGGCGGCGTGTAAAGGTACCATTAGTGTAATAAGTGTGCATGCTGCAGGGGTGTGTGTGTTTTAGTGTTATAAGTGTGCCTGCTGCAGGGTTGCATGTTTGTGTATATAGTGTCTTTGGCTACGTTCACACGCTGCATAATTCACCATTTACGATGCGCTTTTTAACGCTTTCATAAATGCCGTGAAATGCAACCCTGCAAACGCATCCCAGCAAAATCAAACTACACTCAAAAATGCACAACTGCATAAATACGCAGGTATTAAACAACATCTGAACATAGCCTTTATATGCATTTAACACTGCTATGTGTGTCTTATAGGCTGGGCCCCACCTGGGGAGAGGTGATATATTTAATTGAGGGGGTAGGCTTGGGGGGTAATTACCGGTATATATATATATATATATATATATATATATATATATATATATATATATATATATATTATAATGATTAGGTGGTAGGCTGGGCCCTTGGGGTGGGGTAATATACAGTAATACAGTATAATATACAGGGTGAGGGTGCTGCCTGGGCCCTTGGAGTGAAGAAATATACAGTAATACACTATAATATACAGGGTGCTGGCTGGGCCCTGGGTTGGGTGAGTGGGTGATATTTATGAAGGATTAGGCATTATACTAAACCTATATATCTCTATGCCATATCAGTGCATCATAAGTTGTGGTATGTATTAAAGGGGCCCGCTAGGACTCTTTCACCCGGGGCCCACAAAAACCTGAAGCAGACCCTGCTTCCGCCCCTCGCCGCTCCCTCACCGCTGGGGCCTCGGCGTCGCCATGCTGGTGGAGTAGCGGTGTAGGGGCTGTGGGCGGGTGCCGGGAGCCAGTGGCGTCGTCCTGTGGGCGGCGGCGGCCAATGGGAGTGAGCGGGGCATGTCTGGCTGCAAAGCCTGACACGCCCCGCTCACTCCCATTGCCTGCTGCCACCCCTGCAAGCGGATTGCCTGCTGTGTTGTAAACACAGGACGCCCATCCCATTGGCCAGGACTCGGCGTCCTGGACCAATCGGATGGCCGTCCTGTGTTTACCACAGAGCGCCCAATCCGCTCCTTCCCCTCAGGTCACACATGTGACCTGAGGGGATACACTGATCCCTCTCTGCAGCCCCCACCCCGCCGCAGAGGACAATGGCGTGTGACTGGGGCTGCGATCAGCCCCAGCAAGCTGCCATGTCCTGCCGCCGAGCGGTAATGTCGCCGCTCCAGCCGCATCTCTCCTCACCCCTCCAGCCGCATCTCTCCTCACCCCTCCAGCCGCACCTCTCCTCACCCCTCCAGCCGCACCTCTCCTCACCCCTCCAGTCGCACCTCTCCTCACCTTTCCAGCCGAACCTCTCCTCACCCCTTCAGCCGGACCTCTCTTCACCCCTCCAGCCGGACCTCTCCTCACCCCTCCAGCCACACCTCTCCTCACCCCTCCATCCGCACCTCTCCTCACCCCTCCAGCTGCACCTCTCCTCACCCCTCCACCCTCATCTCTCCTCACCCCTCCACCCTCATCTCTCCTCACCCCTCCAGCCTCACCTCTCTTCACCCCTCCACCCCCACCTCTCTTCACCCCTCCACCCCCACATCCCTTCATCCCTCCAGCCTCTGCTCTCCTCACCCCTCCAGCAGCACCTCTCCTCACCCTTCCAGCCTCTGCTCTCCTCACCCCTCCAGCCTCTGCTCTCCTCACCCCTCCAGCCTCTGCTCTCCTCACCCCTCCAGCCTCCCGCCACATCATACTCTGCTACCCACAGAGCCACCTCTATACTCTGCTACCCACAGAGCCGCCTGTATACTCTGCTACCCACAGAGCCGCCTCTATACTCTGCTACCCACAGAGCTGCCTGTATACTCTGCTACCCACAGAGCAGCCTGTATACTCTGCTACCCACAGAGCCGTTTCTATACTCTGCTACCCACAGAGCTGCCTGTATACTCTGCTACCCACAGAGCCGCCTGTATACTCTGCTACCCACAGAGCCGCCTGTATACTCTGCTGCCCACAGAGCCGCCTGTATACTCTGCTGCCCACAGAGCCGCCTGTATACTCTGCTACCCACAGAGCCGCCTCTATACTCTGCTACCCACAGAGCCGCCTGTATAATCTGCTACCCACAAAGCCGCCTGTATACTCTGCTACCCACAGAGCCGCCTGTATAATCTGCTACCCACAAAGCCGCCTGTATACTCTGCTACCCACAGACCCACCTGTATACTTTGCTACCCACAGAGCCGCCTGTATACTTTGCTACCCACAGAGCCGCCTGTATAATCTGCTACCCTCAGAACCGTCTGTATACTCTGCTACCCACAGACCAGCCTGTATACTCTGATACCCACAGAGCCCCCTGTATACTCTGCTACCCACTGACCCGCCTGTATACACACAATTCATTTCACCGCGCTCCCGATGCAATTGCATCAGGCCTTTATACTAGTATTTTATAACCCTCACATAGCCTTCTGTGTATATATTTTATGACCCTCACATAGCCTCCTTTATATAACATGAGGACCAAATATACCTGGCTGACTAACATGCTGACTGGTGGAAGAAGGGAACAGATCATTAAAGTGCTTTCACAAGAAAACTGACATCATTTGAAAAAAGGTAACAGAGGCTATGTGCAGTTGTGCTATACTTGAGTGACTTTTGGATTTTTCATGCCAATTTAAAGCAGCCAAATAATTCTTCACACCTTGATAAAGGTTGTTGATAAACCCAGGGGCGTAACTACACTAGGTGTAGCAATCGCACCCGGGTCCTTGATCCTAAAGGGCCCCAAAAGTCCCTTTGGCCTATAGAAAAACACTAATGCTATTAAAAATTTGCAATAATTGGTGGCCCCGTTGGAACTTTTGCATTGGGGCTCATGAACTTCAAGTTATGCCACTGGATATACCTACGGTATGCCATACCCTCCCCCATTACACAAATACACATTGCCTCATCCACTTCATCCAATAATATTATATTATATTAATAACATAAGGTCCAAAAGAAGCGATATACTGCTTCTTTTCAAATTAAACTGCCGTAAAAGGCAACTCCATTATGAAATATGAAAAACAGGAGAAATTCTGGAGTTTTTATGCACAAAAAAGTATGAAAATTTATTGTATCAAAAACAATGTTAAGCAAGACATGACAGAAATAAGGCTACTTTCACATTAGCGTTCCCCTCCGCAGCGTTCTGCGGAGGGGAGCCGCAATGTAAGCGTAGCCCTGCAAGTCCCTATCTTTAGAATGGGAGCGCACGGTGCTGCGCTTGACTGCGCATGACCGTGTGCTCTCATTCACTCCCATATGTGATCTGTACGCAGGCGGATGCCTGCGTACAAATCACCCAGTCTCGTCCATACAAGAAATGCAACATATATTCTCTTTTGTGTTTTTTCATTTAAGACAAATTAAATGAAGATAATAATATCAAAGAATTTGTGGTTGCAATCATTTTCAGGAAGAAACTGAGTATTATCTGACAGAATTGCAGGGGTGTCAATATTTTGGCCACAACTGTATGCAATAAATTTTGTTCCACTTCACGATTGTGTCCCACTTGCTGTTGATTCTTCACAAAAAAATTTGAATTTATATCTTTACTAGCTGTAGTACCCGGCTACGCCCGGGTTAATAAATAACTGCTGCTAGCTATAACAAAATAGAATTTGAATATGTCATATTAATGACCTGCAGGAAAATAGAAGCTGAGCTGTGATTGGTTGCTATAAGCAGCCTAATAAATCTCCAGCCAACAGTAAACCCTCCCCCCGGCAGTATATGTTACCTCACACATACACATAATAGACAGCTCATGTGACTGACATCTGCCTTAATTCCCTATAAGACAAAAAGGGGGGAGGGGGTGGGAGCGCATGTGAAGAAAGTTTTTGAAGTGGATTTAGGCCCAGGGCTGTGTAGCCACTCACCAGAGGTGGTTGTGCAACCCTGCACAACTGCGGTCTTACGTCTGTGAATCCACCTCCGCCTGGAGGTATAGTGGAGGCACCGAAAGTTGCTCCGGGAGCTCCAACTCCTGCCGCGATCAATGACCAGATTGATGTCACCACAGGTCCTACAACGGTGACCGTGTTGTATTGCTAGGTCTCTTAATTCCCTATAAGGCACATGTGTTGCACATTGGCTGTTTTTAATCAAATGTTTATGCTTGGAAATTAAAGATAGCACACCTATGAGGCAAGTTGTGTGAGGTGATTTGTGCACATCTGTGTCTGTCTGTGTGGTGTGTGTGTCCCTGTGGGGTGAGTGCATGTGTCCCTATAGGGTGTGTATGTGTGTGTGTCCCGGTGGGGGGGGGGGGTCTGTGTGGTGTGTGTGTGTCTCTACTGTGTGTGTCTCTTTGTGGTGTGTGTGTGTCCCTGTGGGGTGAGTGCATGTGTCTCTATAGGGTGTGTATGTGTGTGTGTCCCTGTGGGGGGGGGTCTGTGTGGTGTGTGTGTCTCTGTTGTGTGTGTCTCTTTGTGGTGTGTGTGTCCCTGTGGGGTGAGGGCATGTGTCCCTATAGGGTGTGTATGTGTGTGTGTCCCTGTGGGGGGGGTCTGTGTGGTGTGTGTGTGTCTCTATTGTGTGTGTCTCTTTGTGGTGTGTGTGTGTGTCCCTGTGGGGTGAGTGCATGTGTCTATAGGGTGTGTATGTGTGTGTGTCCCTGTGGGGGGGTCTGTGTGGTGTGTGTGTCTCTGTTGTGTGTGTCTCTTTGTGGGGTGGGTGTCCCTATAGGGTGTGTATGTGTGTGTGTCCCTGTGGGGGGATCTGTGTGGTGTGTGTGTGTCTCTGTTGTGTGTGTCTCTTTGTGGTGTGTGTGTTCCTGTGGGGTGAGGGCATATGTCCCTATAGGGTGTGTATGTGTGTGTGTCCCTGTGGGGGGGTGTCTGTGTGGTGTGTGTGTGTCTCTGTTGTGTGTGTCTCTTTGTGGTGTATTTGTGTGTGTCCATGTTAGGGGGTGTCTGTGTTGTGTGTGTCCTCTGTGTTGTGTGTGTCTCTTTGTGGTGTGTATGTGTGTGTCCTTGTGGGGTGAATGCATGTGTCGCTAGAGTGTGTGTCCCCGTGGGGTGTGTGTGTGTCTCTGTGTTGTGTGTGTCTCTTTGTGGTGTGCGTGTATGTTCGGGTGCGTGGTGAGTATCCAATGTTGGGGCTGCACCTTAGCGACTATACACTTGCTGTTACTCTTTGTGTGCATGTGGCGTATATACATGTCCCCGTTCATGGTGAATATTCCATGTTGGGGCCCCACGTTAGTGACTATATGCTGGTATATGCTGTTAGTCTTTGGCACTGTCATTAAGCCCCTCTCATTCACAACTGTCAACTGGTAACTGTTACTTTTTCCCCATTATGTAGACAGAGGAAAAATTGTTTGGTGAATTGGAACGCGCGGGGTTAAAATTGCGCCTCACAACATAGCCTATGATGCTCTCGGGGTCTAGACGTGTGACTGTGCAAAATTTTGTGGCTGTAGCTGGCAGCTGTCGATTTTCCTTCCACACTTTTCCTTTCACTTTTTCTCCATTATGTAGATAGGGGCAAAATTGTTTGGTAAATTGGAACGCGCGGGGTTAAAATTTCACCTCACAACATAGCCTATGACACTCTCGGGGTCCAGACGTGTGACTGTGCAAAATTTTGTTGCTGTAGTTGCGACAGTGTAGATGCCAATTCCGGATATACATACATACAGTGTTGGCCAAAAGTATTGACACCCCTGAAATTCTGTCAGATAATACTCAGTTTCTTCCTGAAAATGATTGCAATCACAAATTCTTTGGTATTATTACCTTCATTTAATTTGTCTTCAATAAAAAAAAACACAAAAAGAATTGTCCTAAAGCCAAATTGGATTTAGTTCCACACCAAACATAAAAAAGGGGATGGACAAAAGTATTGGCACTGTTAGAAAAATCATGTGATGCTTCTCTAATTTGTGTAATTAACAGCGCCTGTAACTTACCTGTGGCACCTAACAGGTGTTGGCAATAACTAAATCACACTTGCAGCCAGTTGACATGGATTAAAGTTGACTCAACCTCTGTCCTGTGTCCTTGTGTGTACCACATTGAGCACGGAGAAAAGAAAGAAGACCAAAGAACTGTCTGAGGACTTGAGAAACCAAATTGTGAGGAAGCATGTACAATCTCAAGGCTACAAGTCCATCTCCAAAGACCTGAATGGTCCTGTGTCTACCGTGCGCAGTGTCATCAAGAAGTTTAAAGCCCATGGCACTGTGGCTAACCTCCCTAGATGTGGACGGAAAAGAAAAATGACAAGAGATTTCAATGCAAGATTGTGCGGATGGTGGATGATGATACCTTGACTAACATCCAAACAAGTTCAAGCTGCCCTGCAGTCCAAGGGTACAACAGTGTCAACCCGTACTATCCGTCGGCGTCTGAATGAAAAGGGACTGTATGGTAGGAGACCCAGGAAGACCCCGCTTCTTACCCAGAGACATAAAAAAGCCAGGCTGAAGTTTGCCAAAACTTACCTGAGAAAGCCTAAAACGTTTTGGAAGAATGTTCTCTCTGTTTGGGCAAAGGCATCAACATAGAGTTTACAGGAGAAAAAAAGAGGCATTCAAAGAAAAGAACACGGTCCCTACAGTCAAACATGGAGGAGGTTCCCTGATATTTTGGGGTTGCTTTGCTGCCTCTGGCACTGGACTGCTTGACCGTGTGCATGGTATTATGAAGTCTGAAGACTACCAACAAATTTTGCAGCATAATGTAGGGCCCAGTGTGAGAAAGCTGGGTCTCCCTCAGAGGTCATGGGTCTTCCAGCAGGACAATGACCCAAAACACACTTCAAAAAGCACTAGAAAATGGTTTGAGAGAAAGCACTGGAGACTTCTAAGGTGGCCAGCAATGAGTCCAGACCTGAATCCCATAGAACACCTGTGGAGAGATCTAAAAATGGCAGTTTGGAGAAGGCACCCTTCAAATATCAGGGACCTGGAGCAGTTTGCCAAAGAAGAATGGTCTAAAATTCCAGAAGAGCATTGTAAGAAACTCATTGATGGTTACCGGAAGCTGTTGATTGCATTTATTTTGGCTAAAGGTTGTGCAACCAAGTATTAGGCTGAGGGTGCCAATACTTTTGTCTGGCCCATTTTTGGACTTTTGTGTAAACTGATCAATGTTTTGCTTTTTGCTTCATTCTCTTTTGTGTTTTTTCATTGAAGACAAATTAAATTAAGATAATAATACTAAAGAATTTGTGATTGCAATCATTTTCAGGAAGAAACTGAGTATTATCTGACAGAATTGCAGGGGTGTCAATACTTTTGGCCAACACTGTACATACACACACACACACACACACATTCAGCTTTATATATTAGATGGCGGTACATTACAGTACATGTATAGCAGCACTCAGGGCCGGGACGATAGGTAGCGACCCTAGGCGATCGCCTAGGGCGCATCTGTGGAGGGCGCATCTTGTGAGGCGTCGCCGCGCCCCTGGAGAGGGCCCCGCACCCCTGGGGGGCCCCGTGCCTGACCGCCGGCCGGCCCGCGCCGGCCAGAGAGGAGGGAGGAGGGGACTTCCTGTCCTGCAGCTGTGCCGGTGCCCGCCCCTCCTCTCCTCCAACATGGGGCCTATGGAGCGCGGTTTCCGAGGAAACAGCTGAGTTCCTCGGACCCGATCTTAGTGTACTGAGCATGCTCAGTACACTAAAATCGCTCTTTGCCATAATATCACTTCTGCAATGTATATTCATACATTGCAGAAGTGATATCCTGTGAATGAAAGGGTTAAAAATAAAAAAATCATTATCCTCACCTCTCCACGATCCAGCGATGCCTCCAGCGCTCTGTGCTTCCAGGACCTGGCCTGACGTCACAGTGCAATCACATGACCGGTTACCGCGGTAACCGGTCATGTGACTGTGACATCACGCCAGGTCCTGTGCATCAGAAGAAGAGAAGCTGGAAGCAGCGCGGGTGTCGTGGAGAGGTGAGAATGATGATTTTTTTATTTTTTAAGCTCTGCAGAAGGAGGACAAAGAGGGGGACAACAGGAGGACAACGAGGGGACAAAGAGGGGGGCAAAGAGGGGAGCAAAGAGGGGGGCAAAGAGGGGAGCAAAGAGGGTCTGCAAAGAGGGGAGCAAAGAGAGGGGCAAAGAGGGGGTCCAAAGAGGGGGTCCAAAGAGGGTCTGCAGAGAGGGGAGCAAATAGGGGGTCCAAAGAGGGGGTCCAAAGAGGGTCTGCAGAGAGGGGAGCAAAGAGGGGGGCAAAGAGGGTCTGCAAAGAGGAGGGCAAAGAGGGGGTCCAAAGAGGGGGTCCAAAGAGGGTCTGCAGAGAGGGGAGCAAAGAGGGGGTCCAAAGAGGGGGTCCAAAGAGGGTCTGCAGAGAGGGGAGCAAAGAGGGGGGCAAAGAGGGTCTGCAAAGAGGGGGGCAAAGAGGGGGTCCAAAGAGGGGGTCCAAAGAGGGTCTGCAGAGAGGGGAGCAAAGAGGGGGGCAAAGAGGGTGTCCAAAGAGGGGGTCCAAAGAGGGTCTGCAGAGAGGGGAGCAAAGAGGGGGGCAAAGAGGGTCTGCAAATAGGGGGGCAAAGAGGGGGTCCAAAGAGGGTCTGCAGAGAGGGGAGCAAAGAGGGGGGCAAAGAGGGTCTGCAGAGAGGGGAGCAAAGAGGGGGGCAAAGAGGGGGTCCAAAGAGGGGCTGCAAAGAGGGTCTGCAAAGAGGGGGGCAAAGAGGGGGTCCAAAGAGGGGCTACAAAGAGGGGAGCAAAGAGGGGATGCAAAGAGGGGCTGCAAAGAGGGTCTGCAGAGAGGGGAGCAAAGAGGGGGTCCAAAGAGGGGCTGCAAAGAGGGGGGCAAAGAGGGGGTCAAAAGAGGGGGTCCAAAGAGGGTCTGCAGAGAGGGGAGCAAAGAGGGGGGCAAAGAGGGTCTGCAAAGAGGGGGGCAAAGAGGGGGTCCAAAGAGGGGGTCCAAAGAGGGTCTGCAGAGAGGGGGGCAAAGAGGGGGTCCAAAGAGGGGGGCAAAGAGGGTCTGCAAAGAGGGGAGCAAAGAGGGGCTGCAAAGAGGGGCTGCAAAGAGGGGGGCAAAGAGGGCGGCAAAGAGGGGCTGCAAAGAGGGGGCAAAGAGGGGCTGCAAAGAGGGGCTGCAAAGAGGGGGGCAAAGAGGGGCTGCAAAGAAGGGGGCAAAGAGGGGCTGCAAAGAGGGGGGCAAAGAGGGGCTGCAAAGTGGGGGGACAGAGGGGAGACAGAGGGCAGACAGAGGGGAGAAGGGTGACAGGAGGGGGACAAGGTGACAGGAGGAGCAGGGAGAGGATCCAAACTGATGCTGCAAAACATCGGGATCGGATGCCTATTTGGCATCCGATTGCAGTCATCAGTTTGGATCAGTTGCTGTCCGAGGGTTGCTGCAAAAAGTCTGATCCCCTCGGACAGCACAAAAACGCTGTGTGAAAGCAGCCTTATTTGGCACGGATCAGGTCGGATCCAATTCGGTCCGATTTGACCCGCTGTGCCAAAAATCGAAGCAGGCTGCGATTTTGGGCACAGCAAAAAATCGGCCAGAATCGGATCCGACAAAAATCGGGTGCCAATAAGGCCAAATCCGATGTGATCCATGCCCATAGGATAACATGGGGCCAAAATCTGATCCGTGGCTGTCAGTTTTACAACGGACAGCCACGGATCACAGAAAAATGCAGTGTGAAAGCAGCCTTACAGCAGACGCATGGTGACGGCGGCCACGGTGAGTGTGCAAAGGCGCGCTCCCCCCCCCCGGTCCCCGCATACTGGGCCCTGTATACACCACTGGGCCCTGTATACACCACTGGGTCTTGTATACACCACTAGGCCCTGTATACACCACCACTGGGCCCTGTATACACCACCACTGGGCCTGCTGTATATACTGCTGGGGCCTGTATATACCACTGGGGCTGCTGTATATACTGCTGGGGCCTGTATATACCACTGGGGCTGCTGTATAACCCCTGGGGCTGCTGTATTACCCCTGGGGCTGCTGTATTACCCCTGGGGCTGCTGTATAACCCCTGGGGCTGCTGTATAACCCCTGGGGCTGCTGTATTACCCCTGGGGCTGCTGTATTACCCCTGGGGCTGCTGTATAACCCCTGGGGCTGCTGTATTACCCCTGGGGCTGCTGTATTACCCCTGGGGCTGTTGTATTACCACTGGGGCTGCTGTATTACCACTGGGGTCTGTATATACCACTGGAGAGGCTGCTGTATACCACTTTGCTGGGGCTGTATACCTGTGCTGGGGTCCACCCTCGGCTTATACACGAGTCAATAGGTTTTCCCAGGTTTTGGGGGCAAAAGTAGGGGGGTCGGTTTATACACAGGTCGGGTTATACACGAGTATATATGGGTAGTAATCCTACAATGTCTGCTGGACATGGTATGAGGAGGTTTATGGCTCAGTCAGTACACACTCCATACTTCATGGTAAGGGGAGGGTTTATGGCTCAGTACACACTCCATACTTCTTGTTATTAACCAGTTAATGCTCTCTTGTCCACCGCACTGCAGTTTCAAAAGAGGACAACAGCGAGACAAGCAGCAACATGGCATCAGAGAGTCCCTGACCTCGAAATAGAAAATCCTCAGATCCTGGTATTGTGACATCATATTAAGAATAATACTTTTTGCATTTATATTACACTATGAACTTCACAGCACTTTACATACATCATGAACACTGTCCCCATTGGGGCTCACAATGTAAACAACCTATCAGTATGTCTCTGTAGTGTGGTTGGACGAACCTTTTATAGGTCCCCGTTAAATTAAATTTACTTTCAAAGTATGCTGACATTTTTATTCCCAGACATATTTCGGGGGGGGGGGGGGGCGCCGTTTGCCTTACCTGCCTAGGGCACCAAAATGCCTTGTCCCGGCACTGGCAGCACTATAGTATATGGCAGTACATTACAGTACATGTATAGCAGCGCTATAGTATATGGCGGTACATTACAGCACATGTATAGCAGCGCTATGGTATATGGCGGTACATTACAGTACATGTATAGCAGCACTATGGTATATGGCGACACTCTGCTCCCCGCGGCCCCCCTGCTCCTCCTAGTTCCACAGTAAAAGTAAAAATAAAAATATCCTCAGTGAGGATACTCACCTATCCACCGGCTCGCTCCACCTCCGTCTTCTAGGTCCTACAGGCCTTTAGGACCTGTTGTTGCCTGGGAAACCGATCAGCTGATCAGCCACATGACCGCTAACTGCCGAGACATCAGGATGGAGCAGGGGGGCAGGATGGTGACAGGGGGGGCAGGATCGTGATGGGGCAGGATGGTAATGGGGGGGCAGGATGGTGACAGGGGGCAGGATGGAGTGAGCGGGGCAGGATGGAGTGAGCGGGGCAGGATGGAGCCGGGGGTGGGGGGCAGGATGGAGCTGGCGGGGCAGAATGGAGCCGAGGGGGGCAGGATGGAGCCGGCAAGGGGGGGGCAGGATGGAGCCGGTGGTGGGGCAGGATGGAGCTGATGGGGGCAGGAAGGAGCCAGGGAGGGGCAGGATGGAGCCGGGGGTCACAATGGAGCTAGGGGGGCAGGATGGAGCCTGGGTGAGCAGGATGGAGTCGGGGGGGGGCAGGATGGAGCCAGGGGGGCAGGATGGAGCCGGGGGGCAGGATGGAGCTGGGGGGGCAGGATGGAGCCGGCTGGGGAGGCAGGATGGAGCTGGCAGGGGGGGCAGGATGGAGCCAGCAGGGGGGGCAGGATGGAGCCGGCAGGGGGGCAGGATGGAGCTGTCGGGGGGGGCAGGATGGAGCCAATGGGGGGGCAGGAAGGAGCCGGCGAGGGGGCAGGATGGAGCCGGTGGGGAAAGGTTGGAGCAATCAGGGCAGGATGGAGCCAGTAAGGCAGAATGGAGCCAGGGGGCAGGATGGAGCCGGCCGGGGGGCAGGATGGAGCCGGCGGGGGGGGCAGGATGGAGCCGGGGAGGGGTGCAGGATGGAGGCGGGGGGTCAGGATGGAGCGATCAGGGCAGGATGGAGCCGGGGGAAAAAGACAGGATGGAGGCGGGGGGGCAGGATGGAGCCAGGGGGGTGCAGGATGGAGCTGGGGGTGGGCAGGATGGAGCCGGGGGGGGGTAGAATGGAGCCGGCGGGGGGGAGCACGCAGAATGGAGCCAGCGGGGGGCAGGATGGAGCCGGCGGCGGGTCAGGATGGAGTCGGGGGGGGGGCAGGATAGAGCAAGCTGGGCAGGATGGTGGCGGGGGGGCAGGATGGAGCTGGCGGGGCAGGATGGAGTGCTAGGTACCCGGGAGCAGTAGCAGGTAGCGGTCATGTGATATGTGACGCGCATATCACATGACCGCGAGCGGGCCAATCTCAGTGTCAAACGCCGATGTCTTTCTGACATCATGCAAGGTCCTAGCAGAACACTGCCTGCTACTGCTCCCAGTTACTGAACACTCGGCGGAGAGGTAAGTATAACAATCTTTATTATTTTTAATACATTTGTCTTTATTTTACATTTGATTTCGCAGTGTATAATGTACTGCGAAATCAAATCACTAAAGAAGTAGCCCTAAGGAGCAGGGGGACGCGAGGGGACGCAGGGGGCCGCGGGGAGCGGGAGCGCAGACAGGGCAGAGGATCGGGGTATGGAGCGCGGGCAGGACAGGAGGAGCTGGTGGGAAGCGCAGGCAGGGCAGAGGAGCGGGGTATGGAGCGCGGGCAGGCCACCGTCGGCCGGACCTGTGTATCCCGGCGACAGCGGCGCTAGTGCGCCGCTGTCGCCGGGCTGCACATTGGCGCGAAATTCAAACTTTGAATTTGGGCGCCTGTTTGCCTCCGGCGGCCACCATTAAGCGGCCTCTGTCTGGTGCGCAATTTCTGTGACCGACAGACGTCTTAGACAATTATGTAGTAGATGATACATGATGATCTCTCTTTTTTAAGATTAACTACAAAACTAGAATGTATTTCATGTGAACCATCTACGTCAGAGGTCACCTCCCTCTTGACGTCACTGATGACGTTGTTAAAAAAAATTATTTTTCTCTCTGTGAACATCATCCGCCCTGTAAGATATATAAGTTGTTAATGTATATAACATGTAATATACCCTGAGGAAGGTGCAAGGTGTGCACCGAAACATGTTTGTAGTGTGTAGAGGAATAAAGGAGGAGATGGAGAAAGAAATGTCTTCCTAGTGCATTTTTGAAGCAGCAGCGCGGACCTTGAGACACCGTCCCTGTTTCAACTGTCTATTTCCCGCCTGAGCGCTGTGGTGGAGGTTCTGCAGCAGCTGTTACCCAGGTACTCAAGCTGGTTGTGGGTTATCACAACCTAACCAGGGGAGCAAGCGAAACGAGCATAGGAGGTCTTTGGTGTCCTTGTTTGGCCCATGAGCCTGCCATTTGGGGTTACCTATAAGCGGAGCACCATGGGTATGATACCTTGCATACAATGTATTGTGATGGGTTTACACCCGGAATACCATATGTGTATCTAGTTTGACCCATGGTTTCTCCCTCCAGAAACCCCATCTATGAAAAGGGTTTTTATGGGATCATTGGTGTGACAAAATGGACCCATTTAATGTATAACCTATGAAGATTTCTTATTTATCCAGACAATATTGTATTTTGGTTTGCAAACTTGTAATATGCCACTCATGGGTTACACAAGATTTCTAGGAGCCTGCTAGTATTTAAACTGGGTAATGTAATTATCTACCTTGTGATGGCTCACTCATTGTTCCTACATGTCTTGTAGATGACTGTTAAGTGTTTAACATGTGTAATGTAATTATGTCACTTGTTTGTCATAGAAGGTCAGAGGAACTTAATCCTGTTAGAAAGCCATTGTATTACTATGTGGATTGTTGACTCTATGTAAATGACCTCAGCCACCATTGTTTAATGTCATGGATTGCAGACTAAATGTATCCTGCTAGGTGCTAAGTCAATCAGTATGTGGCTCTTCCTTGACAGGACTGCAATACTACTAGAAATGTTTTATAAAAGCTTGAGATCCAGCTAATAAAAAGACAGACTTATTCCACCAATCGTGAAGTCGTGAAGTCCCCAATAACCTGTAATGAGGGCTGAGGGTATATAAGGAGGAATGTTCATTTTCCAGTAGATTGGATACAGGCAGCTAATCTAGGATCTTCGGATCCGATTGGCCGGCCATAACCCCAGGCCTAGGCATTTCGGTGCCAACCAAGGGGATCAGGACTTGGATTATCAAACCACAAGGATGTCAGCATCAAATTATCGGATTCGGCTGGGGTAACGAAGACTGCATAAGGAAGCAACCCAGGTTGGGACAATCCAGTCACCTGGCTACAGACTTTGCTGTGCTATATTCTAATCCCTGGTGAGCCAACGGAAGGGTGAAACTCTGTTGCCTGTTGCAGTTTGTGTTTTGCTGGTTATGTATTATATGCTGTTAACTGTTTGGGGATCCAATAAAGCCTTAATATTGTGGTTCCCTCACTCTGTGTTGTCTGAGTAGTGTTCCACCCACGGGTAAGGAGCTCGGGCGCTCAGTTTGGGGATGAGCCCTGGTCCAGGCTGTCATGGGAAAGGCGGCTGGGCCAGCGGACAAGAGCACCCACTGACCCTAGTATCTCCACAATTGGTTTTTAAGTGCATGCATTATTTACATGGATTGATATTTGGTGGGCCATGTCCTCGGTATGATGTAATGTAGATTACATGTGTTTCATATACGGACGGCTGTCCTAAAATTTCCTGTTCAGGTTAATCATGAGAATTGGTACGACAGGTCATATGATGGAATTATATTCGCATTTAATTTATGCTATATTTTCTACCTATGATCAGTATCCTGAGGCCACGTGCACACACTGAGTATTTGATGAGTTTTTTACCTCAGGATTTGTAGCCAAAACCAGGAGTGGATAATTAAATACAGAAGTGGTGCAGGTGTTTCTATTAGACTTTTCCTCTGATTGCTTCACTCCTGGTTTTGGCTACAAATCCTGAGTTAAAAATCTCATCAAATACTGAGTGTGTGCACGTGGCCTTAGGGCTCTTTTTTCGTTTGTGCGTTGTTGTGTTGGATAACCCCCATTTATTTCTGTCATGTCTTGCTTAAATGTTTTTATCTCATTGTTTTGATACAATAAATTTTGATACTTTTTTGTGCACAAAAACTCTCGAATTTCTCCTGTTTTTCATACTTCACTCAATAAGCATTCACATTTTATACAGCTGACAGCTGAAAAATATGTATAAAAATTATAAATTTTGTCAAATACACACCCGCCTAATAATTGTACACTTAGTGTATTTAAAGGTGTGGTGCCATAAAAATTAGCTACTCATATTTTATTTTGTTGCTTTATGTCTGCTGTTTGCCATCATCACAGATGGTGAATTCATTCTGTGTTTGCGTTTATTTGTACAGTGATATCTATACAATATTAATCTTTTTACTTGTAAGTCATTCATTCACATTTTATGTTGATGAGAAAGAATAGATAGCTAGGTAGAATATTTTCACATTTAGCTAAAATAATAATTTTATTGAGTTCTTGTGCACAGTTTTATTAGTTAACAAAGGGCAGACATTTACCTTCTAGTAGGTTGTGCGATATTTTGTTTTGTAGAAGCAGCCTTGTGATTTTACCTTTTTTTTTCATCACATTTAGGTAGTTTTGGCATAGTTGAACAGTGTATCCTGGTTTCTTATAGTTCATAATGTGATGATACTGTGTCACGTGTATGTTACATCCAGCTAGGACCTTTGTTTCATCGTGGATCGGAAGGTCACAGCGATTATCAGATCACATGGCCTCATTGGAGCCCTGCTCAGCGATGAACATGAGTAAAGCTGATTTGGTTTCTTTTGGTGCTGTAGGAGTCAAGAATTCCTTTTTGACCCTTCTGAGATGATATTTGCTCTAATCTCAGCTGCGGTCCTTATTGCCACTCCCTTCTGTTATTTAAACTCACTCCTAAGTCTCTCATGGTCTTAGTTCTTCTATGTTGACCTCCCAGGAGAAGTTATTCCTGTCACAGCTGTGGAATTGGTGTTGTTTTATTCCCTTTTATTCCCGGTTGTTTGTCTTTGCTTTTCCTGTGTTGCTTATCGTACTAGTAAGACTAGTGTCTTGCTCACCAATTCTTTAGCCAGGGTTAGTCCAGGCATGGCCAAGGTTTAGGCATGTGATCATGCACAGGGGAAGAATCCATCTACGGATGCTAGGAAGCCAAGGGCTTAGGCACAGAGTGTCTCACAGGGTCACCACTTCCCCATCCCCCTATAGTTAAGGACCCCCTTTACCCTGTATCTGGCTTACTTTGGCTCCATATGGCAGGCTTCCCTTTTCACTGTCGTGGCATTATAACAGGGCCATCTTTTTTCATGACTCTAATATGAATCTTGATGTGGCTCTTGCAAAACAAATGCAGCATCTGTCTCTGGAAGAAACAGATCTCTGTTCATTGGATTTGCAGCTGCAACAGGAGACCTCGGGTCAGGTGGTCTCGATAAAAGGGTTGAAAGTGCTCTTTGGCAGTATGAAACTCCTGAGTCTTTAGAGACCGCTATGGCCTTAGTCATCTGCATTGATAGACAACTCAGGCATAAATCTGCGTTGACCCCTTCACTGGTATTACTCCCTAGGGGGTGAAATTTCTCCTTTGCTCTTATGAACACATGTAGTTAGGGGCGGCCTCTCCTAAGTCTTGGCCTCCTGCAGTTCACCATAGGAGAAGGGTTTGATTCTTTTAACAGTTGAAGGGGTCATTTTATTGGAGTCTGTGATTTTGTACCTAAAAAGCAGAAAAAAAAAACAGAAAACATCTGACCCCAGGTTGTGTGACGCATTACAATCTGTTCATGGGTTTACCCAGGATCAAAACTAGTGGGGGCAAGCCATGGTCGTTCAGGTTGTAAAATTGCGCACCGGGGCCCATCAGACTTGTTAAGCCACTGAGGAGCCCTATGTGGGTTGTATATGAGATGGGAGCCCTATGGGAGGGCTGTATATGAGATGGAAGTTCCATCTCATATACATCCCCCACCAGGGCTGCCACTAGAAATTTTGGGGCCCCTTACTAGCAAAATTTTGGGGCCCCCCTGAGTCTCCACTCCATCGCCGCCTCCACCAAGCTCCGCCTCCACCAAGCTCCGCCTCTACCCATCAAACCTTCCATAGTTTCACCACCAACTATTGGAAAAACTCCCTTTCTGCACCACGTCCTCGCCAATCACTCATTAATCTCTTTCTATACATTGTTCTTTATCAGAGCTGTGGAGGGATGTGAAAAATAAATGCCACATGAGGCAGAATAATACTGGTGCTGTTATTCATCACCTTGTACAGGGGTGGGGAAGCTGCCGGAGGACATTTGGAAATTTCTATTGTCATTTAGGGGCCGCACATCACAATGAAAATTACCGGCTACATTAAATTAATTAACTCACCTAATTTGATGGCTGCAGCTGCTTCTCTGTGTCCTGCGATGTTCGGTGATATCTGATCTTCCAGGTTTGTGTTGGTCTGGAGCGCAGTCGACTCTGTGACAATAAGTTTTGTAAATCAAATACATCACATAGGAAATTGTTATATATACAATATACAGGACAAAGAGTACCGTATATACTCGTGTATAAGCCGACCCGTGTATAAGCCGACCCCCCTACTTTTGCCCCCAAAACCTGGGAAAAACTATTGACTCGTATATAAGCCGAGGGTGGACCCCAGCACAAGTATACAGCCCCCAGCAGTGTGGTATACAGCAGCTTCCCCAGTGGTAGTATAAAGCAGCAGCCCCAGTGGTAGTATACAGCAGCCCCAGAAGTATATACAGCAGCCCCAGTGGTAGTATACAGCAGCAGCCCCATTGGTAGTATACAGCAGCCCCAGAGGTATATACAGCAGCCCCAGAGGTAGTATACAGCAGCCCCAGTGGTAGTATACAGCAGCCCCAGAGGTATATACAGCAACCCCAGTGGTAGTATACAGCAGCAGCCCCAGTGGTAGTATACAGCAGCAGCCCCAGTGGTATATACAGCAGCAGCCCCAGTGGTAGTATACAGCAGCAGCACCAGTGGTATATACAGCAGCAGCCCCAGTGGTATATACAGCAGCAGCCCCAGTGGTATATACAGCAGCATCCCCAGTGGTAGTATACAGCAGCCCCAGAGGTATATGCATCCCCAGAGGTATATGCAGCCCCAGAGGTATATAAAGCAGCCCCCCCATATCAGTATGCAGGTTCCCCCTTGGGTAGTAATCCTGTAAAGGAACAGATTAGTATACTTATCCCTCCGCTGTCCCACTGCCGCTGTCCCGCCGCCGCCGCCATCACGCTCCTCCATCTTCATCCAGCGTCTTCCGTCTTCTTCCTGCTTCCTCCTCTGTCACGCAGGCAATGACGTCATTGCTTGCGCCCACCGGAAGAAGCAGGAAGAAGACGGAAGACACTGGATGAAGACGGAAGAGCGCGATGGCGGCGGCGGGACAGCGGCAGCGGGACAGCGGAGGGATAAGTATACTAATCTCTTCCTTTACAGGATCACTACCCAAGGGGGGGCCTGTATACTGATATGGGGGGGGGGGCACTGTATACTGTATACATTGTATACAGTATACAGTGACTCGCGTATAAGCCGAGGGGGGGACTTTTCAGCCCAATTTTTGGGCTGAAAAACTCGGCTTATACGCGAGTATGTAGGGTATATACAGCACTGCAGAGGGCTAGGGGACACAGACTGGGGGTGAGCTGAGCTCTGCAGGAGCCACAGAGATGCATGGTCTCTCCCCGGGCCCCCACCCATTGAGGGGGTGAAGTGAACTCTGGAGCAGGGGTCACAAGCTTCCAGAAAATGGCAGCGGATCTCGATTACTTATTATTATCAGAGACTCTGGAGAAGAATGCTCCCGGCAAAGGCAGCCGAGACTATAAGAGTGGGAGCGGCATCCGCTGGGGTTACCACTGGTACACACACCTCGTACGCACGTGGCTCCACTCCGTACACCTTGTACGCACGTACCTCAGCTCCGTACACCTTGTACACATGCGGCTCAGCTCCGTACACCTCATACGCACGCGGCTCAGCTCCGTACACCTCGCACGCATGCAACTCAGCTCCGTACACCTCGTACGCACGCAACTCAGCTTCGTACACCTCGTACGCACGCGGCTCAGCTCCGTACACCTCGTACGCACGCGGCTCACCTCCGTACACCTCGTACGCACGCAACTCAGCTCCGTACACCTCGTACGCACGCAACTCAGCTCCGTACACCTCGTACGCACGCAGCTCACCTCCGTACACCTCGTACGCACGCGGCTCACCTCCGTACACCTCGTACGCACGCGGCTCACCTCCGTACACCTCGTACGCACGCGGCTCACCTCCGTACACCTCGTACGCACGCGGCTCAGCTCCGTACACCTCGTACGCACTCGGCTCAGCTCCGTACACCTCGTACGCACTCGGCTCAGCTCCGTACACCTCGTACGCACGCGGCTCACCTCCGTACACCTCGTACGCACGCGGCTCACCTCCGTACACCTCGTACGCACGCGGCTCAGCTCCGTACACCTCGTACGCACTCGGCTCAGCTCCGTACACCTCATACGCACACAACTCAGCTCCGTACACCTCGTACGCACGCGGCTCACCTCCGTACACCTCGTACGCACGCGGCTCACCTCCGTACACCACGTACGCACGCGGCTCACCTCCGTACACCTCGTACGCACGCGGCTCAGCTCCGTACACCTCGTACGCACGCGGCTCAGCTCCGTACACCTCGTACGCACGCGGCTCAGCTCCGTACACCTCGTACGCACGCGGCTCAGCTCCGTACACCTCGTACGCACGCGGCTCAGCTCCGTACACCTCGTACGCACGCGGCTCAGCTCCGTACACCTCGTACGCACGCGGCTCAGCTCCGTACACCTCGAACGCACGCGGCTCAGCTCCGTACACCTCGTACGCACGCGGCTCAGCTCCGTACACCTCGTACGCACGCAGCTCAGCTCCGTACACCTCGTACGCACGCGGCTCAGCTCCGTACACCTCGTACGCACGCGGCTCAGCTCCGTACACCTCGTACGCACGCGGCTCAGCTCCGTACACCTTGTACGCACGCGGCTCAGCTGCACGCGGCTCAGCTCCGTACACCTCGTACGCACGCGGCTCAGCTCCGTACACATCATACGCACGCGGCTCCGCTCCGTACACCTCGTACGCACGCGGCTCCGCTCCGTACACCTCATACGCACGCGGCTCCGCTCCGTACACCTCATACGCACGCGGCTCCGCTCCGTACACCTCATACGCACGTGGCTCAGCTCCGTACACCTTGTACACACTCGGCCCTGCTCCGTACACACTCGGCTCAGCTCCGTACACCTCGTACACACTCGGCTCAGCTCCGTACACCTCGTACACACTCGGCTCTGCTCCATACACCTCGTACACACTCGGCTCTGCTCCATACACCTCGTACACACTCGGCTCTGCTCCATACACCTCGTACACACTCGGCTCTGCTCCATACACCTCGTACACACTCGGCTCTGCTCCATACACCTCGTACACACTCGGCTCTGCTCCATACACCTCGTACACACTCAGCTGTGCTCCGTACACCTAGTACACGTTGTTCCACTTCGTACACCTCATACACATGTGGCTCCGCTCCGTACACCTCATACGCACACGGCTCCACTCCGTACACCTCATACGCACACGGCTCCACTCCGTACACCTCATACATACGTGGCTCCACTTCGTACACCTCGTATACATTCGGCTCTACTACATCCACACTGTAAATCCATCCTGCCCACAGATACACTTTACCTCATCCAGCACCATGACAACTGAGGCGCTGATCATGTGACCCCTGACTCCTCCCCTCCAAGTGACTTCATCACAGGTCCTGTAAGAACAGAGCAGCTATGTAGCGTGCTGCTCTGCAGGTGGAGAACAATGGGGGGGGATCCCGGGCCCCCACAGGCTAATAGAGGCTGGGTGGGCCCTCTGTGCTTTAAGGCATGGTGTGGGCGGGCCGGGCCCCCACAGGATAATAGTGGCTGGGCGGCGGCTGGGCGGTTCCCTGGGCCCTGTGCATTGAGGCCTGGGATGGGCGTGCCGGGCCCCCACAGGCTAATAGAGGCTGGGCGGGCCCTCTGTACTTTAAGGCATGGTGTGGGCGGGCCGGGCCCCCACAGGATAATAGTGGCTGGGCGGCGGCTGGGTGGTTCCCTGGGCCCTGTGCATTGAGGCCTCTGGGGTGAGGGTGGATGGGCGGGCCGCCGGGCCCCCACAGGATAATAGATGGTGGGCGTGCCTGGGCGGTGGCTGGCCGGTTCCCTGTGCCTGCTGGCCTGCCCAGCCCCAGCCTGTGTGTGTGTCGTGACGGACTGCCCCGCCCCTGGCTGGTGACGACGAAGAGACTCGTCAGGTCAGGCAGCATATGAAGAACTACTGTGCCACTGCTGCTGGCCAAAGGGGGAGGGCCTCATTGCTCCAAATGGCCCCGCCCACAGCCAGCGCACCCGGCCCCCCCCTGCTGTTTGTATGGCCACGCCCCCTCCACTTATCTTCGGGCCCCATACAGCTGTATGGCCTATAAGGCCCTATTGGTGTCTCTGGCCCCCACAATGTCCCATGGGGCTCACATCTCATATACAGCCCTCCATAGGGCTCCCATCTTAAGGGGGGGCAGCTGCCCCCCCATGCCCCAAGATGGGTACGCCCATGAATCTGTTCATATATATCTCCTACGTATATGCGTCTCCGTTTATCTTACCTGCAGAGGTTGTTTTAGGTATGAATACTGAGACAGAGTCTGTCCTTTTGAGGTGGGAACCAATATGCTGGATGTTCAGTTTTCTCTGACCAATGGTCTCTTTTGTAATATCCTGGTTAAACCTATCCCCATATTTGTCATCGACTCAGCTCCTCTTGGTTAGGGGTATTTTACTCAAATTGTGTATAACTAAAACCTTTGCATAGGGGTCCTTCACAATGAGCTCATTTCTTGTCCTGTCCTGTAAAGGGCTTCCTACCCATATTGTATTGGGTCTTCCCTGGTTGGTTGTGCACAATCCTGTTGATTGGCAGTCTTAAGAGATAGGTAGGTGGAGTGATTGCCGTAAAAATAATTGCCTGAATACTTTTCTCTCTCCACCAAAACTTTAAAAAATTTTCTATCTGGGTTTGAGGATGTGTTCTCAAAAATGGGTTGTTAGGAAATGCCCCCAATCATGCTTATGATTGCCCCGTTAATTTACTTGCTGGGGCAAAACTACCCAAAACCAGATTATACAATCTCCCTGGCCTTAAAAGACAAACTATGAATGATTACAGGGTTCTCTACCCTCTGTCCCAGTCTGTCACTGCTAATTACTGCATTGTATTTTTCACTAGTTCTGTATGTAACCCTTTCTCATGTACACCACCATGCAATCAATGGTGCTCTATAAAAAAAAGTATAATAATAATTTATGAAAGCCTTGCTAAGGTAAATATTAGACCCACCTCTGCTATTGTTGTGACAGGGTTCTTCTTTGTTAAGAAGAAAGATGGGGGTCTGCATCCTTGTTTAGATTTTTGTGCATTAAATCAGTATCCCATCCAAGACCCTTATTCCTTTCCTCTCATTCCTGATGTAATTAATCAAATTGTAGGTGCTAAATGGCTTTTCAAGTTAGATTTTAGGGGGACTCATAATCTGAATGGAATCAGAGAGGGGGATGATTTGAAAATGGCCTTTAAAACTCCTTAAGAGCTTTATGAAAAAAAGTGAGACTCCTGTTCATTATTTACTGTTACTGTTATTATTATTTATTTTCAAAAATGTTTCCTCAGTCCAGGAGTACTGAATTTTACTAGGGGGGAATGTGGCACCCCAGAATCCAGTTGCCACAATGGCATTGCCTCCTTCGGGGAATGATGAAATGCTTGGAAGCAAGGAGGAGTATCCACACCAGGTAAGCCCACAGCATACAACACTTTAGAGAGAAAAAACTGCAACACTCATTCTACCTCATTCTATCATTGTGCACAGGTGCGAAGCCAAACAACAATTGTAGCACTAAAAAAGAGAAGCTGTACTCTGCTCTGACCATAAAAATAAACAAAATTATTTCAGTTAAGCAAAAATATAAAAATTGGGACACTTAGCTTTAAAAATATGGCCATATCATTAAACCGCCGAGTAGCCACGTCGAGCCGTTTCTCTTGGACTGGGTCCCTAACCTTCAATTTATGCCTCTACCTGAGTTAAAACCTCCATTAGTATGGGAAAATTAGAAAAAGTGACAACAGAGAACAATCGCATCATGGGCCAACAGGGCGGGGGAAGGGTGCGCAGCAATGGGCGTGAACCCACATTATATACTAGAGAGTAAAAACCTGAAACACTCATTCTTTCAGAGAAGGGGGAGCTCTGAAACCCGAGTTCAGGGGAGGTCCCCTATAAACTCTGGCCTGGAGACAGGGTTAGGTAGTTCAATTCCTAGGAGGACTGTGAAGACGACCTGTGGACTGGAGCGGTGCTGAGCTCATCCTAGGTTGAGTCGAGAGTAAAAGAACAGCAAGCTTGAGAGACCCATAGGAGAAGGTCTGAGGAAGGGGAGAAGCAGGCCTGGGGAGTGGAGCCAGCTATCGGGGTCACCCCAGGGCAAAGCGCCAGAAGCAGACACCGGAGTCCGAGGTTGTGGCTGTATTCTAGGCCCAGCAGCCAAAACTGGAGGGCCGGAGATTCCAAGTCTCCCAGCCACAACAAAGCCCAGGAGGCAAAGCAGCATTAGAGAGCTCAGGGACAGTATCCTGAGGAGTGGTGCCCGGGAAGGGCTTAAACTGCCTGTCATACTGGTGACTTAAGAGCAGGAAAAGAGGGTCACAGCTGAGCTACAGGCAGGACCAGCAAGGAGTAGTGCAACACGGAGGCCTCGAAACTCACCGGGTGAGGAGATCCTCAACTTGCTTCCAGGCCACCCGAATTTCCAACATCACCTGTGGACAGTGCCTTGGTCTGAACCTGCTACCACCAGTAAAGGTAAAGGAGACTACACACTGTGTCAGTCGGTTATTCCGCGCCCTCAGTCCTGCACCCCCAATGGCCTACCACCGCCATAGACTTTACCGGTTGCCCTGGGGAGCTGCTCCACCCATGGGGAGCAAAGTCACCATAGCTGCAATCCCATCATCCCCAGTGGTCCCGCATGGCAGCAATGGCCATTAATAGCCGAATACCACGGGTGGCGTCACAACATTTACCCCCAAAATTCTAATCTCCAAACTTTTCTTGACACCGCCAAGGTCACAGAGCGGGGTCTCGACCCCCATGACTCCCCAACAGAACTGTTGCCCGGTTCTGAGTACCCTACAGCCCTGAGGGGCGTGTCATAAGGGGATCTTGAGACTATTACATTCCATACTGAACTGTTCTGTAATCCTCATTTCAGTAAAACAAAGTTGTTTATTCCTGCCTCTCAGTTTGTGACTCACTGGATCTTCTTAGGACCTCCGATCATTGCACTGCTGCTGCTTATTTTTCCTAGTAGATATAAACCTACAAAGCATTTTTTCAGATCTGCAGTATGTCAGCTCTTGCATTTTTATTTTTGCATTCTTCTTTTTTCATTCTGCTTTGTGACATGATTGCTATTTCAAGCCTAGACCCCTGTCACATTGGATGGTATATCGGGGGCAGGATGGTAGTGTGACCACTCCCCCTGCAATGCCTCCTCCTTATACAGAAGTGTGAGGGGGCTGCAATATAGGATGTTCCTGCAACTCCCAGCATCCACGCCCCCAATACACCTCCTGCTTTCTGCTCCTGCATGAAGCTGACATGCTGATATTCTTTGTCCCATGAGGAGGAAGGGGTCAGAGCTGAAAAGTAGGTATGATTTTATCAATTTATAAGAGATGTATAGATCCTTCAACTGCAGTGTACAGCTTGCTTCATCATGTAACAGTGCAGGAACTGTACTAAAACGGTTTCTCTCCCCACAGTTCTCCTTTACATATTTGGTGGGTTTTTACCTCAGTATTTATAAGCCAAAACCAGTGGTGGAACAATCAGAGGAAAAGTATAACAAACACGTCACCACTTCTGGATTTATCACACACTCCTTGTTTTGGCTACAAATACTGAGGTAAAAAAAAAAAAGCTCACCAAATACTCAATGTGTGAATGTGGCTGTGAAGCACAAAGGGCTGGGGTACCCAGCAGGTGGGACAGTGGTCAGGATCAGGGTTTCCAGCCAGTAATTGTTGGCACTGCAGGTAATCCTCAGGTGATAGGTGTTATGGCAGTGAGATGTTTAACCCTTTTCAACCAGGGCTGGCTTCTGAGGGATACGGAGGTTCGGAGTAGTTGTGGGTGGGATGGTGCAGGAAGAAAGGAGGCACACAAGACAGTCTCTGAGTTCTGTAGCTTTACTGTAGCTGTTGCACAGATCCAGGGTACAAGCACCACCAGGATCGTAGTTCAGCCAGTCTGGAAAGAAAGGAAGTCCGCTTTACTAAATGAGGTATAGTGGCCTTCCTCCTGACTTGTTTCTGTGGTTTCTAGGTGCATTGGAGTTCCCCTATACTTCCTCTAGATGCAGAGGATAACCTCCAGCCAGGCAGGCAACGCGGACCCTGTGAGCAGCTGTATCTCCTAACAGCTCTCTGGCACTCTATATTGCTGTTCCTCAGAAAGTCCCACTGGAGTGGCTACTGGGCATAAAGTCCTGCAATCTCCAGATTCTCTTACCAGGTACTGGAGACCTGGCAACCTAGGACCTGGTGCCCTGACTGCAGCTGGTCCTCCTGTCGGCCACCCAGCCTGACAAAGACTGACTTCTCCACTTGCCTACCTCTACCCTCCCTATCCTAACTCCCCGCTCAAACCAGAAGCAGAGTCTGCCCAAATAGGGTCTCTTCTGCCCTCCACTTACTAGCTGAAGTTCATCAGAAAGTGTTAGATGCTTCGGGTTTCCAGCTTAATGTGCCTCAATTCTCCTGAGACATGACATGATGTACGTGAAATATTATTTGTGGCAGCCAGACTGCAGGGACACCGCTTGGCCTTCATCGTTGGAGCAGCCTGCGTTGTATGCGTCTCTGATGCTCTCATAATCACAGGTTGTTCTAATTTATTTGTGAGAACAACTGCCTGAATATGACATTTTATAATGTCTTATGTAGGGAAAGGGTTTTTCAGAAACAAACAAATAAGTTATGCAAGGTTGGTACCGCTGTGGATGCAACCAACCCACAGAGTCATTTCTACCACATAATGAACACTATATAACAAAGGACAGATAACAGTGGAAGAATTGCAGGGGTTCTTACTATTTCAGAGAACCTGAGGTTTTCTTATAGTTTTCCAGTACAGTCATGGCCAAAAGTTTTGAGAATGATACAAATATTAATTTTAACAAAGTCTACTGCTTCAGTTTTTCTAATGGCAATTTGCATATACTCCAGAATGTCATAAAGAGTGATCAGCTTAACAGCAAATACTTGCTAAGTCAATATTTGCTAGAAAATGAACTTTAACCCCCAAAACACATTTCAACATCATTGCAGTCCTGCCTTAAAAGGAGCAGCTAACATCGTTTTAGTGATTGTTCCATTAACACAGGTGTGGGTGTTGATGAGGACAGGGCTGGCGAACAATCAGTCATGATTAAGTAAGAATGACACCACTGGACACTTTAAAAGGAGGCTGGTGCTTGGTATCATGGTTTCTCTTCAGTTAACCATGGTTATCTCTAAAGAAACACGTGCAGCCATCATTGCACTGCACAAAAATGGCGTAACAGGGAAGAGTATCGCAGCTACAAAGATTGCACCTCAGTCAACAATCTATCGCATCATCAAGAACTTCAAGGAGAGAGCTTCCATTGTTGTCAAAAAGGCTCCAGGGCGCCCAAGAAAGACCAGCAAGCGCCAGGACCGTATCTTAAAACTGTTTCAGCTGCGGGATCGGACTACCAGCAGTGCCGAGCTTGCTCAGGAATGGCAACAGGCTGGTGTGAGTGCTTCTGCACACACTGTGAGGCAGAGACTCTTTGAGCAAGGCCTGGTTTCAAGGAAGGCAGCAAAGAAGCCACTTCTCTCCAGAAAAAAACATCAGGGACCGACTGATATTCTGCAAAAGGTACAGGGAGTGGACTGCTGAGGACTGGGGTAAAGTCATTTTCTCTGATGAATCCCATTTTCGATTGTTTGGGACATCTGGAAAACAGCTTATTCGGAGAAGAAGAGGTGAGTGCTACCACCAGTCTTGTCTCATGCCAACTGTAAAGCATCCTGAAACCATTCATGTGTGGGGTTGCTTCTCAGCCAAGGGAATCGGCTCACTCACAGTCTTGCCTAAAAACACAGCCATGAATAAAGAATGGTACCAGAATGTCCTCCAAGAGCAACTTCTCCCAACCGTCCAAGAGCAGTTTGGCGCCCAACAATGCCTTTTCCAGCATGATGGAGCACCTTGCCATAAAGCAAAGGTGATAACTAAATGGCTCAGGGAACAAAACATAGAGATTTTGGGTCCATGGCTTGGAAACTCCCCAGATCTTAATCCCATTGAGAACTTGTGGTCAATCAACAAGAGACGGGTGGACAAACAAAAATCAACAAATTCTGGCAAAATGCAAGCATTGATTATGCAAGAATGGACTGCTATCAGTCAAGATTTGGTCCAGAAGTTGATTGAGAGCATGCCAGGGAGAATTGCAGAGGTCCTGAAGAAGAAGGGTCAACACTGCAAATATTGACTTGCTGCATTAACTCATTCTAACTGTCAATATAACCTTTTGGTACTCATAATATGATTGCAATTATATTTCTGTATGTGATATAAACATCAGACAAACACAAATAAAAACCAAGGGCAGCAGATCATGTGAAAATATCATTTTGGTGTCATTCTCAAAACTTTTGGCTATGACTGTACATTCACAGTAAAGTTAATGGAGTCATCTATTATATAATCGCGAATCGCAAAAGCGCCCCTCTCGGCGCTACTTCCGGCGTGGTCATGTGGATACGCGCGAAGCATTGGCCGCGAAGCGGCCATTGCGAGCCGTTTTAACTCGACTCGCAATGGCCGCCAATGCCGCCTCTGCTCCCCGCTACCCACAGACCACCTCCGACTATGGAGCTGCCCCCTGTGCCTCCCCCCCAGCCCCCATGCACAGCCCAGCAACGCTCCCCAGACCCGCACCGCCCTCCAGCACCGCACACCCCCAATGCCGCACACACCCCCCCTCACTGCCCGCACACCTCCGCCAGCCCCCATCCACAGTCTAGCACAGCCCACCCCGCAATGTCCGCACAGCACCCCCCCAATGTCCGCACAGCACCCCCCCCAATGTCCGCACAGCCCCTCCCCCCCAATGTCCGCACAGCCCCTCCCCCCAATGTCCGCACAGCCCCTCCCCCCCAATGTCCGCACAGCCCCTCCCCCCCAATGTCCCCCTCACTGCCCGCACACCTCCGCCGCCAGACCCCATCCACAGTCTAGCACAGCCCCCCCGCAATGTCCGCACAGCACCCCCCCAATGTCCGCACAGCCCCTCCCCCCCAATGTCCGCACAGCCCCTCCCCCCCAATGTCCGCACAGACCCCCCCCCAATGTCCGCACGGCCCCTCCCCCCCAATGTCCGCACGGCCCCTCCCCCCCAATGTCCGTACGGCCCCTCCCCCCCAATGTCCGCACAGCCCCACCCAAATGTCCGCACAGCCCCCCGCCAATGTCCGCACAGCCCCCCCCGCCAATGTCCGCACAGCCCCCCCGCCAATGTCCGCACAGCCCCCCCGCCAATGTCCGCACAGCCCCTCCCCCCAATGTCCGCACAGCCCCCCCCGCCAATGTCCGCACAGCCCCCCCCCGCCAATGTCCGCACGACCCCCCCCAATCTCCGCACAGCCCCCCCCAATGTCTGCACAGCCCCTCCCCCTCAATGTCCGCACAGCCCCCCCCGCCAATGTCCGCACAGCCCCCCCCGCCGCCAATGTCCGCACAGCCCCCCCCGCCAATGTCCGCACAGCCACCACCCCAATGTCCGCACAGCCCCCCCCCAATGTCCGCACAGCCCCCCCCGCCAATGTCCGCACAGCCCCCCCCCCGCCAATGTCTGCACAGCCCCGCCAATGTCCGCACAGCCCCCCCCGCCAATGTCCGCACAGCCCCCCCGCCAATGTCCGCACAGCCCCCCCCCGCCAATGTCCGCACAGCCCCCCCCGCCAATGTCCGCACAGCCCCCACCCGCCAATGTCCGCACAGCCCCCCCCAAAATGTCCGCACAGCCCCCCCCCAAAATGTCCGCACAGCTTCCCCCCACCCGACGCCGTAGATCACTTACCTGTCTTCATGACATCTGCTTCCTCAGGTCCACGTACACTCCTCCCTCCGGCCCAGACATCCTCTTACTTCAGCTCGGCTACCGACTCTTCCATCCGCCGCTCTTCTCTCTTCCTCCACCGAGCTCCAGCTCGCAGTCTCCATTCTGCTCCGCTGAAAGGCCTCATTGACTTACATCGCGGATAATCCTGGACGCTGATTGGTTGCTTTTTATCCGCCATGTATCTCTATGAGGGGTTGGAGCGGACCTGAAGGAGAACTGTGTCTGCTCAATTAAAATAAGAAATAATTAATTAATTTAATAATAAAAAAAATAATAAAAAAATATTTAAAAAATAAATAAAAAATAATAAAAAAATAAATAAAAAATAATAATAAAAAAAATATGCTAATAATATGAGCCCTTTGAGCGGACCTGAAGGAGAACTGTGTCTCAGGGTCAGGCTCACTTAAAATAACAAATAATAAATTAATTTAATAATAAAAAAATTAATAAAAAAATATTTAAAAAATAATAAAAAAATAATTAAAAAATAATAAAAAATATAATAAAAAATAATAACAAAAAATAAAATAATATGCTAAGAATATGAGCCCTTTGAGCGGACCTGAAGGAGAACTGTGTCTCAGGCTCAGGCTAACTTAAAATAACAAATAATAAATTAATTTAATAATAAAAAAATTAAATCAAAAATTTTTTACAAAATAATAAAAAAATAATAAAAAAATAAATAAAAAATAATAATAAAAAATAAAATAATATGCTAAGAATATGAGCCCTTTGAGCGGACCTGAAGGAGAACTGTGTCTCAGGCTCAGGCTCACTTAAAATAACAAATAATAAATTAATTTTATAATAAAAAAAATAATAAAAAAATAATTAAAAAATAAATAAAAAATTATACATAATAACATAAAAAATAAGAATAAAACAAAAAAAATGCTAATAATAATGATAGTACTGCTAATAATAATGCTATTAATGCTAATAATTATGCTATTAATGCTAATAATTATGCTATTAATGCTAATATTTATGTTATTAATGCTAATAATTATGCTATTAATGCTAATAATTATGGTATTAATGGTAATAATAATGCTATTAATGCAAATAATATTGCTACCGTGTTTCCCCGATAGTAAGACCCCCCGAAAGTAAGACAGGGTGGGGGGGACGGGGGGGTCTGCTAATGTAAGACCCCCCCGAATGTAAGGCAGGGTAGGGGGGAGGGGGGGTCTTACTATCAGGGAAACACGGGGGGGGAGGGGTACACACATGCATACACACACACACACATCCATACATCACACACACACACACACACACACACACACCCATACACACACATCCATACCACACACACCCATACCGCTGCACTGCCGGTACTTACCGGCACAGCTGTTCGGTGTCCCCGTCCCTGGTGTCCCCGGTGCTCCCGGCGTTCCTCAGTGTGGTGCAGCCTCATAACGATGTCATCCGGGCTGCCGAGCATATCCCGTTCATAGCCCGTCCATTCACAGCCCCCCGGCCCTCTCTCTCTAATCACGGAGCTTCCGGAAGCTCCGGTATCCAGGCAACAGCAGCATGACAACGTCTGGCCAATCAGAGGCCAGAGCGTCATCGCAGCGGCTATGCTGATTGGCTCAGAGCGCTGAGCCAATCAGCATAGGCGCTCCGAGACGTTTTGGCCCGACGTCATCACGCTCTGCTGTTGCCTGGATACCGGAGCTTCCGGAAGCTCCGTGATTACAGAGAGAGGGCCGGGGGGCTGTGAATGGACGGGCTATGAACGGGATATGCCCGGCAGCCCGGATGACATAGTTATGAGGCTGCACCACACAGAGGAACGCCGGGAGCACCGGGGACACCAGGGACAGGGACACCAAACAGCTGTGCCGGTAAGTACCGGCAGCGCAGCTGTATGGGGAGGGGGGGTATGTGTGATGTGTGTGTGTGTGTGCGTGCAGTGTGAATGGATGGATGGATCTGTGTATGTATGGATCTATGGATGTGTGTGTGTGTGTGTGTGTGTGTGTGTGTGTGTGCGCAGTGTGGATGGATGGGTGATGGCTGGGGCCGCCAATGTAAGGCCCCCCCCGAAAGTAAGACAGGGGGCCACTTTTGGCCCCAAAAAGAATGTAAGACAGGGTCTTACTTTCGGGGAAACACGGTATTAATTCTATTATTAATGCTATTAATGCTAATAATTATGCTATTAATGCTCATATTTATGCTATTAATGGTAATAATAATGCTATTAATGCAAATAATATTGCTATTAATTCTATTATTAATGCTATTAATGCTAATAATTATGCCATTAATTGTAATCATAATGGTATTAATGCAAATAATATTGCTATTAATACTATTATTAATGCTATTACTGCTAATAATAATGCTATTAATGCTAATAATTATGCTATTAATGCTAATAATAATGCTATTAATGCTAATAATAATGCTATTAATGCTAATAATTATTCTATTAATGCTAATAATTATGCTATTAATGGTAATAATTATGCTATTAATGGTAATAATAATGCTATTAATGCAAATAATATTGCTATTAATGCTATTATTAATGCTATTAATGCTAATAATTATTATATTAATGCTAATAATTATGCTATTAATGGTAATAATAATGCTATTAATGCAAATGATATTGCTATTAATGCTATTATTAATGCTATTAATGCTAATAATTATGCTATTAATGCTAATAATTATGCTATTAATGGTAATAATAATGCTATTAATGCAAATAATGTTGCTATTAATGCTATTATTATTGCTATTAATGCTAATAATTATGCTATTAATGGTAATAATTATGCTATTAATGGTAATAATAATGCTATTAATGCAAATAATATTGCTATTAATGCTATTATTAATGCTATTAATGGTAATAATAATGCTGTTAATGCAAATAATAATTGCTATTAATGCTTATTATTAATGCTATTAATGCTAATAATTATGCTATTAATGCGAATATTTATGCTATTAATGGTAATAATAATGCTATTAATGCAAATAATATTGCTATTAATGCTTATTATTAATGCTATTAATGCTAATAATTATGCTATTAATGCTATTATTAATGCTATTAATGCTAATTATTCTATTAATGCTAATATTTATGCTATTAATGCTAATAATTATGCTATTAATGGTAATAATAATTGTATTAATGCAAATATATATTGCTATTAATTCTATTATTAATGCTATTAATGCTAATAATTATGCTATTAATGGTAATATAATGCTATTAATGCAAATAATGTTGCTATTAATGCTATTATTAATGCTATTAATGCTAATAATTATGCTATTAATGCTAATAATTATGCTATTAATGGTAATAATAATGCTATTAATGCAAATAATGTTGCTATTAATGCTATTATTAATGCTAATAATTATGCTATTAATGCTAATAATTATGCTATTAATGGTAATAATAATGCTATTAATGGTAATAATAATGCTATCAATGCAAATAATGTTGCTATTAATGCTATTATTAATGCTATTAATGCTAATAATTATGCTATTAATGCTAATATTAATGCTAATTATGCTAATAATAATCATATTAACGCTATTAATAATGCTATTAAGGCTAATAATCATGCTATTTATGCTATTCAAAATGTTATTAATGCTAATAATATTGCTATTAATGCTCTTTATGCTAATAGTAATGCTATTAATGCAATTATTTATGCTATTCTATTATTTATGCTATTAATGCTATTATTAATGCTATTAATGCTAATAATTATGCTATTAATGCTAATATTTATGCTAATAATGCTAATAATTATGCTATTAATGGTAATAATAATGCTATTAATGCAAATAATATTGCTATTAATGCTATTATTAATGCTATTAATGCTAATAATTATGCTATTAATGGTAATAATAATGCTATTAATGCAAATAATGTTGCTATTAATGCTATTATTAATGCTATTAATGCTAATAATTATGCTATTAATGGTAATAATAATGCTATTAATGCAAATAATATTGCTATTAATGCTATTATTAATGCTATTAATGCTAATAATTATGCTATTAATGGTAATATTAATGCTATTAATGCAAATAATATTGCTATTAATGCTATTATTAATGCTATTAATGCTAATAATTATGCTATTAATGCTAATATTTATGCTATTAATGCTAATAATTATGCTATTAATGGTAATAATAATGCTATTAATGCAAATAATATTGCTATTAATGCTATTATTGATGCTATTAATGCTAATAATTATGCTATTAATGCTAATAATTATGCTATTAATGGTAATAATAATGCTATTAATGCAAATAATGCTATTAATGCTATTATTAATGCTATTAATGCTAATAATTATGCTATTAATGCTAATAATTATGTTATTAATGGTAATAATGGTATTAATGCAAATAATATTGCTCTTAATGCTATTATTAATGCTATTAATGCTAATAATTATGCTATTAATGCTAATAATTATGCTATTAATGGTAATAATAATGCTATTACTGCAAATAATATTGCTATTAATACTATTATTAATGCTATTAATGCTAATAATTATGCTATTAATGCTAATATTAATGCTAATTATGCTAATAATAATCATATTAACGCTATTAATAATGCTATTAAGGCTAATAATCATGCTATTTATGCTATTCAAAATGCTATTAATGCTAATATTATTGCTATTAATGCTCTTTATGCTAATAGTAATGCTATTAATGCAATTATTTATGCTATTCTATTATTTATGCTATTAATGCTATTAATAATGCTATTAATGCTATTAATAATGTTATTCATGCTATTAATAATACTATTAATGCTATTAATGCTAATATTAATGCTATTAATTGTATTATTAATGCTATTAATGCTATTAAGAATGCTATTAATGCTAATAATAATGCTATTACTGCTAATAATAATGCTATTAATGCTAATAATTATGCTATTAATGCTAATATTAATGCTAATAATGCTAATAATAATCCTATTAACGCTATTAATAGTAATGCTAATAATGTGATTAGTTATGCTATTAATTCTATTATTTATGCTATTAATGCTATTAATAATGTTATTCATGCTATTAATAATACTATTAATGCTATTAATGCTAATAGTAATGCTATTAATTGTATTATTAATGCTATTAATGCTAATAATAATAATGCTATTAATGCTAATAATTATGTTATTAATGCTAATATTAATGCTAATAATGCTAATAATAATCATATTAACGCTATTAATAATGCTATTAAGGCTAATAATCATGCTATTTATGCTATTCAAAATTCTATTAATGCTAATAATATTGCTATTAATGCTCTTTATGCTAATACTCATGCTATTAATGCGATTATTTATGCTATTAATTCTATTACTTAGGCTATTAATGCTATTAATAATGGTATTAATGTTATTAATAATGCTATTAATGCTATTCATGCTAATATTAATGCTATTAATTCTAATAATCATGCTATTAATCCTATTAATAATGCTATTAATGCTATTTTTAATTCTATTAATGCTATTAATAATTTTATTAATGCTAATAATGCTATTACTCCTCATAATAATGCTATTAACGCTATTATTAATGCTATTTATGGTAATAATGCTATTAATACTAATAACAATACTATTATTAGTACTATTATTGCTGTTAATAATGCTATTAATGCTAATAATAATGCTGTTAATGCTAATAATTATGCTATTAATGGTAATAATAATGCTATTAATGCAAATAATATTGCCACGTTCTAGAATCCCGATGCATTTGCATCGGGCTCACAGCTAGTTTAGAAATATAAGCCCTCAAAGTGATGGGTCACTGAAGAAAAAAGGTATGACTGGTAGAAAAAAAACAGGAAAAAACGGCACATTGGCTGAGGGGGGAAGGGGTTAAAATAAGCAGAGATCCAGTTCTCAGTGTAGAGAAAAGGAAGATTTAGGCAGCACCTGGTGTCAGCAGCCTTGGGGGTGTGGCTAGGCACTGAGTACATGCCCCCAATGCACCTCCAGGCTAATTTGCATATGTCTTTAAAGACTGAAATCTCAGTGATAGTGAGGGATCTTTTTTTTGTGCTGGTGACGCTCCCACCAGGGCCATGAGGTACTTGGAACCGGGTGGTAGTTCTGCTGGGGGAGTCACGGGGGTCGATACCCGGCTCCATGGCCCTGGGCGGTCAATAAGAGACAGTTTTTTAAGAATAAATGTGACACTACCTGTGGTGTGCGGCTATGGGTAGCCGCCACTGTTGCAGAATCTCTGGGGACGATGGACAGGCAGCTGGGCTGGTGTGGTTCCCCACAGGTGGAGCAGGGTCCCCAGGGCAGTTATAAACAGTTTTTGTAAGGGATGGTGGACGTTGGGGTGCAGGAAAGAGGCGTGGGAATAACTGGAGGCCACAGCGCTGAACATTTTCTTTACCTTTACTGGTGAGTTGCAGATATCTACTCCGGTGCCCCGGACTGTGTTACTGTGGACCCGGGCACCCTGGAAGCAATCAGGAAATCCACCTAGCCAGGTGGGTTGGAGGCCTCCCTTCTGTGCTGTGTGATTTGGACCTCGCTGCATGAAGCTGTGCCATGGCCTTCTTCCTGCTCGTAGTCTGTACCTGAAAAACTGAATGCAAAAAATCCGCACAAAAATCACACAAAGGCATTCTGTTGTAATAGAAAAATCCTGGTTAGCAGCAAGTGCTGTCAAAAAAAGTGTAAAAAAACATAGCTTTTGGCTTATACGTTTTTTGCAAAAAAAGTACATTAAGCTGCTTCACCGTCGGCAAGGTCGCCCTTATAGAAGCAGTCCCTAGCTGATGTATGTATTTAAAACCTGCTTATGTGTGTGCATACCTTTAAACAGGACTCAATCAGGACTTCATATAGTATGGGTTTGCCTGTGGCGACAGCTTATATGTGTATAGCTCACAGGGAGGGGCAGAGACCTTCCCCTCCTGCAGGGCAGGAGAAGTACAAGGAGCAGACAAAAATGAGCCATGCACATGATGAACGCGTCAGCATAATGGCATCCATTCACCACCTAACTTAACTGAAAAAACTGAATGGAAAATATCTGCACAAAAATCACACAAAGGCACTCTGTCGTAATAGAAAAATCCTGGTTAGCAGCAAGTGCTGTCAATAAAAGTGTCAAAAAAACTTTTTTTGCAAAAAACATATAAACCAAAAGCCCTGTTTTATGACACTTTTTTTTGACAGTTCTTGCTGCTAACCAGGATTTCTCTATTACAACAGAGTGCCTTTGTGTGATTCTTGTGCAGATTTTTGCATTCAGTTTCTCAGTTAAGTTAGGTGGTGAATCGACGCCGTTATGCTGACGCGTTCATAATGTGCATGGCTTATTTTTGTCTGCTCCTTGTACTTCTCCTGCCCTGCAGGAGGGGGAGGTCTCCACCCCTCTTTGTGAGCTATGCACATATAAGCTGTCTCCACAGGCAAATCCATACTATATGAAGTCCTGACTGATTCCTGTTTAAAGATATGTACACATATGGAGCCCACTGGGACGGGGTACTCGGTACCGGACCGGGGTAGCACTGGGGGTGACAGTGGCCTTGGTTAGGACCGTGTCCCGAGTTCACAAGTAGATGGGGTATATTTACAGGGATGAAGTCGTGACACCACCCACGAGTTGTGGTCAGGATGACCACCGCTGCTGCAGAACCTCCGGGGATGATGTTTGGCAGCCAGTGATGTAACGGCTCTCCGCGGGCAGAGCCTGGTTCCCCGGGGCAGTGATGGTAAAAGTCTCTAGATGATGCAGAGTAGGGATAGAAGTAAAGATTATAGTAGCTTGTGAGGGAAAGTAGGGCTTGAGTGCAAGGATCACACAGACTCACGGTTTTGTGGTTTTCCACTTCTTTACTGTAGTTGTTGTTCAGCAAGTACTGTCCACAGAGTCTGTATCAGGGCCGGGTTGCTCCCACCCTGACCGGGTCCTTGGCTTCCCACTCCTGCGCTGTGTGTATGGCCCTGCTGCCGCTTTAGCTAGGCTGCTGGCCGGGTTCTCCTCACAGGTACCCCCTTGCTAGGCAACTTGAGTCTTAACCATGTGCTTCTGACCCCGCCATGTTGCTTCGCTGTGGTACAGTGCAGATCTATAACCTCCACTAGTCCGGTGTTTACTGTGCTGCTTGTGTCAGTCACAGTTTCGAATCCGGTATCCGGTCTTTGCGATCTGCAGGGTGAGTTATGGGGTAACTCAGTCTCCCAGACGTGTTCCTTTGTTCCTACTGACTCCTTCCCTCAGACCCTGACTAGGCCTGGAATTGAGTAGCGGACCGTGGTGAAGCCTAAGGACAGCTCCTTTACACCACAGTCCTTCTTCCTCAGTTCTCCTAGGAACTGAACTACTCACTTTCTCTCTACACCAGAATATATAGGGGAGCTGCTTTAGCTCCCCCTTCTGGCCTAGAGGAGCTAGTGTAGTGTTCAGTGTTGTGTGGGGGAGCTAACCCTTGGTGTTGTTACGGTGGCACATTAACCCCTGGGGTGCTACATTCCCCCTTAGTTAAGAACAGTACTCCGGGATTGTGGAAAACAAACAGTAAACATAACATATCAATTAATATTTACAAAGTCTTAAAAATAAAAGTACAAAAACCACTGATGCTCAAAAAGGAGTCCAAAGTTCAAAAATAGATTAGTCCTTCCAGGGGTTTAGTCTATTGCCTCCGGGGCTGGTAAATATATACAACAAAGTTTATACCACAACCAGTCCTATGGTAGGTATGGTCCGTGTTAAATAAAAATGAAGAAAAGAAGTTCATACAGGATAGTCTCTGTAGGTACTGGGCTTTAACTTTGCAAAACAATAAACACGTATGGGTGTCTCTGGTTTAAGAGCAGTAGGCTTCTAAGCCCTCGGGTCACCGCATAAGAGGCCAAGTTCTTACTCTCCGTGGCTGCCACCTAACACCATGCTACTCCCACCCTTTTCTGTACATTTACACCTTGCCGGGTTCTATTAAACTGTATAACAACATATTTACATTTCACATTTAATTTCACATCTCAATTTCTGTACCTAGCCGGCATCTGACCTTGGGTACTACGTTCTGTTGTGCCTAACACGGGTATACTGGATGTCTGTAGCATGTTGGTGCGGGTGGACATGTACCTGTTTGAAGTATCTGCTACTACTGAAGATGGAGATCTGACAGTAGGACTGGCAAGCTCACTGGGACCAGGAATCTGTTCTTCCTCTTCAGGCTCGACTTCCAGTTCGTCATGTCTTGGGACTTCTGGTAGTACGGGGTTCTGGTGTTGGTTCAACCATTGGAGGGAAAGCAATCATGGGAACTAAAACTGCTCCGTAGTAATTTGGCCATGTTTTGGGGAAATCTCCTAAGATGGTATGGAATACTTCATCTTCTTCCTTGACAGGTTGGACCTGTACGGGTACGGTTACTTCAGGTGTCTTCAGGGTTTCAGGACACGGTTTGAGATGGTCTCTGGACACAGTTGCTGACGTCCTTCCTTTGTCTTTGCTTAGACACATTTTGGCATTGTCTAAATTTGATGGTAAGACTGTATATGGGGTGGTTTCCCACTGATTATCCAATTTGTTGGTGTGTCTCTTTCTCTTGAGAACTTGCTCACCAGGTTGTAATGGAGTTGCTTGAGCACGTTGGTTAAGGTTCTCTCTTGTCTTGCTCTAGCTTGCTGAAGATTTTTCTCTACGCACTCTTGTACTTGGCAATATGCTGTTGACGTAGGGTATCCCAATTGGATTCTTCCACTTCGGCATCAGGTTTTAGAATTCCCATATCTAAATCAATTGGCAGCTTACCAGGTCTTGATCGCATAAGGTAGGCTGGGGTGCAGTTTGTAGAACTCACCGGGATATGGTTGTACAAGTGTACCAAATCGGGTAATTTCTCTGGCCATTGATTTCTCTCTGACTCTGGTAAGGTTTTTAACAGGTCAATCACAATATGGTTCATCTTTTCGCATAAGCCATTTGTTTGGGGATGATAGGCTGTCGTGCGGATCTTCTTACAGCCGTACATATTGCATAATTCCTGAAAGATCTCTGATTCGAAAGCTGGACCTTGATCTGCAAGGACTTGTTCGGGTAGCCATGAGGTCTGCAGAAATATGTCTGGAATGCTTTTGCAGCTGTCTTTGCTGTCAGGTCCTTGATGGGTACCACCACTAAGAAGCGGGAGTAATTGTCCACGATGGTTAAGGCATAGTCGTAGCCTGAACGGCTTGGTGACAACTTGACGTGATCTAACGCAACTAAGGGTACTGTCACACCTGGACATATCGCCGGCGATTTCACAGGCGACGCTGAGGCATGGACCTGTCGCCGGCGACATCGCCAATGCGTCGCCTAATGTAAATGGGCGAGGGCGACACGTCTGAGTGGTTGCCTGGTTTTAAATCAGAGCTCTGAAACCAGGCGACCATTCTTGGGTGATGTGTGCTGATCGCCCTGTGTAACATCTCATGAGCGATGTCAAAGGCGACAGCACACATCGCCTATACCATTCCGGTAGGCGTTTCAGGGCGTATTTACTAGTTTTGGCGGTCTGCGTGGATTGGTGGCAGCTCGTGCATTCCGATTGGTTGTCTTGTTCCTCAGCACCATATTTGATGCTGTGGTGTTATTACCCAGGAGCGTACATACTGTACAGTAGCGCATTGATGTCGCCTCTGTGTTTGCGGCTGTGTTCAAAAGTGCAGAGATGTGCCACAAATGTGTGTTAACAGAAACGCAATTGCCATTACATCCCAACTAATGTCTGCAAGAGCGCTGTAGTGGCTGCCTTCCTGTATTACATGACGCAAAAGCATACAGTGAATCCTGTGGCTTTTGCGGCACCTCTGGGCCCCCGTCAACATGTGACATCTCTCCCGTGCGTTCATTCACCAGAACGTTGTCAATCTTTTGGCGCCGCCTTCCTGCTGCTTTCCCTTCCCCTGCAGAATAGGAAAATGGCGGCACCCAGGCGAGCTGCAGTGTGGGGAGAGCCTGAGCTCCTCATTCTCATTGAGATATGTGACACCAGGGATTACTGGTGTCACCAGCACCACACCCATCCACGCCTCCACAAGCAGGCTGTCCTGCGGAGGGTGCAGAGGTGGCTGGAGAGGAGGTTGGGGGTTGTGCGCAGCTGTAAGCAGATCTGCAAGAAGATCGCAGATCTAAAATTCAAGACGCCTGGGCGCATCAACAGACTGCGTGCCAGGATTACTCAGATGAGTGGTGAGTAGCCTGACAACATACACATACCCTTCTGTTTAAAAAAAAATAACATATGAAGGCAAGCACATGCCACTGTACACCCCAACATATTTAGGGGCAATGTATGTGAGAGCTTCTTCATGACTCTGCAGTTGCAGGATCATCTTCCTGCAAGATCCACATACACCCTATTAGTCCCCTGTAACCTATAATATGTCTACTTTACATAGCCACATATTGTCATATGTTTACCCTACCCACATATGACATAATGTTGGCCTATCCTGGCCCTTCTTTCAATCGCACTCATCCTGACCTAATGAAGTTCAAACAGCACTGTTTATTAAGTACCCACATATCTGGCCATGTTGTTCTTGTGACAAAGTATGTTGTTGCCTCAACAGGTAGGGACAGAAGGCCAGAGCACCCCCCATCCCCCGCTGTAGGACCACCACAGAGCCAACCAGGCTCGCCGGCCGAACCGCCACCAGGAACGCCACCACTTCCACAAGGGCCCACATCACCCCACATTCCGAGATCATCTGGCTCAGAGGGGACCCAAGGGCTGCACCCACCCCACCCTTGGAAGGAGAGATATCAAGTGGTGCCAATTTGGCACAGTGGTCCCCTCAGGACCCCACAAACGGCCAAGATGGTGTGTGTAATGTCAATATTACTCATATATACTGTGCACTATATGTGTCTTTCTTGTTTTTTTCCCCTTAATTTGTATGTCGGGACCTTTGTTATGGCCTACACATATGCTGATCTGATTACAGATAATCCCAGCCAAGCGGTGGACTGGGCAATAAGCCCCTCACCATCCTCACCCCCCAAATGGTGGCTCCCCAGCCCCATGGTAAGTGCAAACAATTGTATGAACACACAACCAGCTATGTGTCCTAAACATGTAGCTGATGTTGATGTTCTGCATCCTCTGTAGGTGGCCCAATCCTCCAGGACCTGGAGGCGGCCCATGATGAAGCGGCTTTAAAACTCGCCCAATTATGCCACCTAATTGATGCATATAAACAGGCCCATCCCACCTCTGCCCCTCAAGATGCCCAGCCTCTTCTTCCTCATGTTTGATGCTTTTATACAAAATTTTACCCATGTTTCTGGGATTTTTGATACAGAAGTTTGGATTTTATGGACCATGTTGGTCATGTGTTTTATTAATAAAAATGTGTTTTAAACCATGGACTCTTGTTAAGTGTTTTTGTGCATGTATGTATATGTTTAATATTTGTTACCCCTGTAACGGGGTTTTACCCCATAGCATTATTATGTAAGAAAGATTGACACGATACCACAAGTACGTATTGGTGTCCTCAAAAGTGTTTATTTGTCCCCAGAAAGAGATGCATGTCCCAGTATATGGTGTACCACAAACGTATGGTGACACAATGTCAGATTTATAGGGGTACATAATCATTGGGGACATATGTACGGGACCCAGGGACAGGCCTTTGTGGTGACACTGTATGGTGCATGTGTGTAATATCCCCCATATACATGTGTTTCATTACACATATTCTGTACACACACATGGACAAGGAAATGTTAGGTGATCAATACATATGGGCCACATAACTGGAAACACACAAATATCTGTGCACACACATACTTTCAAGGCTCCAATATTATCCTGACCAAGAACGCAAGAGTGATTTTATTAGCCAACGCAGTGGCACAACACACATAACATAAAAGCGCTATGCAAATTCACTGTACAATTAATCGACAAGCGAGCGCCGTGTTTTGCCTTGTTGCCCACGCCAATGCGACTAGAAATAATCCGCGACACATCACACAAGAGTTGACTAAAGCACCGAGCTAATACGCACATGCATGTTACATGTAACGATGTGGCGCGCCGAACAAGGACACATTAATAATAATTGGTGTTTGTTTGCAACCAATCACACGTCTTCAAGGCGTCACACAACATAATGTTAACGCCTATCTCCGAGATGCGGCTCAAAATTACACCCACATCGCTAATGTTGTGGCTCTGTGTGACACGGAAGCGGCTTTGGGCGACGCTCAGGCAATTTCCGGTCAGGTTGTCGCCCGAGCGTCGCCTGAGTTGTCGCCCCGTGTAAATGGGCGTCGGCGACCTTGGGCGACACGCAAATATGTGCGCGCGCACGTGCATCGCCTGTGGAATCGCCGGCGATATGTCCAGGTGTGACGGTACCCTAACTCAAGTGGTTGCTTGGTTACTATGGACTGGAGTGGGGCTTTCTGTTGATCTTCTGAGGTTGCACGGGCCACATTTTCTACACCAATCTTCAATTGATTTTCTCATGCCAACCCAGTAGAATCTCTCTCTTAGGAGCACTTCCAACTTCTTCCATCCAAAATGACTTGCACCGTTGTGGTAGGCTTCTAAGACCATTTTGACGTCTCTGGTACGATTATCTGCCAGACTAATTCATGTGTTTTGCGGTTGGTATGCCTTCTGCAGAGCTTCCCTTGATATAGGAACAACTTGCTTCTCTCCTTCCAGAGGTATTGAGTCTCAGCTGGGGCGTTCTGGTTAGGGTACGCACCTTCTTGTGTAAGCAGTTCTTTCACTAGCTTCACAGCTGGATCGCTATCTTGGGTGTCAGCCCATCCATGGTGTGCTAACAGGTTGAGATTTGCCTCCTGTTGTCTTTGGTAGATGCCGGGTTGACACTTTTCTACCTTAGAACGGTGAAAGGCCGGTAGCTCAATTTCTTCCAGCTCCTCCGATTCCTCTTCCACGTCTTTCAGATGTGGCATCTGGGATAAGGCATCTGCGTTCCCGTTCTTGCGGCCTGCCCTATATTTGATGACAAAATTGTAGTTAGACAGCCGCGCTATCCATCGCTGCTCTAACGCACCTAATTTTGCGGAGTCCAGGTGGGTCAATGGGTTGTTATCTGTGTAGATGGTAAATTCTGCAGCTGCCAGGTAGTGCTTGAAACGCTCGGTTACAGCCCAAACTACTGCCAGTATTCTAATTTGAAGGAACTGTAATTCTCAGGGTTTCTTTCCATAGACCGGAGTTTCCTGTTTGCAAAGGCAATAACTTTCTCTTTGCCTCCTTGCTTCTATGACAGTACTGCTCCCAGTCCCACGTTGCTGGCATCCGTGTATAGAATGAATGGTGGATGGTAATCCGGATATGTCAGGACCTCTTCTCCTGTCAGCACACACTTCAGCTTGTTGAAGGAGTCTTCCCTTTCTTCACTCCACTGGAAAGGAGGATTACGGCTGGAAGACCTTTTTGACTGTCCTACCAGGATATCTTGCAGGGAAGCTGCTAACTTCGTGAATCCTCTGATAAATCTTCTATAATAGCCTACCAGGCCCAGGAATTGCCTCACCTCTTTCACATTAGTGGGTCTTGGCCAATCCCTTATCACGGTGACTTTATCAGGATCGGTGCTACTCCCTCTGAACTCACGCCGTGTCCCAGGTACTGTACCTTTGGCTTGAGAAGGTGGCACTTAGATGGCTTGATTTTCATGCCGTATCCGGATAAGGCTTCAAACACTTCTGCCAGGTCTTGTAGATGTTGCTCATACGTCTTGGAGAAGACAATGACGTCATCCAGGTACAGAAGGACAGTTTCAAAGTTCTTATTTCCTAGGCAGCTCTCCATCAGGCGTTGGAAGGTACCGGGTGTGTTGTAGAGTCCAAACGGCATACAATTGAACTCACAGAGACCCATTGGCCTAGTAAACGCTGTCTTCTCCTTGTCAGCCTCCGCCACAGGAACTTGCCAGTACCCACTAGTCAGATCAAGGGTAGAAAAGTAGTTAGCAGATTTTAATGCAGCTAATGACTCCTCAATCCTAGGTAACGGGTATGTGTCCTTATGTGTGATGCAGTTGATCTGCCGGTAATCTACGCGCATTCTCATGGTCCCGTCTTTCTTTCTAACCAACACTAAAGGTGCTGCCCAGGGGCTACAACGGTCTCTTATTACCCCTGCAGTTTTCATCTCTTTGAGCATGTCTTTGGTGGTTTGGTAGTGAGCGGGTGGTAATGGTCTATACCTCTCTTTTATAGGCTGATGGTTACCTGTGGGTATAGTGTGCTCTACCCCTTTAATTTGCCCAAAGTCTAATGGGTGTTTGCTGAATATCTGCTCATATTCTTTTACTACCCGGTATACTCCATGCTTTTGATGGGGAGGTGTAGAACTGGTACCCACGTGTAGTTTTTGGCACCAATCCTCCAGCTTTTCCCCTGAGCCATTGTCATCCGCCTGACTTGACGGGTTCAAGGGCTCGACGGCTGTGATGGCATTATTGTCAATTATAAATAATTTATCCATGGTAGCATACTTTAGTACTGTGACCTCATCTTCCCCACAATTTAGAAGGCGTAATGGCACTCTTCCCGGTGTACCTCAACCATTTCTCTGGCTGTCAGTATGGTAGGTCTACTGTCTGAGTACACGGGTTCTATCAGGGCTTGATAGTCTTGCCCCTTAATGCCTATTGCGTCTCTACACCAGACCAACATTTCAGTTTTGAGAGGGATTACAATGGGTATCGGATCACTTACTCGTACACTGCCGATTTCACCTCCTGATATTTCTACCTGTTGTTTCAACATCAGGGCTGTTATTTCCTTTTGCAGAAGTCTCTGTTTCCCAGCTCTGGCAGTCTCGGTGATCTGCTGTAAGACAGTAATTACCTCGGAAAAAACAATTTTCAATTACATTAATTCCTAGTAACATTACTGGTTCACGTTCTCGCCAGTCAACATCTACAATAATAATACCCTGGTTCTGCAATTCTACCTTCCCAATCTGAATGGTCATTTCTCTGAACCCAACTTGTGGTATTAGTTCACCATTGCTAGCCCATAAGTTCTCTGCAATGTCAGTTGGACCACTATTAATGTCTGAATTAGCCCAGTACCTTTTGTAGAGAACATGTGGAATCGATGTTATCTGGGACCCGGTATCCAACAAGGCACTGAATGGAATGCCATCTAAACAATAGGGATGACCGGACGTCCTCCCACGAACTTGTCATACCAGGCTGAAGGACCTTGAGAATTCACTCCTGAGGAGCGGCCCACCTTCCTAGGGGATCCTTGTTTAAAGCACATTCCCGGGTAAAGTGACCTGGCTCCTTGCAACGGCGGCAAATGGGCTGTCCATCCAGGTGATAGCGGTCGCTGGGTCGTCCTCTCGTCGCTTGATACTTCCTGGGCCTCATCCACGGGACATCCTCCTTGCTGGTCGCCAACTCGATATTGGGTGCAGGCTTGGATCCACGCAGCTCCTTGATGACTTTAGCCATGGAAACAACAGTGTCTGTCAGGGCATCTAGCTTTTGGTTGAGGGACTCATTAGAGATAGGCTCTCTGTGTACAGCAGCAGTCATTAACATGGCAGATGTCGCTGATACTTCTGGCTGCTGGGGTGCTGCTGCAAGGCCTTGAGTAAAGTTTATATCCCGGGGCTCCTCTATCTGCTGAAGACGGATGGCTCTATCTTTTAACTCGGCAAAAGTCATTCCAGAATTCTGGATGATCATCATACTCAACTGTCCTCTGTGAGAAGGGGATAGGAGGCCCTCTATAAACTGATCGATTAGCATTTTGTCAGCTCCCGGGCTAAGGCAGGTTCTGCTAGTTTAAGCGCTTTGAGCACTTCCTGTAAGTTTAAGGTATAGTCTCTTGCGCTCTCCTTAGGCTTTTGTTGGCACCCAAAGAACCTCATTTTAGCCCATGTATCAGCACTGGACTCAAATGCTGCTTTTAGTCCAGCCACAAGATGTTGTACAGTGCCCTTGTCTGTGTCCGGCCAGGACGCTACTTTCCGCTGGGCATTGCCAGTTAATTGTCCAATAATCATACCGACACGCTGGGTTTCAGTCAGGAGGTACATAACATAGTATGCTTGTATGTTAGTAATAAAGTCATTAAGTGTGTTAGGCTCTCCGGAATATTGTGGCAGCCACATTGCTCCTGTAGTGCATGGCATCAGGAGCAGCATGATGGGTGCTGCTCCTTGCGCCGCAGCACTGCCGGGTGCTCCTCTGTCATCCGATGCTGGAGCTCTGCCGGGTGCTCTGCCGCTGCTTGGCGCCGCTGCGTCTCCTGGTTGCGACATCCCGTGCCCCCTTAGTTAAGGTCCACCCTCCTGTCTTCCGCTTCTGTCCGGATGTCTCTTGAAGGTTCCGCGGTGCACCAAGGATTCTCTTCCCCTTCGGATGTCGTCAGCACCAGGGAGGAGGCTGACTTCGCGCCTCTGCAGGGTACCGCCCACGATGACACGCCCCCTTGCTTCCCGTGCGTTGCGTGCTTTGTAATGGCGACAGTTCCACAATGACACAGTTCACATAAATCACGGCACAAAGTTTACCGGGTACGGTAGCTCCTGTCCTTGACGCCAAGTTGTGGAGCCCACTGGGATGGGGTACTCGGTACCGGACCGGGGTAGCACTGGGGGTGACAGTGGCCTTGGTCCGGACCATGTCCCGGGCTCACAGAAGAAGAAGGGGTATATTTACAGGGATGAAGTCGTGACGTCACCCACGAGTTGTGGTCAGGGTGACCACCGCTGCTGCAGAACCTCGGGGATGATGTTTGGCAGCCGGTGATGTAATGGCTCTTCGCGGGCAGAGCCTGGTTCCCCGGGGCAGTGATGGTAAAAGTCTCTAGATGATGCAGAGTAGGGATAGAAGTAACGATGATAGTAGCTTGTAAGGGAAAGTAGGGCTTGAGTGCAGGAATCACACAGACTCACGGTTTTGTGGTTTTCCACTTCTTTACTGTAGTTGTTGTTCAGCAAGTACTGTCCACGGAGTCTGTATCAGGGCCGGGTTGCTCCCACTCTGACCGAGTCCTTGGCTTCCCACTCCTGCGCAGTATGTATGGCCCTGCTGCCGCTTTAGCTAGGCTGATGACGGTGCCTGGAGTGGCATTGAAACGTGTAGGTGGAAATAAAGAAGGAGGGTCTTTCACCTAAAGACTTGTGACTGATTATTTAAAGCAGCGCAGACTGTCTATACACCATCCCTGGATCTGACCGGGTCCTTGGCTTTCCACTCCTGCACTGTGTTTATGGCCCTGCTGCCGCTTTAGCTAGGCTGCTGTCCCTGGTTCTCCTCACAGGTACCCTCTTGCTAGGCAACTTGAGTCTTAACAGTGTGCTTCTGACCCCGCCGTGTTGCTTCGCTGTGGTACAGTGCAGATCTATAACCTCCACTAGTCCGGTGTTTACTGTGCTGCTTGTGTCAGTCACAGTTTCGGATGCGGTAATCGGTCTTTGCGCTCCTCCAGGGTGAGTTATGGGGTAACTCAGTCTCCCAGACGTGTTCCTTTGTTTCTACTGACTCCTTCCCTCAGACCCTGGCTAGGCCTGGAATTGAGTAGCGGACTGTAGAGAAGCCTAAGGCAGCTCCTTTACACCACAGTCCTTCTTCCTCAGTTCTCCCAGGAACTGAACTACTCACTTCCTCTCTACACCAGAATATATAGGGGAGCTGCTTTAGCTCCCCCTTCTGGCCTTGAGGTGGTAGTGTAGTGTTCAGTGTTGTGTGGGGGAGCTAACCCTTGGTGTTGTTATGGTGGCACATTAACCACTGGGATGCCACACACACATAAGCAGGTTTTAAATACATACATCAGCTAGGGACTGCTTCTATAAGGGCGACCTTGCCTTGAAGCAGCTTAATGTACTTTTTTTGCAAAAAACGTATAAACCAAAAGCCATGTTTTTTACCCATTTTTTGACAGCACTTGCTGCTAACAAGGATTTTTCTATTACAACAGAGTGCCTTTGTGTGATTTTTGTGCGGATTTTTTGCATTCAGTTTTTCAGTTAAGTTAGGTGGTGAATGGATGCCGTTATGCTGACGCATTCATCATGTGCATGGCTCATTTTTGTCTGCTCCTAGTCTGTACGTGTATAGCAGGCAGCGCCAACCCTGTTCCAGGGGTCACTCCTCAGTGGAGGCCTCGGGCTCTAGTATGCTACTGTGCTCCAGGTGTTAGGTAGGCCAGGGGACCTGGAATCCCTGCCTCTCCGGATTTCTGCTGCTGGGCAATTAGTACCCGAACGGCCTCGGACTACGATGTCCGGTTTATGGTGCTTTTCCCTGGGTCGAGCCTGGTCACGGCCTTGCTCCGCAGGTTCTCCTCTTCATCCTCCGGGGGGTTCTTTTCTGTCGTTGCCATGGGACATCCTCTGGACTGGAGGCCAGTTGAATCTTTGCCTGTTGGGGTGTAGCCCGCAGGGACTGCACGGTTCTGGATAGTGCAGCCACACCTTTGTGCAGCTCCCAGATATGGGCCCATAGATCTGCAGAGGGATCATTTTCTAGAGCAGAGGTCCCCAATGTCAGTCCTCGAGGGCCGAACCAGTGCAGGTTTTCAGGATTTCCTTACTATTGCACAGGGATTGGAATCATTGCCTGCTGTGCAATACTAAGGAGATCCTGAAAACCTGCACTGGTTCGGCCCTCGAGGACTGACATTGGGGACCTCTGTTCTAGAGTCTGTGTGTCAGCCCCCACGGGTGCTGAGGAACTGGGCACCGCCTCCTGGTGGTAGGTGTTAGCGGGGTGTCGGCTGGATACAGCACTGCTCAGGGTTGGCTCCCGCAGCACTCGGATGGCTTGGTCTGTAAGTTGCGCAAAGTCTAGGTCCGAGTTTTGCAGAGCCACAATGCGCAGCTGTGTCCGGCGAGCATCAGTCAGGAGCCCCTCAAATAGCTGTTCAGTCACCAATCTGTCCTTGTTTCTCACACTCTCAGGATCCACCTGTTTAATAGCCTGCAGCACCTCTTGCAGGTTTAGAGCATAGTCCTGTACACTGTCCTGCACTAATTGTATGCACCTATTAGGGTATGTGCACATCAGTCGTTTTGTGGGCTGTTTTTTAGCGTTTTCCGTCAGCGGTTTCCGCTGAGTTTTATGTTAATTTATGTTAATCCTAGCCACCGGTTGGATTAACATGCTAGTCAATGGCTTTTAGAAAACGCTGTGTACGTTAGAACGGTTTTTTTTCTTCTCCTTTCCACTTTTTTCACCGGTTTTCCACCGGTTTTTCCAAGATAGAGCAAGTGACTTGTTTTGAGCGTTTTTCCAGCGTATCTAGCTTACAAGTGCACCAAAAACCAGTCTGGAAAACGCTAAGAAAAACGCTGGGGAAATCGCCAAGAACACGCTGTACAAACGCTAATAAACCGATCGCAAATCGCTAACAAAACGAGGGACACTGCTGAGTTCAGAAAACTCAGTTTCTGCCATTCTCCACCGGTTTCCGGACGGTCTGCGGGCGGGTTTGTGTCGGCGGCGGCTGGGCGGGACCCGACAGGAAGCTCCGGAGCCGTCCACCGGCTTCCTGTCGGGTATGTGCGGCGGGAGACGGGCGGGTGACGGGCGGGTTAGCGCCGGCGGTGTTGCGGCGGCTGGAAGCAGCACATGATTCTGCTTGCAGCCGCTGCAGAACCGGCCGGATTATAGAACAAGCTCATTCTTTGCTAACCCGCTGGGAACCCAGCGGGTTAGCAACGGATGAGCATGTGTAAACCGCCGCTGTGTGCACAGCGGGTGTCAGTTTACATAGGTTTCTATGTTAATCCAAACGCCGGTTTGGATTAACATAAATTTACATGAAATTTATGTAAACCGACCGGCGGTTTACACTGCTAATCTGACCCTAACCCGGCCAGTGCGCACATACCCTAAGACTTCATTTTAACCTCCGCTGCAGTGTGGGTGGCAAAGGTCTCTTTCAGCCAGTCCACGATTTGTCTAACAGTTCTTTTGTCTGTGTCCAGCCAGGACTTCACCTCCTCCCGTGCTGCACTGGTCAGTTGCCCCACAAGGACGCTGACTTTTTGATCTTCAGTCAGGGGGCACACCTCGAACAAACTGTCCAGTCTCTTTTTAAAGTCGCTCAGGGTGTATGGCTCCCGAGTACTGAGGCAGCCGGGCCGTCAAGGGAACGCACGGACAAGGGCGTCACTGTGGCTGCGGCCGCTCCCGCTGCCGGGGTCCTCTCCTAGGTTGGGCATCTTCCTTCCCCCTAGTCAATCGCAGCCACTTTCTCCGTCTCGTTACCGTCACCAGCGGTGGCTCAGCAGGTGGGGTGGATTGCGTGTTCACGGGCTTCCGGGTCGGTGCTTCCTGCTGGCCGACACCAGAGCGCAGGGCAGGGTCTCTCCTTGCGCTCTCTCGGGCTCCACCCACAATGACCCGCTCCTTCCGCTTCCCGTGCGCCGCATGGTGCAGTAATGGCGACAGTGATACAGTTTAATAAAGTCTATGGCACACAGTACCCATCGGCAACGGACACGAAATCCTGTTTGTGACGCCAAGTACTGATGGGCCCCAGGACCATGGGGTACTCGGAACCGGGCTTGGTGTTTCCAGGGAGTCACAGGGGTCAAGACCCGGCTCTGTGACCCTGGGTTCAGCATCAAAGAGTTCTTAGGGAAATATATGAAGGATTAATCGTGACTCCACCTGTGGTTTGCGGCTATGAGTAGCCACCGCTGCTGCAGAACCTCTGGGGACAATGGATGGGCAACTGTGATGGAGTGACTCCCCACAGGTGGAGCGGGTCCCCAGGGCAGTGGATGTTTAAAGGGTTGTGAGGCAGCGACCCGGGAAACTCGCTTGCTGCATAATGACACCGAGACGTGCTTGTAATTTTTCAAATGGTTACCTGTTTATTTCTCACATACATATCATAACCCGGGTAGCACATTAAACATTGATCATAAGCACATCACATAATACATACATTACACTAGAATAGCACATCACAACATAATACATTACAATACATATAACATGGAACACCTACATTTACCATAACAATCTATCACCGGGACCTTATTGACCTAACCGTCAGTCCCAATGACGGATTCGACCGCCTATTACCTTGTGGATGCCTCATGCATGGCCCTTTCATCACCAGCCATCATGAGTCACCCATGATACACATCCTTTCCTTTGATCACCCAGGGTACTTTTACATAAGCCCTGTTGATCCACCACCCAGGGTAATTTTACATACGCCCTGATGATACACATAACATTTACATAATAAATAGTTATCCACACTTATCAAGGGGCCCTGTGGATCCCAATGGCGGTACCAGCCGCCTGGCTTTATTAACCCAGCACACTTTAATACTAACCCCTAATACGGGCTCCTTCCGGCCATGTCTCGCCACACGTCCGGACCAGCCTGACCGGGGCCTTACACACCGCATGTGATCCATCATAACACATCCATGGATCACATACGTCCTCACACACGCTCACAGCCCATCATAATACATCCATGGACTGCGGCTCCTCTAGGACCATAACAGGGATTGAGCAACCTGAGTCACGGATACACCATGCATCCCCAAGGGCTCCTTTCCTGGACGTGTTTCGCCCCACGTCCAGACCATCGTCCACCTGGTTCAACTACGATTTCCCCACTCTAGGAGCCCTCCTAACCCCTGCGTCTGGCCACGGTGCCTCCTACATGCAGCAGGCCAAGCCTCCCTCTCGTCCCAACTGGACGGATCATCTCCAATATAACATCCACACTGGCTAGGTCTATACATGGCACTTTTACATAAGCCATCCTATACTTCCACGGGTCCTTTACTGACTGTCTAGTCGGACCCAACGGCGGCTATGCCCGCCTGGCATGATTCACAAATGGTACACAGTTCACTCTAGCATACGAGAACTGCTGTCTTACCGGGCACGGATCCGGGTCTAGCGACCTGAATCACAGGTACACCATGCCTCCCAAGGGCTCCTTCCTGGACGTGTTTCGCCCCACGTCGAGGCCAGCGTCCACCTGGTTCAGCCACGGCTTCCCCACTCTAGGAGCCATAACGCCCCGTTCCCGGCCACCAGTTCGCACACAAACATTCGAGGGTCAGGAGCCTCCCTTATGGAGAAGGACTGGTCTCCTCCAGGACACGATTCGCCCCACGTCTGAACAAGCACCCATCTCAGTTGTCTGGTCTGCACTGAATTTCAGTCATCTCCAGTCTGGTCTCTCTGTTGTCTCTGTCGTCTGTCTCCCTACAATCACCTGGGTTAGCTGTTATCGTAGCTGCCACACCCACACTGATACACCCACCTGAGCTGCTGTGCAATCAGTACACACATTGCTCTCTCAGCCGCTCATTGGTCTCATGATTCCTTCCGCTATTAACACACTGTGTAACGGACAGGACCACATCACTCACAAACAGGAAAACCGGCTCATGTGAACAGGCTCTTAAGCTGATAACCCGTGTGATGCACCCCGGCCATGGGACCATGCCGGCTGTGCCTCACAGGGTGTAGGGTGCAGGATGGAGGGCGCGAAGCAACAGTCAGACCCACAATTTGCTGGTTCCTCACTGTCACTTTTGCACGACTTTCTGTTTTTGTTAGTCTAGACAACTAGGTCTTTTTAACATTTGAGTTTATTAAAAGTTATATTTTAAATTCTCTTTTTATCTATGCTATTGCTTTGGTTCCTCAGGTCCTTTACTGGTGATACTGGTTCAACGACAGGGTGTTACTACTGTAACCTGTAAGCCCGTGTAACCTGGGAGCAACTCGGGGTTCTACACACCTGGCAAGTCCTGAGGCCTCCCTTTTGCGCTCTCTCTTAGCGGGTCCCTGCAGCTGCTTAAGCTGAGCTGCGGTCCTCTCTCTCCTGCTTGGTGCCGGTATGACAGGCAGCTTGAGTCCTTTTCCAGTCCCACTTCTCTGGCGGCTGCTCCTGGGCTCTTTCAGCTGCTTTGCGGGCACTTGGTGTAGCTGGGGGACTTGGAATCGCCCACCCTCCGGTGTTGGCTACTGGGACGTTAGGCCCTGCACAGTCTTGGACTTAGGTGTCCGGTTCTTGGCGCTTTCTCCTCTGGGGTAACCTCGACACCGCTCTACTCCCCAGGCTCTCCTCGACTTCCTCAGAGCCTTGCCTACAGGTCCCTCAAGGTAGGTTCAGCCCTCCCAGGACAAGCTTAGCACTGCTCAAGTCCACAGGATGTCTTCCTCAGTCCTCCTAGGAACTTAACTAACTCCGCCCCAGACCAGAATTTATAGGGGTGCTGCCCTGAACCCTTGGTTTAGATCTCCCCCTTCAGGCCTGGAGGCAGAAATGTGGCGCCCCTGCGACCAGGGTGGCCATAGGTAGAAACAGTGTTGTGGAACAGTACTGTGAAGACTTGCAAGTAAAACCTGGTGAACCCTGCTTCAGTCTCCCGTATGTGATTCCCTGCATGCAGAACTGTTATATCCATATTACATCCTGTCAGGAGCAGCCCCGACCCATGGCGGGCTCATCCATCGGGCTGCAGCACCATCTATCCTCCTGGCAGCGGCAAGCAGCAGCAGTCCCCATTGACCACAACCCATGGGTGGCGTCACAACAATCCCTGTAAATATCCCCTTTTGCTTGTGGGCTCGGGACACGGTCCGGACCAAGGACCGCCGTGATAACCCCGTGATACCCCGGTCCGGTACCGAGTACCCCGTCCCAGTGGGCTCCACAGAAAGGTGTTGTGTGCTCTGGTTTTGCCTGGTGTGAATATCCTCTGTTGCTCTCAGTTATGAGACTACTCCCCGAGGGAGGCAATGACATTGTGGCATCTGGACTCTGGGGTGCCACACTGGCACAAAACAGCCATTCTTATACAGTGACACTACGGCTATACTTATACAGTAACCCCAGGGCCATACTTATACAGTAACGCCACGGCCATACTTGTACAGTGAGGCCACAGTAATACTTACATAGTAACATTACAGCCATACTTATACAGTGAAACTTTACAGCAGTACTCATAGTGAGACACCACATCCGTACTCATAGTGACATACCACAGCCATTCTCATACAGTGAAACACCACAGCCATACTCACACAGAGACGCTACAGCCATATGTGATGCTCCTGCGATTCGGTCACCACAGGGGTACTGCACCTATCCAATAGGTGTGGCATCATGCTCACAGGTAAGAAGGGAAAGGTTTGCTGAGACCCGCAACACACCCAACACTCTCCAAACTCCAGGCCAGGGAGATTCTGGGTGGAAGAGACTCACATTCAGAGCAATCCCCATCTACTGGCTAGAGGGAGGAGTTAGATTAGGAGTGGGAGGCAAAATGGAGGAGTAAATTAGAGGAGTTGCAGTCGAGCTGGGGACTGAGCATGACACACGAGTCAGCTGCGAACGCCCCAGGCCTGAGGACCCTGAATCTGCAGCCGACCGTCTAGGTCGGGCAGAGGAACTAGCTGTGCAGGGGCACCAGCCCCAATTTGGCCTGTATATCTTCAGGACCGACCGAAAAAGTGGAGGTCACTTGGATTCATGTACTCGGAGGGCCCATAGTCACCTGCCTTTGGGACTTGTAACTACAGAGATGCTAGGAGGACAAAGAGTAGCAGCGTTAGAGAGAGAAAGGGCAGCAAGGAAGGCCATATTCCCTGTGAGTGGACCCGGACTACTTGTAAGCTGGCCAGGCTGCAATCTTGGTGAACACAGTACCCCGGCTGGGTTGTGTCTGCACCGAACTACAAGTAAAATAGACTGGTAAGAACTGCAGAACCTTGTGTCTGTGTGCTCCTTCCTGCGCCTCTATGCACCTTCTACTATTACCACCATCATCAGTACTTCATCACCACTACATCCCAGGGGCCCACTACATCCCAGGGGCCCGCTCCATCTTGCTCCAAATAGTGACCAGAAACCTCAGGTGGTGTTACAACTTTCCTCCTTTAAATTTCCCTTATTCAATGACCGGTCACGGCCACGACATCCAAGGAAGGCCACCGTGACATGCCCTGAACTGATGAGCCCTGGAGAGTCGAGTACCCTGGTTCTGTGGTGCCCCTGTGGTCCGCTTGCCACTATTAGTTTGCGGCAACCGGCATCGGTAATTACAGTCACCCACAAACACACCCAACACACCTGGTCCCAGATCTAGTGGGTGAACCCAGGTAGTGGGACAGCTCAGGCAGCTATGGGACGGCGGGGGGAGAAAGGTGGTGGGTGGGAAGTGGGCAGGAAGCGGTTAGGGAAAGGAAGAGGACAAAGGGAAGACACCACAGGAAGTAGTCAGTTAGTCGGAGGACACGAGAGAGCAAGGACAGAGAGCACACAAAACTGGAGGTCTGAACAACGATAAGGCCTGTCCTGGGTCCCGAAGCTAAAGAACGCAGAAAGTTAGAGGGAGTCCTAGGGGCGCGGGCAGTGAGCGATCCACCCGCACGCCCGAATCTGCAGTGAGGTGGAAGGACAAGGCAAGAACCAGTGGCCCGGCCCTGAAGGTGGCGAGGCTTCAAGCTCCAACCACAGAACCGGGGGCCATGAGATCGCCAATAGCTGTGGCCAACTCCCGACACAAGGCAGCCGTACTAGGGCCAGAGGACCCTGCCAGTCACCCAAGAAGGCCCTTCGCTGCTGCAAGGGGGCTCTGCGTGCGGAGGCGCATGCAGGAAGGAGGAGGAGAACAGGCAGCGCTGAGAGAGGAAGCCCGAGAGAAAGCAACACAAAAGGGGATGTACTGGACAAGCCATCCTGGTTGCCAAGGACTACTCGGGCCGCCACTGTACTTGTGCTGTAACCTGAAGTACCTGACAAGAGAAGCCAAGTAAACTGGGTTGTATCTAAGCATTGTGTCAGACTGTTCATTTCGCGCCTGAGGAGCGGTAGACTGAAACACTGCGCAGGCAGCAGGAGCCTCCTAGAGAGTGTTCCCGATCCTGCCATGCAGCCAGCTCTGCCCCGCTGGCCTTTCATCACCCCAAATCACTGTGACTCCGGATGCCCTGGGGACCCGCTCCTCCTGTGGGGAGATACACCATCACAGCTGCAACTCAATCATCCTCAGAGGCCCCCAGACCGCAGCAGCTGCCCCTACCGGCCGCCTGCCACAGGTGACGTCATGATAAACTCTTTTCATTTTACTTTTCTTTCTACTTTTTACCTTTTTTCTCCCCTTTTTACTAACCACTCAACAGGGACCATGGACCGGGTCGCGCCACCATGACAGCCCACACAAAGTCGATTGGGCCCGATTCAGAGTACCCCACGGCTCCCACTGGGGAGAGTCAGTCCCATGACCACTGCACATACTCATAGTGACACCATAGTCATACTCATAGTGGTACTCTACAGCTATACTCATACAGTGAAACTACAGCCGTACACATGTAGACACCACAGCCATACTCATAGTGACACACCACAGCCATAGGCCTGTTTCAAACATCCACGCAAAACATGGACGTGAGTTTTTGGTGGTGGTGCTTCTGTGGTGTCACGCATCGTGTGACATGTGTGCTTTCCGTGGATAACACACAGACAGCCTGTCATTTCATACTCACCTGCCTCCAGCACTGCTGTCCCTCTCTCTTCCGGAGCCGCTGCAGCTCTGAGTGCAGTGAATATTAGATGAGTGTAATGAGCGGCCCCGGAAGAGAGAGGAGCATGAAATGCTTTATTTTTAAACTTACAAATTCTGGTTCTGGTCCGTGTACACAGAGGTCATATGGATGAAGTCCGTGGGCGGTAAGTTTTTGCACGGACCCATTGACCTGAATGGGTCCATGCTTCTGCTGAAAAATGGACATGTCGCCGTGTGGAGCACATGAATGTCTTCTCCTCATCGCCACATGGTACATGCTTAACAATGTACATCTGAAGGGGGTCATAGGGGATCATGTGTCCCCGTATCTGTGTGCCTCTGGCATGTGTTGGCACGGACCACATACGTGCTAGAGGCATGGATGTGTGAAACAGGATACTCCTAGTGGACACTACAGCCATACACAGTGACATCACAGCCATACTCACAGTGACATTGTAGTGAGGTGAGCAATTCAGACTGTATCATAGAAATGGATATGGAAATGAACTGTGCACAGTCCGCTACTGCCCCTTGTGGACAAGTGCTAAAACAAACACAGGGAAGTGGTAAATTCCCTTTTCAGCAAAAGTGTTTACCCAGGAAGAGAGAGAGCAGGAAGGCAGTGTAGATCCAGAGCTGAGCCAGGGGAGACCTGAGTGTGGATGTCTGTTGAAAGAGGGCTACTTTGCTACACCTTGCCGGAAAAATCACCCCGCAGAAGCCCCCGTGACTGATCCTGGGCCACTGGACTTTGGTGCTGTGACTCTGGCCGCTCTGCAAAACCTTGCCCGCCGAACACCCGGAGTGCATGTGCAGGGGCCGTGACCGACATAAGGGAGCCATTTGTACTGCCGTGATCTCCCTCCTGCTGCTTGGGGTGTCCCGAGACTGAGAGAGACTTCTGTGCTGCTGTGGGCTCCCTTCTGCTGCTCGTTGTCCCGAGACTGGGAGAGACTAACAAAGAAAAATCCTGTTACCTGCGGAAGGAGACCAAAGAAGAAGACTGAGGAGTTTCCCCCTTCAGCGCTGCACCGGGACCCGTCATCATGAGATCCCCAGGCCTGCTACGTGGGAGCGACATCTTCTTCTGTGATAGACTGATACGTGATTTTAGGGAAAGTTAGGGAAAGATACCGTCATTGTTGTGTTTTCTTTTCTTGCTGCGTACCCGGAAGAAGTGAAGATCCAGAGACTCTAATATATACAAGTGCGCATATAGTTCGGTTGACTGTGATATAAACATGTTTGACAGTAAAGAAACGTTATTACCGGTTAAACCTGAGTATGGGGATTCTGTTGAGAAAGATCATACACACACACCCGCGGCCTTACCACTGGTCGCTACAACATGACAGCCATACTCACAGTGACATCACAGCCATACACACAGTGACATCACAGCCATACTCACAGTGACATCACAGCCATACTCACAGTGACATCACAGCCATACACAGTGACATCACAGCCATACTCATACAGTGCCACTACAGCCATCCTGTGGCCGCCATTAATAACTACACCTTGTCCGTGATCAAATGTACAAATGTAACATTCCCCAGCAGAAATGAAAGCTGTCACATTGGAACAAAGCCATTTTACACCATAAATGCTGTTGGCGACGTGGATGTCGCCTGACCGTCATGTGCGGAGCCGGCTGACAAGAAGCGCCGGCTGTTACCGTTACAGAGCATGTGACAGTGGGCGGAGCCTGGCCGCCATTGTGCACAGCCCACGCCCCGCACGTCAGTGTCTGTCCCACCAGCCGCAGGTGTAGCCGGTGGAGCTATCCGGCAACGCAGACCGGCCAGGAGCGATAATAACGGCCGCACCGTGCAGTCGCAGCTGTTGGAGATTGTGCCGGTGACGTCCAGCAGAGGGCGGGTGTGTGCGCAGTGCTGGGTGGCGCCTGCCGCGCTATTCCCTCCCCGGGGAGGTGGTGAGTGACGTCACAGATGAACAGCCTGGCTCAGGTAGGACCGGAGGCCGTGTTCCGGTGAGCTCTGCGCCGTCCGCCAACACTAACGTCCTGCCTTTTGCCATTACAGAAGATGTCGGGCCTGCAGCTGAACTTCAGTCCATTGAAGGAGCCCCTGGGCTTCATCAAGGTGCTGGAGTGGGTGAGTACGGGGAGCAGGTGACGGGGGCGGTGGGCGCACCCTCTGCCCTGACAGGAGGCCCCGCACCCTGTGTGCCCGGTCTGTAGGGCGCTGGCTCCAGTGTGGGCCAAGTATGGGAGGAGCTGCTGTCACAGGCCGGAGGTGGGCCCACAATATCCAGGCACGGACAGCCTGCAGCAGAGGCGTGTATAGGGATCACAGGGCCCAGACACTGCTGAACATAGTGACACAGGAAATAATAGGGTTAATAGTGGTGACAGTCTGCAGCAGAGGCGTGTATAGGGATCACAGGGCCCAGACACTGCTGAACATAGTGACACAGGAAATAATGGGGTTAATAGTGGTGACAGTCTGCAGCAGAGGCGTGTATAGGGATCACAGGGCCCAGACACTGCTGAACATAGTGACACAAGAAATAATGGGGTTAATAGTGGTGACAGCCTGCAGCAGAAGCGTGTATAGGAATCACAGGGCCCAGAGCACAGACACTGCTGAACATAGTGACACAGGAAATAATGGGGTTAATAGTGGTGACAGCCTGCAGCAGAAGCGTGTATAGGAATCACAGGGCCCAGAGCCTAGACACTGCTGAACATAGTGACACAGGAAATAATGGGGTTAATAGTGGTGACAGTCTGCAGCAGAAGCGTGTATAGGGATCACAGGGCCCAGACACTGCTGAACATAGTGACACAAGAAATAATGGGGTTAATAGTGGTGACAGCCTGCAGCAGAAGCGTGTATAGGAATCACAGGGCCCAGAGCACAGACACTGCTGAACATAGTGACACAGGAAATAATGGGGTTAATAGTGGTGACAGCCTGCAGCAGAGGCGTGTATAGGGATCACAGGGCCCAGAGCCTAGACACTGCTGAACATAGTGACACAGGAAATAATGGGGTTAATAGTGGTGACAGTCTGCAGCAGAGGCGTGTATAGGGATCACAGGGCCCAGACACTGCTGAACATAGTGACAACAGGAAATAATGGGGTTAATAGTGGTGACAGTCTGAAGCAGAGGCGTGTATAGGGATCACAGGGCCCAGAGCACAGACACTGCTGAATCTAAAGTGACACCAGGAAATAATGGGGTTAATAGTGGTGACAGTCTGCAGCAGAGGCGTGTATAGGGATCACGGCCCAGACACTGCTGAACATAATGACACAGGAAATAATGGGGTTAATAGTGGTGACAGTCTGCAGCAGAGGCGTGTATAGGGATCACAGGGCCCAGACACTGCTGAACATAACGTGACAACAGGAAATAATGGGTTAATAGTGGTGACGGTCTGCAGCAGAGGCGTGTATAGGGATCACAGGGCCCAGAGCACAGACACTGCTGAACATAAAGTGACACCAGGAAATAATGGGGTTAATAGTGGTGACAGTCTGCAGCAGAGGCGTGTATAGGGATCACAGGGCCCAGACACTGCTGAACATAGTGACACAGGAAATAATGGGGTTAATAGTGGTGACAGTCTGCAGCAGAGGCGTGTATAGGGATCACAGGGCCCAGACACTGCTGAACATAGTGACACAGGAAATAATGGGGTTAATAGTGGTGACAGTCTGCAGCAGAGGCGTGTATAGGGATCACAGGGCCCAGACACTGCTGAACATAGTGACACAAGAAATAATGGGGTTAATAGTGGTGACAGTCTGCAGCAGAGGCGTGTATAGGGATCACAGGGCCCAGACACTGCTGAACATAGTGACAACAGGCAACAATGGGGTTAATAGTGGTGACAGTCTGCAGCAGAGGCGTGTATAGGGATCACAGGGCCCAGACACTGCTGAACATAGTGACACAGGAAATAATGGGGTTAATAGTGGTGACAGTCTGCAGCAGAGGCGTGTATAGGGCTCACAGGGCCCAGACACTGCTGAACATAGTGACACAGGAAGTAATGGGGTTAATAGTGGTGACAGTCTGCAGCAGAGGCGTGTATAGGGATCACAGGGCCCAGACACTGCTGAACATAGTGACACAGGAAATAATGGGGTTAATAGTGGTGACAGTCTGCAGCAGAGGCGTGTATAGGGATCACAGGGCCCAGAGCACAGACACTGCTGAACATAGTGACACAGGAAATAATGGGGTTAATAGTGGTGACAGTCTGCAGCAGAGGCGTGTATAGGGATCACAGGGCCCAGACACTGCTGAACATAGTGACACAAGAAATAATGGGGTTAATAGTGGTGACAGTCTGCAGCAGAGGCGTGTATAGGGATCACAGGGCCCAGAGCACCACTGCTGAACATAGTGACACAGGAAATAATGGGGTTAATAGTGGTGACAGTCTGCAGCAGAGGCGTGTATAGGGATCACAGGGCCCAGACACTGCTGAACATAGTGACACAAGAAATAATGGGGTTAATAGTGGTGACAGTCTGCAGCAGAGGCGTGTATAGGGATCACAGGGCCCAGACACTGCTGAACATAGTGACACAAGAAATAATGGGGTTAATACAGTGGTGACGGTCTGCAGCAGAGGCGTGTGTAGGGATCACAGGGCCCAGAGCACAGACACCCTGCTGAACATAGTGACACAGGAAATAATGGGGTTAATAGTGGTGACAGTCTGCAGCAGAGGCGTGTATAGGGATCACAGGGCCCAGAGCACAGACACTGCTGAACATAGTGACAACAGGAAATAATGGGGTTAATAGTGGTGAGAGTCTGCAGCAGAGGCGTGTATAGGGATCACAGGGCCCAGACACTGCTGAACATAGTGACACAGGAAATAATGGGGTTAATAGTGGTGACAGTCTGCAGCAGAGGCGTGTGTAGGGATCCCAGGGCCCAGACACTGCTGAACATAGTGACAACAGGAAATAATGGGGTTGATAGTGGTGACAGTCTGAAGCCGAGGCGTGTATAGGGATCACAGGGCCCAGAGCACAGACACTGCTGAACATAGTGACAACAGGAAATAATGGGGTTAATAGTGGTGACAGTCTGAAGCAGAGGCGTGTATAGGGATCCCAGGGCCCAGACACTGCTGAACATAGTGACAACAGGAAATAATGGGGTTAATAGTGGTGACAGTCTGAAGCAGAGGCGTGTATAGGGATCACAGGGCCCAGAGCACAGACACTGCTGAACATAACGTGACAACAGGAAATAATGGGGTTAATAGTGGTGACAGTCTGCAGCAGAGGCGTGTATAGGGATCACAGGGCCCAGAGCACAGACACTGCTGAACATAACGTGACAACAGGAAATAATGGGGTTAATAGTGGTGACAGTCTGCAGCAGAGGCGTGTATAGGGATCACAGGGCCCAGAGCACAGACACTGCTGAACTTACTATGTGCAGAACTATTAGGCAAGTTGTATTTTAGAGGATTATTTTTTTCTTATTGATTAGCAACTATGTTCTCAATCAACCCAAAAGACTCATGAATATCAAAGCTTAATATTTATGGAAGTTGGAGTGTTGTGTTTTAGTTTTTTTTTTTTTTTGTTTTTATGGACTTGGCTATCTTAGGAGGATAGCTGTTCGTGCAGGTAACTATTAGGCTGCTTTCACATTACGATTTTGTGCCTGTCCGTGGGATCCGACTTTGAAGGAGGATCCCACGGACAGGCAAGGATCAACACTGATCCCTGCAATCGGATGGCAAATAGCCATCCGATCCGATTATATGCAGGATCCGTGTGGATCCTGCGGTCCCCTGTCTTTCCCTGCCCCTACCTCCTCCATCTTGTTCCCTCTCCTATTTTATTCTCTCGCCCCACTATTCTATTCTGTGCCCCCGCGCCTCTATCCTCCTCTAATCCCAATCCTGTCCCCTCTTGTCTTGCCTGTGTGTAAGAAAAAAAAAAAAAAAAAACACTCCTCCCGGAGTATAAATCACCTGTCACCGGCTCCCACTCTGCAGCACCACCAGGACAGAAGGACCTGTGATGATGTCACAGAGCCGGTCACATGACCCGTCAGCTGACCAGCTCTCTGACATCATCACAGGCTCTTCATTCCTGATGGTGCTGCAGCGTGGGAGCTGGTGACAGGTGATGTATACTCCAGGAGGAGTTTTTTATATATTTTTTTTTTTTTTTTACACACACAGGGAAGACAAGAGGGGACAGGATTGGGATTAGATGAGGATAGAGGAGCGGGGGCACAGAATAGGAGAGGGAACAAGATGGAGGAGGCAGGAGCAGGGAAAGACAGGAAATACGGAGCCGACATCGGATCCAAGGTGAACTCTGATCCGAAGTCCATAGGCTCCCCTGTTGTGGGCACTCGGATCAGCCTCGGATCAGCAGTGATCCGATGCTGTCCGATTTGAGTCACGGACACAAAATCGTAGCAGGCTGCGATTTTGTGCCCGTAGTTAAATCTGATCGGATCGTGCCAAAATCGGATGCCAATAGTGGCACATCCGATCCTATCCGATTCCCATAGGGGAACATGGGATCCGATTTCGGATCCGATTGTATCTGTTTTGAAACGGATACAATCGGATGACCGAAAATCGTAATGTGAAAGCAGCCTAACACTCTGCAGAATTATTAGGCAACTTAATAAAAACCAAATATATTCCCATCTCTCTTGTTTATTTTCACCAGGTAAACTAATATGCAATTGTGGCCAAAAGTATTAACACACCTGCAATTCTGTCAGATATTTTCAGGAAGAAAATGAGTATTGATTGCAATCACAAATTCTTTGGTATTATTATCTTCATTCAATTTCTCTTCAATGAAAAACACAAAAGGAATAGTCCTAAAGCCAAATTGGATCTAATTCCACACCAAACATAAAAAAGGGGGTGGACAAAAGTATTGGCACTGTTAGAAAAATCATGTGATGCTTCTCTAATTTTTGTAATTAACAGCACCTGTAACTTACCTGTGGCACCTAACAGGCGTTGGCAATAACTAAATCACACTTGCAGCCAGTTGACATGGATTAAACTTGAGTACCCAGATTTGTGAAGGATATGTTGGACCTCATAGGTAAATGGTGCTACGCATAGGCCTATTAAAGAAACAACGAAAAATCGTATGATGCACCGAAATAACAGGTATAAGAGAAATAGTTTGTTTGCAGGTAAAAATCTTCAGTTTATTACAATTAAAAACAAACAGACTAACTCTGAAACCAGTGATTACATAAAAGGAAGTTGTAGACAATTTAGGAGACAGAAGGCACTCTGTGCCTCAAAGTTCACAAACACCTGGGGTATACATCACAGCCGGGACAACATGCTCAACAAGCATAGCGGGTTACAAAAGTTACAATCCATATAGAATGTCAATATATACAGAAATCAACATCACCTTGTTATCAGAGTATAACAAATAACCCAGTGATCTTACATGCTGCTGCAGCTGGTAAGGGTTAATACCCACGAAGGTGGAGGGAGAGGCACACAGTGTCAGAGCCCCGACACATGTGTTTCCCTGTTTTCTTCAGGGGCCCCTTCGTGGGTATTAACCCTTACCAGCTGCAGCAGCATGTAAGATCACTGGGTTATTTGTTATACTCTGATAACAAGGTGATGTTGATTTCTGTATATATTGACATTCTATATGGATTGTAACTTTTGTAACCCGCTATGCTTGTTGAGCATGTTGTCCCGGCTGTGATGTATACCCCAGGTGTTTGTGAACTTTGAGGCACAGAGTGCCTTCTGTCTCCTAAATTGTCTACAACTTCCTTTTATGTAATCACTGGTTTCAGAGTTAGTCTGTTTGTTTTTAATTGTAATAAACTGAAGATTTTTACCTGCAAACAAACTATTTCTCTTATACCTGTTATTTCGGTGCATCATGCGATTTTTCGTTGTTTCTTTAATGGATTAAACTTGACTCAACCTCTGTCCTGTGTCCTTGTGTGTACCACATTGAGCATGTAGAAAAGAAAGAAGACCAAAGAACTGTCTAAGGACTTGAGAAACCAAATTGTGAGGAAGCATGAGCAATCTCAAGGTTACAAGTCCATCTCCAAAGACCTGAATGTTCCTGTGTCTACCGTGCGCATTGTCATCAAGATGTTTAAAGCCCATGGCACTGTGGTTAACCTCCCTAGATGTGGACGGAAAAGAAAAATTGACGAGCGATTTCAACGCAAGATTGTGCGGATGGTGGATAAAGAACCTCGACTAACATCCAAACAAGTTCAACCTGCCCTGCAGTCCGAGGGTACAACAGTGTCAACCCGTACTATCCGTCGGCATCTGAATGAAAAGAGACTGTATGGTAGGATACCCAAGAAGATCCCACTTCTGACCCCGAGACATAAAAAAGCCAGGCTGGAGTTTGCCAAAACTTACCTGAGAAAGCCTAAAACGTTTTGGAAGAATGTTCTCTGGTCAGGTGAGACAAAAGTAGAGCTTTTTGGGCAAAGGCATCAACATAGAGTTTACAGAGAGAAAAAAAGACATTCAAAGAAAAGAACACGGTCCCTACAGTCAAACATGGCGGATGTTCCCTGATGTTTTGGGGTTGCTTTGCTGCCTCTGGCACTGGACTGCTTGACCGTGTGCATGGCATTATGAAGTCTGAAGACTACCAACAAATTTTGCAGCATAATGTAGTGCCCAGTGTGAGAAAGCTGGGTCTCCCTCAGAGGTCTTGGGTCTTCCAGCAGGACAATGACCCAAAACACACTTCAAAAAGCACTAGAAAATGGTTCGAGAGAAAGCACTGGAGACTTCTAAGGTGGCCAGCAATGAGTCCAGACCTGAATCCCATAGAACACCTGTGGAGAGATCTAAAAATGGCAGTTTGGAGAAGGCAACCTTCAAATATCAGGGACCTGGAGCAGTTTGCCAAAGAAGAATGGTCTAAAATTCCAGCAGAGCATTGTAAGAAACTCATTGATGGTTACCAGAAGCGGTTGATCGCAGGTATTTTGGCTAAAGGTTGTGCAACCAAGTATTAGGCTGAGGGTACCAATACTTTTGTCTGGCCCATTTTTGGAGTTTTGTGTGAAATGAACAATGAAAAAACACAAAAGAGAATGAAGCAAAAAGCAAAACATTGAAGACAAATTAAATGAAGATAGTAATACCAAAGAATTTGTGATTGCAATCATTTTCAGGAAGAAACTGAGTATTATCTGACAGAATTGCAGGGGTGTCAATACTTTTGGCCACAACCGTAACTGCACAAAATTTAGAAAAAAAAAATTTCTAACATGCAAAAACAAAACGCAAAAAAATTAGTGACCAATATAGCCACCTTTCTTTCTGATAACACTCAACAGCCTTCCATCTATAGATTGTCAGTTGCTTGATCTCTTTACGATCAACATTGCGTCCAGCAGCCGCCACAGCCTCCCAGACACTTTTCCGAGAGGTGTACTGGTTTACCTCCCAGTAGATCTCACATTTTAGGAGGGACCACAGGTTCTCTATGGGGTTCGGATCAGGTGAACAAGGGGGCCATGTCATTATTTTTTCTTCTTTTAGACCTTTACTGGCCAGCCACGCTGTTGAGTGGTTGGATGCATGTGATGGAGCATTGTCCTACATGAAAATCATGTTTTTCTTGAACGATACCGACTTCTTCCTGTACCACTGCTTGAAGAAGTTGTCTTCCAGAAACTGGCAGTAGGTCTGGGAGTTGAGCTTCACTCCATCCTTAACCCGAAAAGGTCCCACAAGTTCATCTTTGATGATACCAGCCCATACCAGTACCCCACCTCCACCTTGCTGGCGTCTGAGTAACAGTGGAGCTCTCTGCCCTTTACTGATCCAGCCTTTGGCCCATCATCTGGCCCATCAAGAGTCACTCTCATTTCATCAGTCCATAAAACCTTTGAAAAATCAGTCTTAAGATATTTCTTGGCCCAGTCTTGACGTTTTATCTTATGTTTCTTGTTCAAAGGTGGTCTTTTTTCAGCCTTCCTTACCTTGGCCATGTCCCTGAGTATAGCACACCTTGTGCTTTTTGATACACCAGTAACGTTTCAGCTCTGAAATATGGCAAAACTGGTGGCAAATGGCATCTTGACAGCTTCATGCTTGATATTCCTCAATTCATGGGCAGTTATTTTGCGCCTTTTTTGCCCAACTCGCTTCTTGCAACCCTGTTGGCTATTTGCCATGAAACGCTTGATTGTTTGGTGAGCACGCTTCAAAAGTTTGGCAATTTCAAGACTGCTGCATCCCTCTGCAAGACATCTCACAATTTTGGACTTTTCAGAGGCCGTCAAATCTCTCTTCTGGCCCGTTTTTCCAAAGGAAAGAAGGTTGCCTAATAATTAAGCACACCTTATATAGGGTGTTGATGTCGTTACACCACACCCCTCATTACAGAGATGCACATCACCTGATTTATTTAATTGGTAGTTGGCTCTCAAGCCTAAACAGCTTGGAGTAGGACAGCATGTATAAAAAGTATCATGTGATCAAAATACTAATTTGCCTAATAATTCTGCACACAGTGCAAAATGACAAGAAACAGTGGGGTTAATCTGTAGGTTAATAGTGGTTGACACCTGCATATTGAGTCCTGCAGGGAGGAAGTGAATGCAGGACAATTCCTGGTAACTTTCTAGTTTGCCACAGGGGTGACACAGGTTCAGTCACCGCCCTGTGTGTGGAGTGCTGCAACTGCGCCTCCCCCCCAGCATTGGAGACAGCTGCCAGTCAATGCCAGGGCGGTTACAGACACAGCTCTCCAGGTGACTGACGCTTCCATGACTGAAACGAGAACGCTGCAGGGAGGATTAAAGTTAATTTCCTTCTGCTAGCGAGGTTTAATGTGCAGGTGCTGGGCAGGTTCACAATGCTATTAACCTGCAGATTAACTATATATCTGCAGGTTAATAGCAGTTTTTCATTTGACAGGTTCCCTTTAGTTATTAATTGTCTGAGTCATACATTCTTATATCTCACAACTTTACAGCCCTGACGAAGTAATTTTCCTCATGTTTAAGCCCCTAGATTCCCCTTTCAATGCAACCATAAGCTATGATGCCAATAAAAGTGCCCCACTAACACTGTATGACTCTCCCACAGTATGATGACCCTACTGAACCCCCGTCGTCTACCCCAGCAAAGTAAGGTGACCCCAACACAATATGATCCTCAACTGTGACGACCCCACAGCCCTCAGTGCAGTATAATGGCAACACACAGTTCTCCACAATGTATGATGGACCACACACACACACACACCTTCGCACTTGTTTAACTTTTTTCATACATTATAATGGGCCTCAAATAGCCCTCCATAAAATATAAAGGCTCCCTCATGGCCCTCCAAATATTATAATGGCCTCCACATTGCCTTCTATATAGAATTGGCCCCCAATAGCCCTCTCCATACTATATTGCACCCCCATAGACCTTCATATAGTATAATGTTCTACCCCCTGTAGTCCTCCATATTGTATAATGCACCCCATAATCTTCCTTCTAGAATAATGGACCTATTATAGTCCTCCATAGATAATTTACCCCCATAGACATCCATATAGTGTCATGGCCATTGGCCACCAGTGTACTGTCTGACTTTAAAAAGTAAATACTCTCTTCTCCAACTCCCACTACTTGGATAAAGCAGATTAGGATGCTTAGTAAGTTATTAAAGGGAATATGTCACCAGGTTTTAACCACTTCATGAGAGCAGCATGATGTAGGGACAGAGACCTTGATTCCAGCAGTGTATCACTCACTAGGCTGGTTGTTCCAGTTATAATACAATTACTATTTCCTCTGTCAGTCCCCTGATGCTGAGCTCTGTATGACCCTGTCCACACCACTGATTGATAGCTATGTTTGCATTGGCAGAAAGGTGCTAATCAGTGGTGGGGTTATACAGAGCTCTTATTTATAGATAACTACGTAGCAGGAGGTTGAGTAGTCTTGTAGTGATGATCTCCTGCTATTTACTTTTGCTTTTTAATATGAAAACTACAGCAAACAGCCCAGTAAGCAAAACAGCTAGCTCTTAGATTAGGTGGCAAAACACCTGGTAAGATTCTACTTTAAAGTAGTTTTCTGAGAGTGGAAAAAAATATTTATTTTTAATTTCTATTAGAATAAATGTTAGTTTTTTTTCTACTTTGATAAATATTAGCGCAGTGTTCCTCGATGTTTGGTATTGATAATTCCCTGGGTCTTGCCAATTTGCCAGCAGTTACGTTAAAGCTTCACTTCAGCATTTCTTGTTTTTTTTTTAAGTGTTGAAGTGGTGCTTTAAAGGGAACCTGTGAGGTAATTTATGCCCCCAATCTTATCACTACCTGTTCCTGCAGGGTCCTAGTACATCCCTAATCATCCCTGTCTGAGCTAACTGTGAGGTATAAATGTGGAGAAAAATCTATTTATAACGTACATTTTCTTCCAATCCGAAGGCGTTCCTAGATGGGTGGGTGGTCTCTCTGGGTCCATTCTCCCCCCTAGCTCAGTTGTTATCATGCCCCAGTGGCGTGATCATTCATTTAGAAGCGCAGTCCCGAATATTAAAACGGTGGGTAGTGCCTTCCGGGTATGACTCCTCGGTCACGTCATTTCTGGCTCTGTGCATTCTGGGGGATTATTGGATGTACTTGGCCGCCTTCAGATTGTGCACTGTGCATGCTCTGGAGCTAGCCAGAATACCAATACACCTCCACACTGTGCAATACCAAAAATAATGTGCACCTGTGCTTCATACCCGGGAGGAACCGCCCACTGATTTAAAACTCAGGACTGTGCTTCTGAATTAATTCTCACGCCCACCAGGGTATGATACCATGGAGCAAGGGGGAAGAATGGACCCGGAGAGACTGCCCACCCATCTAGGAAAGCCCTCAGAATGGGGGAAAATGTAAGTTTTATGAATAGCATTATTTCCATATTTATACTTCACATTCAGCTCAGACAGGGTTGATAGGGATGTGATAGGTTTGGGGGCATAAATGACCTGACAGGTTCCCTTTTAAATCTAAGTCCCCTGCCTCCTTCTATATTCTCAACCTCCGACATCTTTACCTTTTACCGGAGGTCACAACTCAATACATCTCTATGGGAGCCTTGTTCTGGCTTTCATAGAGATGCAGTTGAGTACCTGTGATGTAACTTCTGGTGAGTTAGGCACAAGATGGTGCTGCGGAAATTGAGCGGGCTCGGTAACAGGTGAAGACGTTGGAGGTTGAGAATATGGAAGGGGCAGGGACTTAGATTTAAAGCACCACTCCAAGGGTGCAATTAAAAAAAAAAAAAAAAAACACCGGAGTGGGGCTTGAAATGACTCTTATATAAGTTGATAATACAAGTTTGTATTTTTTCTTCTGTATAGTTTTTTTCAATCTTCTCGTTTGCTACGTGTGGTGGATACAGTGGACAAACAAGTATAAATTTGTTCTGCAAAACCGGTAGCAACATAACTGTCAATGCCACATTTGGGTATCCTTTTAGGTAAGTAATAATGGATTGCTGTTGTATGTGTGTTATAGTAAGCATAACTTGCAAAAAGTGCTCCAAGGAGGAGTTTCAGAGTACCGTTACACGTCGCAGCATTGCATGCAATTTCACTTGCAATTTGCTGGTTGCAGTGAAATCATGGACACATTGTTACATTTTTTACACAGCAACAAAATAGAACAATGTGTCTATGATTTCACTGCAACCAGCAAATTGCCAGTGAAATTGCTAGCAAAATTGTAGCGTGCGACGGTACCTTTATAGCTAAATAGGGAGCAACCTGTCAAAAAGCCAAGTCATAAAAAAAACCTGAAAATGATGCCAATTAAACCTGTAACTTGGCAAAAAAAAAAATAGGCCAACATGCCATCCGGTCAGTAGAAAGAGGAAAATAAAAATTCATGGCTTGTGGAGTGCAATAACCCATTTATTTTTTTATAAATGTTTCATGCAACTCCCCCAAACCCCTTTCCCCCTGCAAAAAAAATAAAATAACTTTTTTTTCTTCAGTGGGTCAGCATGATCATACCATAATAAGCTGATATTTCCTGTTCTGTTGAAGGGTTTGTTTGTTTTCCGGCAGTCGTCTTATTGTCATGACAGGGTCACAGTGTGAGGTGTGACCTCTTTTATGAAGCTTGAGGCAGAAAGCAAAGCATCCACCATTTACAATAGATGACTGGCAGGGGTGGGACTCGGTCGGTTCTTGCATGCCTTTGCACAGGTCAGAGTATGTCTAAACACTCCCATATCCATGAGTAGAAAATTGAATAAGAATAATATGTAACTGGAAAGAGAATCAGATTCAGGAGTTGTGATTTTTTTTTTTTTTTTAAACAATAATATAAACAGGTGCAGCACATCCCCCTTCAAGAACAGGAAGCTATGGTAGAGGTATAACTTTCGCCTTGCATGCCAAATCTGTATCTCATGTAATGGTGTGAGAATTTGGTATAAACCACAAGGATCCAGCCTGTCCTGTGTGGACGGCTCTGCGGCCGCTCGGCCTGTCCTGTGTGGACGGCTCTGCGGCCGCTCGGCCTGTCCTGTGTGGACGGCTCTGCGGCCGCTCGGCCTGTCCTGTGTGGACGGCTCTGCGGCCGCTCGGCCTGTCCTGTGTGGACGGCTCTGCGGCCGCTCGGCCTGTCCTGTGTGGACGGCTCTGCGGCCTCTCGGCCTGTCCTGTGTGGACGGCTCTGCGGCCGCTCGGCCTGTCCTGTGTGGAGAATGGGTTGTGTACTCATTGCAAAAGTAGCTTTTGGGATCTAGTGGAGCTAAATATTTGCCCCAACCTTCAGTAGGAATGTGTTACTTTTAGACATAAAAGCAACACAATCTGCAAGGAATGTTAACAGGACTCTGTTGAATTCAGTCTTCTAGACTGTTGTGAGTGGATGGAACCACCCAGTTCTATCAAACTGGATTCATTGAGGTGTCTGTGATGCGGTCCATATCTTTAAAGCAAATAAAATCCATTTTATTTTTTATGACCTCTGTTTTGAGAGATTGGTGTGGTTTTGGCTGCATCACAGGTAAACTTCAGGTGCAGTTTTGAAATCTGCAACAAGTCAGTATCTCTTGTGGTAAAATGAGCTTTATTTGTGGTTTTTTCTTCATAGACTTGAATGAGATGAGAAAAATCTGCAAATAAAAATGCATTTAATTTTAGGAATAAGTGTTTTTCAAAGCTAAGTAGCAGGAAGGGTACAAAACACAACGGACAAAAACCGCAACTGAAAAAACTCAATTAAAATTCAGATAAAAATTCACTTGCTTTTTTTCATTGCATTTCTAATTTAGTTTATTGTTACAAAAATTCTGCACCTTCAAAAAAAATGTCCCAAATAATCATCGTGGCTCATTGGCCTAACTTCTTCCTCTAATAGCAGCAACTGGAGCTGAGCTTCACCCACTGCTGTTAACCCCTTAAATGCAGCTGAATCTCTGACAGCGGTATTTAGAGCACATGGAAGGCGTGTGCCATTGCACATGCTCAACAATTGTGTGGTGCCAATGGGTTGCCATGGCCTGGTCATGGCCATGGCTCCTGTGAAGACCAACTTTTGGCTGGGCTTTGTAGGAGATTGTATTTTACTTTATGCTGTGGTATTCCATTATATAAATTCAAATGATTAGATGATCACAGGTTAAAGTCCCTAAACGAAATAGATAGATAAATAGTAAAAAAAAAAAAAATAGAATTTGCCCTGCCCTCGTATTGTCAGGTCATCTTAACAGCACATTTAAGGCTGCCTTCAGATTTGCAGATGCCTCCGCAGCGTTTTGCGGAGGCATCTGCAAGCCTCTGCATGCAGACGGCAGCCCCTATGTTTATAATGGAGCACACGGCGGTCTGCAGATGCTTGCAGACCGCCGTGCGCTCCCATTGCCCGCCATGAGTGATCTGTGCTCAGGCGGATGCCTGCGCACAAATCACACACTCTCGCCCGCACCAGGGACGCAACATGTCGCGTCCCTGGTGCGGACGAGACTGTTATTTGTGTGCAGGCATACGCCTGCGCACAGATCACTCTTGGCGGGCAATGGGAGCACACGGCGGTCTGCAAGCATCTGCAGACCGCCGTGTGCTCCATTATAAACATAGGGGCTGCCGTCTGCATGCAGATGCCTCCGCAAAACGCTGCGGAGGCATCTGCAAATCTGAAGGCAGCCTAACACAGCTAGAAAAAGGCAATCTGTGAGTTGCAGGTACAACCACACTACCCTGCCATTTTCACAGCACTTGGAATTTTTTTCCCCCAATTTCTAGCACATATGAACATTGTCATTCAAATCTACAACTTGTCTCACAAACTAATATGGGAAGTGGTTAATCCAGAATGTTAGGTGGTAAACACAATAAATTTAGCAATATATGATGCATGTCTTTGTATATCAATATAAAAGCAATAATCATTTTCCTTGTTTGCATTAGGTTAAATAATGTCTTATTTAAAGATTTCCCACCAAAATACTGTAATGGCTCTATGACCGAGTGGCACCTTCAAGGTGATTTTTCATCATCGGCTGAATATTATGTTACAATTGCAGCTCTTGCTTTTCTTTACTGTATTGGTGCCCTTGTTGTGTATCTTGGATTCAGACATCTTTACCAAAACCCTAGCAAACTGCCATTAATTGTAAGTATAATTTTGTATAAATTATGTAATGCTGAAATTCCATGTGCAGTACAATTGTAATGGTCACTAACTCCAATAAGATAACAGAACGATTCCTCTATTGCATATCTGTGAGCATACTATGTCCTATAACATGCAAACAACATTTCAGCCATCAATTTTGGCTCAAATTAAACTGAATCAGTGCAGTGATTTTGTTGACATGGACTGATATCAGGTAATGAGATAACCTAAGTCACTTTTCACACTGTTTCTGCAATGCGTTAGAGAATCTATCCAAGAACGGGACTTTTAATGGACCCTTAATGAGGCCATAGACTGCAGTGACACAAGCGCAGTTCATTTGAACACAGTTTGTTTTTTTTGTTTTTTTTGTCATGTTTCCTAAAGTTGCCCTTTTTTAGGTTGTCACAAACACAGCCGACCACATATTTCTGCTCATCTGAAATATCTGTGTTCAGGAAAACCTACAAACTGACTTAATTTCAATCTATAGCTCCATTAGGGTTCTCACTGAACCCCGTTAGGGGGACTCGGGTGGAAGCCCTAAGCGCACCTTCAAAAAACAGTGTGAACAGGGCTTTTGCCATATTCTCATGAACTACACAATTTGAGGCTAGAAGACATTTGTGCACATTTGCAGAGCAATTGGAATAACATGGAAAGAATGTAAACTGTGGGTACTCTTATAGTTTTTAATGTGCGTTATTGATTGTCACTCTTGGACACTTGGTTTGAAGGATTGCAGTGGAAAGTGTTCTACTTATGCCAGGTATACGTGAGCATAGATTCTCTTGTGAGAGGATCGGATCAATTATGCAAATGACACATGGGTGGAACTCTGATATGTTTGATCTGAATGGCAGGTTAGATTTTTTTTTTTCATGCGAGAGAATCAAATCACACTGGGGAAAGATTGGGAACAAGATTTCTTTCTGCGAGTCCAAAAGTTAGACTGTACTCAAATCACAGACTGCATCGGATGATTTACACGCACCCATGAATGGTTGTGCGCCATCCAATGCGGTCAGTAAAAAAATCAGGCATCAGTGTTACCCCATTTGCAAAAAAAAAATGCCTTTGTCAAAACATTGTTTTTTTTTTTTTGTTTTTTTACAGGGGTACGTGTGATGGGTGGGTCTAATTGTCTACAATCCAGTTATTAAAATCAGAGGTGCTGATCCATTCCCACCTTCTCAGAATGTTTTTTGTTCCCCAAAAAAAAAAACATTTTTCTATAGAAAAATCTCTGTAAAGGAGCAAGTAACACCATTGTTTCCTTTGTAAACTAGACCACCCACCTTTATATCTTGTGAGTTGGCAATTATATGAGCTCTTGTAGAAATGTAATGTAGAGCCACTCATGCATGTACCCCTCTCGACAGTTCAATGGGTCTAAGGTTAGGATCTGCATTGGTCAACCAGTTCTTGCTAATCTTGTGTGGCCATAAGCCTAGAAAAAGGAAATGACCTACGTTGTGTAGGTTCTTTAGTTATACTTTTTGATATTGCTTTATTGGCAACTGTGTAATCTTTCACCATAGTTAACCTAGGCACATGGCCAAACTGACCCTGAATACGTAGTCTGCTAAAGTGATGCTACACTCTGTATACTGAGAAATTAATGGTAAAATAAACTGCAGGTAAATTTGCTCACACTGTCAGCCTTTGAATATTTCTTTTTTACGTTTCTAAATCATCCATGTTCGTCTGAGAGTGACTTTTCTAAAGACAGGATAGATGAGAGAGGACCCTCCTTAGTTCAACAGCATAGCTCAGGACTGTGCGGTAGAGGATGGGATAGATTTCTTTATACATTTCTAAGTATTAACTGGGAAGATAACACATACTAGGGACTGCTTTTGTGCTTGGTTCTTCCCTAATTCACATACAATAAAGACAACTAATTCTCTACATTCTTCTCATTGCTGCTTGGATTGTATGATGGATGTCAGTGGTAAGTAAGCTTTGCATTCAGAAGTGTTTTGTTACTATTTCTTATGCCTCCTTTCAAAACAGTAAATTGTATTATGTAATCTTAAACTGATTACTACTAACTTCCTACTCTGAATATACATTTCTATGCACATCCCAGATTAATATTTGTAGTTTGGTTAAACAAAAAAAAAAATTGTTGTCCTTTTGAAGACCCGAAACACATTGCCAAGATTA